>VWYH01010171.1:1206245-1297087 GCA_013399365.1 Pampusana beccarii | reverse complement strand
GGAGAGGAGAGGAGAGGAGTCCTCACTGTAGCAAGTGAGGAAAAAAATCAAAGAAAAAGAAAAAAAACCCTCAAGGAAAAAAAAAAGCCAACAAGAAATGTAACATGCAAACGGAAGGCATACTGGAGGGCTGGATACAATCCTTACCGTAACTCTTACTCACATACTTATATATCTTACTGTGTTACCCTTACTATAATTTACAGAAGTAAATATCTCATTTCTCTTAAAGAGCAGAATTTGATTTTTTTTTTTTCCTTTAAAAAGGAAGGTGTCTGCTGATACCACAGTAGGCAATACCCGTTTCTAGTTCAGCCCTGCTGTTGTCACAGCACTACCAATTCCACTAGGAGACAAACCCTGCACTTGAAGTAGGTTGGTGCTGAATTCTCCTGCTGGAGGGATCCCTGTTCACTTGATTATACTTGAACACATATCTTTAAAGCTAAATCTCAACCAAGGCAAAGAGGGTTGTGACGACAATCTCCAACCTACGGTCTGGAATAATCTTTCCATTTTCATTTCAAACATGAGAATGACATAGCAGAGGGCCCATCAATGGCCTCAGCAGATCTTAGAAAAGATTCACCGGGAGATGGAAAAAATTTAGAAGAAGGTGAAAGAGAAGGTAAAACAAGTCAAATCTCTTGAAGGTGGGGAGGAAAAAAGTAATTACCATCTTTAAACCCTTAAAAACTTACCCTCGTTTCTCCATTACTTTTAATAAAATGGATACTACAACCAAGAAATAATCGCTATTGACAGTTGCTCACTACTTATTCTGCCTTGGTCTTTTTCTGTCTGGCAGTTTAATTTTTACCATTGTCAGCTCCAATGTCGAGCAGTAATTAGCAGAATTCACTTTGATCTCACCTCTGGTCAGGGAGAATGTAACCAATTCTCCCCAGTAGCAGGCAAGATGGACTCACAGATAAGCTGGTGAAGTGTTCGGCAGTTCTAGAATGGATTTGAAATTATTCTAATGACATGAGCAGAGAGACTAAGTCAGTTGTAGATGAAGTTTTTTGCAAATTAAAAGGATTTCAGAGAAGAAAAAAATATTAAGCACTGGAGAGATTGAAACCTGGTTGCGAATTCTATAAAATTGCTTATTTAAATCTAATACAGCTACCCAGAGGAGTGTTAGTCCAGTCTTCCATTATACATATCTTCAACAAAGATTCACACAGATAAAGAGATATAAGAAAAAGAACAAGAAACGCTACAGCCTTGATATCTCTGTGTGGACTGACGAGTGGCTGAAGAAGGAGCACAAATTAGTACCAAGGGGCTAGTACGTGGGGAGCATATCAAAGTGGGTTGTGTGTTGTACAAGCCATAATACCTTGGGGACTCCAGAAGGAAGGGATATTTAGAAAAAAGAAGCAAGACACCTCTTGTGACGATTCAATTTCTCATACTCCCTACATAAATTTCCTGAAGAGAAACAGACATGTTAAAATAGAAGGTGTTTTAGAGGTGTTTACAGCTAAAGGCTATGACATGGAGTTCACTAAATCCTACAGACAAAGAAGAGGAAAATGATCACAGAATCACAGAATGGTTGAGGTTGGAAGGGACCAACTAGATGATGGAGATCATCTAGTCCAACCCACCTGCTAAAGCATGTTCACCTATAGGAGATTGCACAGAAATGTGTCCGGGTGGGTTTTGAATGTCTCCAGAGAAGGAGGCTCCACAACCTCTCTGGGCAGCCTGTTCCAGTGTTCTGGCACCCTCAAGGCAAAGAAGGTTTTCCTCATATTCAGATGGAACCTCCTATGCTTCAGTCTGTGCCTGTTGCCCCTCATCCTATTGTTGGGCACCACTGAAAGGAGTCTGGTCCCATCCTCTTAACACCCACCCTTGAGATATTTATAAACATTGATGAGATTCCCTCTCAGCCTTCTCTTCTCCAGACTGAACAGACTGAGCGCTCTCAGTCTCCCCTCATAAGAAAGGTGCTTTAGGCCCCTAATCATCTTCGTAGCCCACTGCTGGACTTCCTCCAGTAATTCCTTATCCTTCTTATATGATGTTGACATTCTGTGGCTGTTGCTTGGGTGAAGAGTACCTCATCGTACCTCCACCAGAATCAAGGAAGCTGGTCATAGAATAAAGTATTAGACTACACTGAGGAAGAGGAGTTTTTTTCCAATGAGATTGTGCTACATCACCTGAGACATTTAATAACTAGACTAGACTAAACATTTAAGGCACATTATGGAATTTCGCTATAGCAGAGCAAAGACAATGTAATACAAATTTTCCATCATGATTTACTATGTATAATGCAAAGCTTCAGATACTAAGTGGATTACATGCAAATATTAGCACCTCAAGTCAACAGATTTATGGAGAAGAATTAATCTAAATGATGGCTAATTATATTGCCCTTGTGTTGTGAGGGACTACACATCACCCACCAGGCAATGAAAGAGGACTTCAAATAAATTTAACTCAGAAGAAATAGTGGAGAGGAACCCCATCGTTTCTATAGAAGCTTTATATTGTAACTATCAAAGGGTATGTGCAGCCCACATTCTGTTTATCTATCTTTTTTTCTACCGATCTATAAGCAGACGGTTTGATCAAAAACACAGGAAAGAACAAATATTTTATTAAATATTTTTGAATTAAATTTATTTTGTAATATAGATTCCCCTTGTATCATTTGTGAGTTGTTAAATACAGCCTCAGTCTATATGTAACTCTCATCTAAGCCAATTATATTTTAGTGATGATAACAGACTTTTGTGCTGAGGATCTCCAGGTCTGACTTGGAATTTATTTAGTTAGGATAAGATGGTCATTTTAAGCAATGTACGCACTTCTTAAAAACAGCAAAGACTCATACTGTCATAACAAAGAATTAACGTAATCTTTGCCCCTATATAACTGAAGAGAGAAGTAGATCGTTCCCAGTAGGATTTCACTGAGGCAATACAGGTCTTGTTGCAATACCTTTATTTTAAAATGTCTTGATAGATCAGTTTTTAAAATGCATCATTCTTCAAAAACACACAAAAAGCATCACTTCAAAAGCCTCTGATTAATCTGAACACAATCAAGGGCTTGTGAGATAGCTGCCATTTAGTTCAGCCAAAGCAATCCATGCCAACTGCAATAAACCCATCAAACTGTCACAGAGTCAAGCTGTGAGAAAAAGACTATGGTGATTACATGCAATAGTTTCCTTCAGTGGTTTTATAATTTCAATTTTTGTAACATTTCAAGATTTTCAATACTTATAGTAGCAATCCTTTAGTACAGAATATTTTCCCTGGGAGTTACTATCAACAACTTAGCCTATTGGTTTTTTTCCCCATCATTGAATCAAGCATATAAGCTCATCAGACAAGAAATATTGTGATTACAGTCGTATATAAATTATTTAAAGAGATTCAGCCAATCAAAACAGATATTTAAGTACCTATTTTCTTTGATGTGTGCATATAACTCCCATTAAAAGGACACTGTCATGGTTGAGAAGCCTGAAATTGAACCTATACCTAAAATTAAAATGAAATTTTTTCTTTCACCCTGAAAGCCTTCTGTCCTTCAGCAATGACCCTCTGGACAAAAGGAGACCTAGTGCACGTACCCCGAGACGCAAGATGTAAAGTGAAAAATATGATGTGCTCATTATGATGATGAAGATGCACAGAGAAGAATAACACCCAAGATTAAGGAAATCTAAGACAATCTATTTAAATTGTCCTTTCAGAAACACTGCATTATTTATGAGGATTCTTCAGACAGATGGAATGTTGGAACTTCAAGGTGTGTCTTCCTCTCTACAGATAAATTTTATGCAGCACAAATGCTTTTGGGAACTTCATCATCACACTGCAGAGGGTATACCATGTAGCAAGGAATGGAGTGGCACAACTTAGTGATTCTCTGCTCTACAAAGCTCTTGGTTTAGCAGCATGTTTAAACAGAAGTCACTGTCGGATTTCATAGCAATAAAAAGACAGTAAGGATGAGAGAGTTTATGAGCTTTGCCCAGACTGCATCTTGCTAGGATTATTATTTAGCTGACTAAAATACTCGCTGTCTCAACCTTGAATAACAGAGGCTACGCTAGACCACTGATCTACGTTTTTGGTGTTAGCACATCTATGTAGACTTAAAAATGCCAGAGTCCCCTTCCTTCAGGCACTGCCCTCCCTACCTTTAGTATGGTTTCCCAGGACACTATCCATGTGCTGTAGTAAGGTCTATGAATGGACTCTTACAAAAAAAATCAAAATTTTTTGCCGATGTGAAGTTTTTCACAGAAAAAATATTTTCTGATGAGTGTGAGGGGAAAAAATACTCAAGATTAGGGCTGTGTGGCTCTAAGACAGTTAAGCTGTGGTCTGCTAGGATGTCAATAGACACTCAGCTGCAGCTGACCTTTTCATTCTGTTGAGCACTCTTGTGCTGGTGAGGGTTGCAGCAGAAGGACATAACACAAAATGAGAAGAAGAGAGAGAAAATACCGAAAAGTGTTGCTGAAAGGATAGTTATACTCTTCAGACACTTCAGTACCAATTTAATTCTGTTGGTTTCAACCACATTGCTGAACAACAGTTGCAGAGGAAGGAAGCTGTTCCTCCAAATGTAGTTCTGGGTGGGTGAGGATAGGGATGGTGAGAGAACCTGCTGTGACTCAAAAGGTCAGACATTTATGACTGCAGAAAACAGAAAGAGCACAAGCCAAACCCACCACTTTCAGATCTTTCATAATGAGCAGTGGTATTATTTAATGAAAACAGTAACTTCTCAAAATCACGCAACATTACCGTGCAACCAACAATTAGCTGAACATGTAGCAAGTGCCAAAAGGATGTCACTAACGTTGTGAAAAAAGGTGAGATAGAAGTGAGAAGGTAATACACATCTCCAAGTACTCCCATGTAAACAGGCTTAAGAATTTCCATATCTGAATTATCTGCCTACTTCTGGACCTTGGCAAATATTGTATTAGAGCTTTGCTTTGCTTATAGCTTTTTTTTTCTTTTTTTTTTTTCCCCTTGCCATTGTTTTCTTTGCTTGTAAAAGCATAACCAGGCTCTGCCAGTTCTACTAGGATTCAGAAATACGTGCAAAGCACTAGAAAAAGAACCTGTAAGTGAATTCCTTCTGTGTGGGACGAGGAGTGTGATGAAGACCTCCTTAAAAATATGCTTTAAATTGACCTTCGAATTTTGTTCAAGTTTCTGTCTTGTATTTTTAATTTGTGATAACTGTTTTCTCTTCTTCTGTTTATCAGCTTTCTTAAGGGTTTCACACATTCAAAACATTAATCTCTCTGATTCTGTTATTGCTGTGATCATTTTGCAGAGTGTCATTATACAATATTGTTTAATATTTGCATTGATTGAAGAAAAACACATCATGTAATTATTTAATGAAGACTATTTAGAATTTGCATACTCTTTCTCTTTCCTTTCCCATTTTCCATTATACCCTATTACAGTGATGATTTACAATCAGCTCCTTCTTTGGGAACATCTCCTTCTACTAATTAACGTAAAAAATGAAAATATTGACTTTATTGCCCAAGGATTAATAAAATAACAAAAAGCTGGGTCCTTTTATCATTTGGCAAATAAGCTTTGATGAGAAGAATTCTGTATGATGAAAATACAACTTTCTCTAGTTTCTTAACATTTTAAGGTAATTACATCCAAGACTGGCTCAGTATGAAAACATTTATTTTAAACTATCTAACCAAATTAGAATTTAATGGGAAGGAATGAAAAAATAGAATGTTACCTGACTTTTACCACATTATATGAGTATGATTTGATGAAGTTAGTTTCGATAAAGTTAGTTTAGTTAGTTTCCCACTTTGGATTCTGATCTAAACATGTAAATAACTTTCAAACAATGCAGCTATTTTAGTTCTCATTGCTCTTCATTCAGTATAAGTATTTTTTTAATGTCCTCAAAATTTTGGGGAAAAAGAAAGCAACCTCTTTCTTATGCAAATAAATAAACATCACTTTTATCAAATATATGTAGCTGTAAATACCCTTTACTGATAAGTATTCTTATTAACTACATTTAAAAAAACTGACCAAAACAAGATTTTTACCAGTTTTTCAGTTCTCAATACAGAAATTCTGGAATCTTAAAGTACATTAAAAAAAGAAGAAAGCGTAACTAATTGCTATAATGTACTCTTATATTCTATATGTAACTACACAATAATAAACAGTACTTTTAATGGAAAATCCTATAGACCTGGTTTTGTAAGATTATCTGTCTCTTCTAATAGTTTGGAATTTTCATTTCATTGTGAAAGCTTATTGCATCTCATACACTGAAATGGCAAAGGTGAAGGAAAAATCTAGGATCTGAAAAGACCAAAATATCTGAAAGTACATATATGTCCTTAGAACAGCCCTTCAGCCTAGCAAAGAGTGTTTCTTTCTGTTCTTGGCTCTCACAGAAATGCACAGTGGCATGAACCTAGCACAGCTAAAGAATATAATGCATTTGTCGTATCTGTTCAGTGTCTCCTTGTGTGTGTATGTATATTTTATAATAAGAGTAGCCTTTTGTATGTGACTATCTGCATAAAATAGGTATTCTGTTCCTGTCTCATGCAAATCATTTTTTTTAAACCCCATTTTTTTGGAACATCAAGTGCAAGTAATTTTCAAATAGCCACTCAAAAAAAAAAAGAAAAAAAAGGCAGACACAAATACGGTAAATTCTATTTACAGAGTATAGGCTGATCTCAAGAAATCCCTTCCAGTTTGATATCACCACTTCCCAGATTTATATGGTTCACGCTCTGGTTTGTTTCAGTGACTTTCCACACTACCTGCTCAGAAATTCCCAACAGAAATTCATATTAGGAAATATGAAGTGCAAGTCCCCAATGCCTTTGACATTCCTTAATCATTCAACTTTGCACTAAGCAAATGAACACAGGGTGCATTTTACCAAATCGTATATACCGAATTCTTAAAGCGAGTGCCCTCAGCTCTTGACGCTGTCGGTGTGGATGGCCACCAGCAGTGAGAGGCAGTGAAGGGTGAGCCCCCTGGCCACAGGGGAAGGGGGCTGACAGAATGCAGACAGTTCTAATTCTGTCTGACAAATATTTCTGTTCAACTTCATAAAATAGGTGCATGTAACACATTTTTTAAAACTATTCAAGAAAAAAATAATGGATGCCGTATTGCGGGGAACACAAATAATTATGCAGCAAAACCAGTGGACTTTCTCCAAATGAACTGAATGTATTTTGTATAAGCACAGTGTGATTATATGGTTTAAAAATTATTATTGTTGCTGTCCTACAATATTATACATTGAGAAGGGTCTCTGAAGAATCTTTGCCAATCAAAAGCTGTCTTTGTTGATGTCACTTCAGAATCTGAGCCTAAGTTTGTAAAATTCTGACAATGCTGCAATGCTGTCTTGAAGGTATTTTAAAAAAAAAAAATTAAAACATGTTAATATTTGTTTTCACTATAATGAGTGTGCCATGTTTTAACTACCTTTATTAAAGAAGATTTGTGCACCTTTAATAACACACTGTGAAAACGTCGTCTAATTTATCTCAGCATACAACTTTACTGACTGCAGATAGGAATATATTGGTACCACACATACTTGCAAGATATCAGCAGTGACAGTGGTTTTAAGAAACAAAAAATTCACAGAAAATACAGGTCATCTGATTAAATTTGTTCATAGTGCCATTGGAATACCAGCGCAACACAATTATGTGCAATACAATTGTGCAGCCTGGAGCAGAAAGGAAGTTAAAAACACTGCTTCTATTGGTAAAATACATGTGCATTTTCTTGCATTGTCATGTTTTCTTGGACAAAAAAGGTGCTTCTCATTTTTGAACACAACAATGTGCAAAGAAAACTACTGTTAAAGGTAGGTTATGCTGAGAGGGGAGCACTTGGTCCCATGGTGGAGAGGAAATACTCCTGCCCCAGGAACAGACTTTGCCCCTCACCTCACTCCTTGTCACCTCCCCAGTTGTCCCAGGGCCAAGGGACCTGCTGGAGTGGCCCCAACCAGCTGCACCTGCTCAGTGCCACCACCAGCAGCCCTGATCTGCTCGCCCTGGCTGGGCTCATTATTTCTAGTAACATGAAAAGAAAGTGGACATACTGGAAAATTTGTATATTGCAGCCAGCTTAGTAGTGGTGTCAGCCCATCAATATTAGAAAAAAAAAAATGACCGAAGTTAAAGAGGATCTTCTCTGATATAACCTTCTTGAAGTATGGTGATACAAACCTGTTCCTCCTTTGTGCAAGCTGAATTTGCCTTTAAGCACAGCAGGCTTACTAGTATTAGTACTACTACTAGCAAAGGTAGACAGGTGCTGCAATCAGGGAGTCAAAATCAAATAGGCCTAAAAGATCTACTATTCCTTCTCAGCATAAGGTGATAATCAGGAAATATCACGCCCATTATTTGTTAGTTTCTGTTGAAAAAGTGGTTTGGATGTGTGAGCAGAGAATAAAAGAACAGGTGCACACACCTATGAACATATTGTCCTCCGAAGGCACAGCAATAACTGGACTGCCACAATGCTTTGCAAAAAATGAAATATAGTTTTGGAAGTTTCAGTGCCTCTAAAAGCTTATCCTGCAACGCTGGTTTTTTATCTTTCATCTCTTCCAGTTCTGTATTATACAGCAAAACAATTGTTCAGGCTTTCCTCTACAGCATTATTTCCCAGTAATATTTCCGGCAGCTACCAGAAGTGTAGAATACAGATTATAGTCCTTCCTGTTAACCTAAATCTAATACAACATATCTTTCACTGTCTAAAATTTCAATTCAGCACAAAAATAACCCTAAATAATTGACACCCCATGTAACTCTGTGCAAACAGCAAAAAAAAAAGCAAAAACAAACTTAAAAAATAATAACAGAAATAGCAATTAAAAATATGAAAAGATAAAATAAATTTTTATTGAGGTTTTGTTTCAAGATTTTTTTTACTACATCTTAAGGACCAGCAGCTTTCCAAAGTCAATTGGATTACTAAAAAAAATAATGAAATTCATGTTTGTTTAAATCATGATTGAGATTTGTTTGTTTGTGTGTTTATTTGTTTTAATATAATTTCTATTTCAATGAAAAGTGCAGGGTGTTTCTAAAAGATGGACCCAATTTCAAAGCTACAGTGACTTCAGATTGGGTCCATCTTTTTGAAATACCTGTATTTTACTGTTAATCTAGTAAGATCTACTTATATAAAACCTTGTTTAAATCAGTGCATTATTTTAAAACTCACTCTATAAAAGAATTTACTCCATCATCGTTCTAACAATGCATGCAGAGGTGCAGTTGTAGGACAGATCTCCTCTAGTCAAAAGATATACAGCCCTAGAGGTCTATATACCTTGTATTATGTCGACTAACCAATTTCAAGGAATTGTGTTAATTAAGATTACGTAGTATGCAGGCTTTGCCAGTATACAGAGAGATATTTTAAATAATGTTTACAGCTGTCATCTACTTCCATAGAGACTGAGCACTACAACAACACAAGTGACCACAATAAACATTTTGGTCCAACCAAGGAACTTTTAATTTCTTCCTGTTACCTCTAGAAAAGATCTTTACAAAACATAATGTATTATTAGAAGGCAAATATAAAACACATGATTGTGTGTATATTCTCTTGTATGAAAAAGACTTAACATTTAATTGATATCACTGAATATTAAAATCCCTACGCGGGTATTATTCTGTTATTTCTAATAAACAAAAGAAAGGTATCTGACTTCCCACACCTATATTGTGAACCAAATAGGACCAGATTAAAGGTCCTCTCTCTTCTGGATCTGTTCACTAGAAGTAATAAAACTGGTTTTGTTTATATTTGTTTCATGTTGAGAGAAGTATACAAAATTTTCTTATTATTGCTACAGATATCTTCTGAGGTGTTCTGATTTGGGGGCATAATTTTCTCTGATGAGCAGTTTGCAAGAAAAAGAGAACACAGACAGAAATATGTGTTTCTCCAGATGGCAGATATCAAAGATCCATTCACAATATTAAAAAGTTTCGGAAACACATTTAAAACATCATATGGTATGTATTTGAATTGCCACATTTAAAAGCAATTTGTCCTTGAATGTCTACAGAGGAATGAAAAAATGCTTTACATCTGAACTGAAAGTGAAGGAAGCATGTCTGTATGTCCTATCAACCTTTGAAACTCACCATGGCAAAAAATCATTGCCATAAGCCTTGAATTAATTGAATTGATTAGGGTTTTAAAGATCGATCAATTGATTGACTGATCTATCTAATTATTTTAGGCAAGAAACGACACTCCTACTCCTTTAGGCAGGTGGCTTCCTTCAGCCATTTGCTAGAAATGTGCTAAATGACAACTTCACACTGTATGTCCAAATTCATACAGTTCAATGTTTCTTTTGCACCCTATCTGATACGGTGTGCAGGTCCTTCAGGTTCTCTCATGGTTAGATTCTACAGAGAAAGTAATCATTTGAGCCACTCATGTGATAAACCAGCACTTGAAAGACTCAAATGTCAAGTTGTTTTCATCACATCGACAGCAGGTCTTAGACTTAATCTTTCCTTGGTTTATGCCACTACTTCGCCTTTACCTTGCTGCAAAACATGGAATTGCCTTGTGTATGCTAATGGGCACTGCCTTGCCCATTAGTTCTCCAATTTCATCTGTATTACCCTTCACCTGTTAGTGAACAAGGCAATGGCACATATTATTCTCCCCTCGATGCACATCCCATTAGACTTCAGTGGAGAATACACTCCCCTTGTGTGTAACCAAGATGAGATTCATAGAGATTTCCATTTGTGTTTACAAGAGCATTGTTTCTTTACTATACAATCTGTGCTTTTTATATTCATATAAGACCTGCAGACCCAGAGCTTGGATCTGATCCCAGCTTCTCCTAAGCACTAAGATATGCACATCCAGAGTTACAGCTATGTTCCACCACCTTCAGAATATCCAGTATTCCTTTTGATGACATGGGTCAATTTGCAAGTAAGACCAAGCACTTATTGACACAGGGTGATCATACGCTTTCAAGAGCCAACATACTTCCAAACACAAGCTTGTATAAAAAAATCCTGAAACACAGAAATTCCCTTGTCCATATTTAGAACTTCAATCTTATCTATAAGTTTATCTGTATTTTCATTCATCTAATTTTCTGTGAACTTCTGAATTGAGTTAGTTAGCATTCTGATGAGTTCAATTACAGTTGATGATTCTGCACTATACTTTAGATACCTCTGTGAATTAACACTGCGTGTTTTCCAAAACATCATGTGATACAATCAGAAAAACAATTACGCATCAAAATAGATAGAGAACAATTGGCAATGACATTATATTTAAGTTCTGTTCTTCAGTGATAGGAGGTATTATAAATAAATATAATCTATTCTACATTTAAATATACGAAAGTCAGTGCTATGAAGAGATACAACCTTAATTTACTATGAACTGCCTCTAAAATCTAAGTGCATGTTGCAACAGCTTACATTTTCAGTGTCATGTTGAAACTTAGAAGTATAAATTGCTATCTACAAACCTCTGAAACCAACAGAACTGTTATGAATTTTTTACCTGTGGTTCGATGCTAGAAGTCATGGTAGATTTTCTGTCCTCTTTCTATAACTCTCTTGTTAAAATATTTAGGTGGCTCTCGGGGGAAATGCTATACTATGGCTAATTTGAACCCGTTTACATTGGAAAGTGAAAGAACGCTCTTTGTATCCTGTTAGTCACAAACATTTCCTAGTCTCATCCTATCAGTTCCCCACGGGGGTTCCTGGTTCCATTCTAGAACGTACAATACCCAGTACTATTGAGTGGCTATGGGGACTGCTTGTTTCATCCTTTTCATTTTTCATTAAAGTCTGAATACAGACAATTATTTTACATGGTGTAGTTTGAAGTCTATAGGGACTACATCAATCCAGGAGATAATCTATATTCTCAATTTAATGTTCAGCAGATGCAACCATGGAGGAAATCCCACCGTAAGTTACAGCATATTCTCAACAGTATATTTTTGGTGACCAGAGAATTACAAAATTGCTATGTATGCTGAAATGTGTTTATAGCTTTGATTTATAATCTAATGTGTTTGACTGAAAGCTGACTTCCAAATGTGCACTCACTACTAATGCAATGTACTGAAACTAACCTTAGAGAGGATATTATAATTTAATAAAATAACTCTAAGGAAAATTTTAATGTACAATATAAGAGTATACTCACTTTGAGTTGCAGTACTCTGGTCTGAATCCTTCTAAAATGTCATAATCTGAGGATTTTATTTTTTATTAAAACCATAAACATTCTGGCTAGACTTCTTCTTTCCAGATTTACAGATAAACTGACGTGTAATCAAAAGCGACAACAAACTACATGCCATTTGAATGAAGCTTAACGATTGTTTCTCAGCATTTGGCTAGAATACTTTCTGCAAGCTTACAAGTATTAGGAATCCACAAACACAGCTCTGAAATATCTAATGAGGTCTCAGTGACCTAGAAAACGCAGTGTATGGAAAGCAGCTTGAAATAGTGAGGTCTGTTCAGAGAGCAGCAAATAACTGTCTTCACAGTAAGATAAGTATGGATTTATTTGTGTGTGTGAAATAATAGAATACTTTCTCTTTCAATTAACATTAATAGAGTTGATAGGAATTAGGAAAGCAAAGTGAAAAAATGAGTCTCATAACAGACATATATATTTGTAAAACCTCAATACCATTTTTTGAGTGATTAAATGAGAATCTCATGCTTCATTTAAAAAAGCAGAACAAAATCCCAAGGAAAACATATAGCCTGATCTTTAAAGAGGGGTAAAGAAGGCAAGTAGAAGATGGGGAGACAAGCTGAGGGCATATCTGCAAACATGCCTGCAGACAGATCAGGGTATATGTGGCCTAAAGATCAGGGTGGCTGGATGTGAGAAAACTCTGAGAAACCACATAGTAATGTAGTACAAAGTTCCGTGCTTACAAGACCAACAGAGAATCCTTTTTAAATGTGACAGAAGTTCTTTTTAGCTACACCCATTTTTTCTATTAATGGAGTTTTAATAGAAAACTGTTATTGAATATATTGAATAGAAAACTAATATTCCAAAACTATTTGGAATCCTCAAATGAGAAATCACATGATCTCTCTTGTTTATTTTTCTGGATTAAGAACAATGAGTTTTCCAGAACTACTAATCCAGATTACATAATTTAATTTATGTAAATAGTGAATGGGTNATATATATAAATGGTACGTTTTCAGAGCCTGCATGCAACAGGGAAAACAGCACATTCTCTATACCTTGGGAGTTCACAGAAATCCCTCAGCAATAGTTAGAGGACTACAGACATTTATGCATCTTGTCCAGCTTCAGGAGAGACTTAGGTCCACCTCACAGGAGCACAATGACCATAATAGTACCCATCACAGAAGCTATTCTCCTCAATTGTACAGGCACAGTGAAACCATGGGGCCAAAGCTGAGCTTCGAAATGGCTGTAAAATTGCAATCGATGAGAAATGTTTGTGCCATAATTTAAAAACCAAGGAAGGAATGGCTGCCCTGGTGTCAAGACAGCATGTATACGCTATTAAAACTAAAGCATCTCACCTGGGAAACTGAAATGCTTTCTTTCTTAGACAACAGGCTGCGCTAACAACTCATATTTTTCTGTTATCGGGGATCTTTTACTGAAGTACCAGATCAAACTTTAAAACTTTCTAACAAAGGTCAGAAAACAGGGAATATTTTTTTCCCAGAAATGTTGAATAATTTTCTTCTGGTGCATGCTGACATATTTTTCCTCTTAGAGAACTGAAAAATAAAAATCACATTGTCATTATAACCCCAGTCAGCATAAATTATGGAAAATGATGCTGCAGTATGTCCAATATGTGCTTTCCACTGTGAAACAGTATCCTTCTTAATCTTGAAGATTTCAGGAACCATGTTTGCCAGGCATTTCAAGAATAAATATGAAGACATTTATTGAAAAGAATCTACAGAGGGCAACTGAGAGAAGTAAGTATTTACAGACAGTATGGAAATTATAGTATGGGAATTATTTAAAGATAGAATATTGGGAAAAAAAAAAAACAAACAGGTGCATATTACCAATCAAAATAGGCTTAAGGAGGTTATGACAAAGAAGGAAGTACCCCTCAAATACTTGAGATAATATTAAAATGAAGGAAAAAGAAAGAACAATGAACTCTGGCACATTAAATGTAAAAGCATAACCAAACAGTCTAAAAAATGGAGCTTGAGAAGCAACTAGTAGAAGGAATAAGTAATAATTATAAATCTTCCTTGGAATGTATAAGGAGAAATAAAGATGCCAGAGACCCTGTAGTGCCAGTTGAGGAGGGTACAAAAGTATTCAGGCAAGTTAAGGCTGCTCCAGAGAAACTAAATTAAATCCCTGCATTCATTGTGGAAGAAAGTAGGAACAATCCCTTGCTAACCTTTCTCTAACGAGAATAATCAGAGGATCTGACATTTGAAGTTGCAGAATTTATTACAGAAAACATTGAAAAAAATGAACGGCAATAAACACCTGGGGCCAGTGGTATTCACTCAGGGTTTCTAGGAGAACCCAGAGGTGAAATGCCTGTACTACTAGTGATGGTATAAAATCTCTTCCTTAAATCTGCCTTGATACCAGAGGGCATAAGGCTGGGGAGGAGAAATCTGGGGAACTACATATTTATGTGTAAGCCTGGTGTCTGTGCCAGGTAAATGCAGATTAACAGTCACAAGAACAGATGTCTTCTACTTGGGAAGCATAATTTTTGCAAAGGCAAATACATGAAGCACGTGTATGATCCACTTCAGATACAGAGTGGTCCAGTTGAGATAATGTACTTTAATCTCCAAATGACTTCTGGCAAAAATTCTGACAAAATCCATTACCAGAGGCCAAGTTAAGGTTAGCAATAGTCAAAAAGTAATGCAAGTTTTAGGAATAAACAACAATGCAACACAGTGAACATCACTGTACTATTTTCATTGTACCCAAAAGTTATTGCTCTGTCACGCCCTGAATGCCATGTGTATGTCTCATCTCAGAAACCTCAGAAGGGTTCAGCAGGGAGTTCAATAACTATCCAAAGTGTTAAAGTGCTTCTTTATGAGAAAGAACAGCACAGGGAAGAACAGCATAGACTAAGGTAGATCCTTCTGTTGAAAGATGTGTTTGTGTGGATTTCAGAAGTCTACAAAATCAAAAGAAGCACTGAGACGGTGAACAGGAACTGGTCATCTCTTAGAAGGACTGGGAAGCAGTAATGAAACCAGAAGGAACGTTCGAAACAAAAGGAGAGGCTCCTTGCTAGGGAAGGCTGTACATATGCAAAGTCTACATGGCCTCAAGGGCAGACTGGGAAAGAGAGATAGAAGAAAGACCCATGAATAACCAAGTGCACACAACTGTATCTGTCTTTGTATGATTCTAAGCTTAAGAGAGTTGGTAATTGGGAGAATATTGGTGGAAGAATCCTAGGCCTGCATAGCTCTTCCCTGTGTATCCACGCATGGCCACTCGTGGTACAACAGTTTCAACGGAACTATTGCCTGATTCGCTGTGGCTGTTGTTATACTCTTAAAGAGTTAAAGCACTTCCAGAAATGTTCCACACCTGTTTTAATTACCCTTTGTAACTTCAGTGGCTAACAGCTTCGTTGTTTCTTGTAAGCTAACTTTTAGGTTTGAGATATCAAATGTCAATCTCTGCTTTCTTTAATAAACAGGTAGATCCATTTAACAGTAAGTGTTTTATTTAGTTAGCTAACGTATTGCAACGATTTGATATGCCAAATTCTTCTGGGTTCTTTACTCCCTTGGACAGCTGCGTAAGCTTTCTAATTGCTTGCACAGCTCAGCTATGACAATTGTACAAATATTATCTATTTGATTTTAGGGAAGTTTTTAAAAGTAATTGTCAAACAATGATCATGCTTTGATTAAATAAATATCGCTACTGCAGCACTAGTTAGGACATAATTGAAATTTGCCATGAATAATTTGCTACCATATCTGTCATCCTAACTCTGATTTAAACCATGGATATATTTGTTGGAAAGCCATCCTATTTTGCAAATTTGACATCAACAGCTATTTCATGAGTGTATTTGGCATTGATTCATGAGTGTATTTGACATTATTTCTAAGATTATTTTATGCCAATCACATTTACTCTAAACTGCTTATTACTTTATTGCTGAAAATGGAAACATGTATTTATTCAGCTTTTTACTTTAGAATCAGCAGGCTATCACTTGCTTTATTAATCAGATCCAACCTTGAGGATTATAGCCACCAGTTTCAAGTTTATTTATTATAATTGCTGCTACTCAGAAAGCAAGATCTTAGTAATGCGGTTACATTTACATCTTTGATGAGCTGCTTTTTTACAGACTTCATTATATCTGGAAAGAATGGATTTATTTTTTTTTTAGTCATTTTCACTGCATATAATACACTTCTAATTCGTTTTGAAATGTTAGTTGATACATACATACTAAGTGCAAAAAGGAAATATCAGTTTTAGGAATGAAGGACAAAGCATTCATTGGTTAAAAAACTTCAGGGAAGTGGCTAAAGCATCTCTGACTTAAACAGAGACAGTCCAATTACTTCTCAGCTGGGAACAGTGGTTATCAGTAGGAAAGGACAAAAGAGAGAAAAGACCTGAAATTTGCTTCTTCAGACTTTTTGTCCCAATACTATTGGGTGCTGAAAGATCCATCAAGAGCACTTTTACTTTCTCCCAGATTCCCTGAAACTTAAAACCATAAAGACAGTTACCAAGTTACCACTACGGGTAAATAAAATTACATGAAACAGAAGAAACTATGGTTATGCTTCATACTAGTGTGGTCCTGTCAGAGCAGATTTGTAAAGCTCAGCTATGGGTTACAAGACCTCATCATTCACATACACATTTCAGACTGTGCTATGGACTATCTTTAGTCTTGGTCCCACAGACTAGATGTCTAGCGATTGGAGCAGATTAGGTATACTGCTAGAAGCACATATTTGTATTTTGTTTTAACTAAAAGATATCCAGTTCATGTGCTGCAAGATGCAAAACATTTTATGAGTGGCATGAATGAGGTAATTTTAGAGTCCCAAGCAGAATCAGATGGAGACTGAGTTCATGCACATAGTAAAAAAACCCCACAACTTTGTCTTCTTACTAAAATTGATTCTTCAGTGCTAGTTATGTATTTTGCAAGAAAACAGGATGTGCTGCAAGGAGCTGTTGCGCCCACTGATCGTCCAGTTCTATACAGAATATTATGCTTAGGACTTGCATGTATCATGCCAGTCTCTAGTATTTCCTTTGATAACTCCTTATTAACCTTAAGGTTACGGTCTAATGTAACAGTGAATTTTCTATGACTGACCAATATCCAAATAAATGCTCTGTAGTTCTTTATTTCCCCCAAGTTTTCCTATACAACGCATATATTGGTTTTCTACAACCATCCATGCATTTTGCCATCTATCTCAGGGAAATCAGATCATAGAAGAAATTAACAGCTCTTTACCAGCACCTTCACCAGAAAGAGGATAATATTATTCTCAGAGATACAAGTCCAGGCATCAAGTTGTAAAGAAAAAAAAAAATCACAAAATTTCTGGATTATCATCCTCTCCCCCAACCTACAGTAAACCAAAAAATACTTGAGCTAAGCTGCTATTTCTTCACATTATGCATGGAAAATTTCTCCCACCGATCTATTAGTTCAGCAAATAGGAAGAGGGAGATGGGTAGAAACTGTTTTTACATTCACTAATAACAGAGATCATGTGAGAATGCTGCAAACTGCAAGTCTCAAATATATGCTTGAATATGGAATACCACAGATCTTAATTTTCCCAGATCTCAGCACTACAAAGGAAATGAAAAGTAAAGTGAAAAGCATTAGGCAGGACTTTATAATGGAAGGAATTGAGGGAGCAGTACTATTCATGGCTAAGCTCTTGGTTATTTTTAAAGGAAAGGCTTATATCTTCTGAGACGTGAAAGCAGCCTGCAGCCTGCTGGAAAGAATGAAGGGAGATAACGAAGTCCAAACAGGATACTCTGATTGACAGCATGCAGACTGGTTCACGAGTACTGAAATCATAACCAATATTTCACACAAAGTCATGAGGAAAAATACTAGACTTGCTCATATGAGTTCTAAGACTGTGTATATGTTAAGAACAAATGTGATTTTTAATCATTGTGGGGATTTGCTCTTTTTAATGGCATGCTAACTGACTGGGGATGAGGGACTCTGTCAAGTTTTTGTGACGTCATTTCTTCTACCCTTAAATATCACTTCTAAAGTTTTTTGTCTTTGGAATTGACTGTGTTAACTCCTAACCCCAATCTGAAAATATTTACAGCACTGGAAGATATTTTCAGAAGAGATGTTTTATGCTTTAGGATAATGAAGAAGGGCAAAAGAAATTGGACTCAAGCTCATGCTCTGTTGGGCCCTATCTAGATCAGGCTCAATATAATTCGAATAAACCGAAGATTAACAAAGCACATTAGCAGATGCAATGTAATAGAAAGCTGCAATAAGTAGTTCTATGCTACTGCAACGAGAGTGAATCCTTAACCTATTGGTGTTTTTTCACTACCACAAAATATCTCATATTCTATTCTTTCGAATGATTCTGTTCTGTTTGGGTAATTTTAGACATCTACCCATACCTCTATTTTTTTTCAAGTCCACAGAGCCTGGTATTTTTCCTCCTGTAGTCCCACACTGTCACTTGCACAGCTTTCACCTCATCCTGTACTGAGGTTTTTCTTGGGTTTTTATAGCGTGTTAAAAAGCCTCCCAGATATATTAAAGAAAAAGTAGATGGAAAATAAGGAGGATGGAAATTCTTCTGTTCAGATAATTGTAATTTTTGGAGAGAGATATAAATTTTGTGAGATGTATGTAATCCCTGTATACCACAGTCAAGCCTGCATCTTTGGTTATTTGCCTCGTGCAGCCACAAACAAAGGTTTGCCACAGTTTCTTGGTTACAGTAGACAATCTACAATTCGAACACGGAAAAAATACACATGTTAGCCAAAGCACAATTATCATGTATATTGGAAATGCCCTCTTCCTATAAATCCTTTGAGAATGTATAAAGGGGAAGAAGTTTTCCAATAATGTGTTACACATGAAAGCACAATCACTAAAGGGAACACAGGCTACAAAATACTAGATTTTCCTGCAACAAAATGGGCTTCTTATTTAGCTCCACAAGTAAGCTAACAGATAGGCATAGCTGCCAGTTTGCCAACTTACAAAGAGATGAAATAAGTCTCCAGCATCATCATTATAGGTCAATGGAATATAAGCCAAAAGCAACATAGTATTTAGGAAATGGATGTTGATAATAAAAGAGCCACTCTAATTTCCTGTGGAGTTCTTAAATTAGCTCATCCCATATGCATACTGGTTCAACCTGATAGTTCTGCAAGATAAGCACTTTTACATACCTCATTGGTAAGTAACTCACTCCGGTCTTACAGAACAAAAATTGTTTTGAGTTAATATTATAATTGTGGATTTATGCTACAGAAAAGGCCAGATATTTGTTTTCCTGTCTGTCTTTGCTGATTCTTAGATGAACTAAGCTGTAGCATTTTGATGCAGGCAGGTTTTAATACAGTCTCAAATATAATTATTAGCACGAAATGGAAACCACACTTTATTCTTAATACATGTTTATAATTCCTATTAATTCTGATGACAAATTGCCTGTGTAGTCAGAGAAAACTGAGCCCCGTTTCTATCTAGAAAAAATTAATAGTTTGCAGATCAGAGAGCCAGTTAAATATAGAGAGATGCATTAGTATACATTTTGTAAAGTCCTCATTTCCTGCAACTGGAAGATATTCATTGCCTTCTATTGCCAAAGCTTGGGTCAGCCAAAACATTAACAAGAAATATATGCAGCAGTAAAGCATTTGTAGCACTTATTTAAAAACAAATAAAGTTCGCAAGGCAGATCAGACTGCGGTATTCATAGCGCTGTTAGCAACCTCACAGCCACTAGAATCACATACTTCACACGAAATTATTCAGAGAAAAACTTTCTACAATATCTTGAGGCAACAAAGGACATTTGTGGTCATCGTGTGAATTCTGTGTGACTCAAACTCTGATACAAACCCAGGATTTTCTTCTTTGTATTAAGTATGGGAAAGCCTGCTCCTTTGAGAGTTAGAATAGCTTTCGAAGAGTTCTGATTTAAATTTCAAACTCTTGATCATAGCCAGGGAGTAAATGTTTTTATCCTGGAATTGAAAATAGGGTTCTTTAGCTCTCTACCAAGTGAAAATATTAAGTATTTTGTTGTATCCACTATGTGAGCCAAGTTCCCCACTGTGCCTTCAAATCCACAGTGAATGAACCATATTTGGATCTGCTTATCAGAAGGAGACATTTAGAAAGACAATGAGCCTGTCCTGCTAGACGGAGACTCCTGATGCTTTTAGATAGGCCTGCGGTGATCTGCAAAATGGGCCCTAAAATCAGGCTGACATGGTCGCTTAACAAGCTGTGGTATTAGCCGTTGGCTCAGAGAATTTCTAGTGTCACCCACAGGGCTGATGATGGCAGCCATCATAATTAGAATGCATGAATCAAAAACACCAGGTGAAGATTTTGCCTTGGAAGAAAGAAAAGACAGAAGGAGGGAATTACCATGCCCTTTGACTATTAAGCTGCTGCATGCAGCTGGATCAGTGACCAGCAGTGACTGCACGGATTATGCTATGGAGACACTTGCTATAGTCTTATACTTCCCACACCCAGCGACTGTCAAATCAAACGCTGTGAACGACTTCAAAGAAAGTGATACAAGGGGCTACATGGGGGAGAAAGGTAACCCCATTACAGATGTGGGGGGACACACAGAGAGGACCCCAGGTTTTTGAGTTTAGTAAACAATTTCATTTTGGAATTGGTTTATTTTATCAATTCTATGACTCCCGATTTGTCCTTAAAAATGCTAAACTCCAATGCTTGCTGAAGTGGAAAATCTATGTAATCTTAACTGATATGACCTTGAAAAGGATTTGCTGAACTTTTGTATGATTGGATTTTTCCCAACCTTTGTAGACTCTTGATTTTAAAATCTGCCTAACAAAAGCTCTGCCAGGAAAGCTGTTATTACAAAGATGCTTCTCAATAGGGAGAAGTGGGCTAATTGCAAGCTCTTCAGTGAAATAAAGGAAGGTTTTGCAAACAACTACAGAATTGACAAAATGCACCACATTGCTGTTAACAGAAACTATGGGGGAGAAACATCAGAAATGGCAAAGATGTCTAATATAAATAGATGCTATAAGACTAGCTAGAAAAAGCTATACAAGATTTCAGATAATTCATAAACAGTAATTGCTCGTCTGACCTTGATGTGACTACAGAAATTCCATTAACTCACAAATCCTGACATTTAATTACATACTAAAAAATATTCTCCCATCTATTTTGACAGGGTCCACAATAATCCTGCATTCGACTTTTAGCCATGTTTTCAGCTGCTTATCCCACACTGCAATTTATTCCCAAAGTCAGAAATAGAAAACATACCAGACTATACTGTTACCTAGAATGTTCTTTATTTCTCTCAAAATTTGGACTGAAACACTGTGAAAAGGTGGGGTTCACAATGACGTGGTGTCCTTCACCTGCTGTATTATGCAGCTGAACTGTCTCTCTCTGCAGAACACTTACCTGAGACAGCGAAAATTCACTGAGGAAGACTACAGTAAATTATTTTATACAACTAGTTTACAACTAGACAAACAATAGCAAGTATTATAACAACAGATATTAAATAACAAAGAAAAAAGCTTACTATATTTGGAAATGCTACGGTAGCATCTGTAAGTCAATATTCACCCATGACAATTAAAAAAAAAAAAAATCCAGATATTGCAGCCAAGCTGGCAATTGGTGTGATGAAATGTGCCGTTTTAAGCACTAATGAAGAAGGCTTTGTTTTTTTGTTCCTGTGGTCTAAATGAAGTGGACTCTAGGGAGGCAAAAAATCAGAATACTACATATTAACTGTATAAATATACTCCAGAATTACTGGATTCTAGTAGTTTTTAAAGTGTTTTTTCCTACTTTCACGCAATTGCCAACCACAGTAGGGTTTTTTCCTCTTTATATTTAAGCTCAATTTTGAGGCACTTGACTATTCTGTAGCAGTTGCACTGTCTGTATCTACCTACTAGTTGCCTCACCAATTCAGAATCACCATATAAAACCTTTCAATCTAAATAGTGTACATTTCCTTCCTCAGAACAAAAGCTCATCTTCTTGTTGACAATTTCATGGGTTTAAGTAACGATTTCACATCATCATTTGATTGGAAGAAATAGCAATAATTAAAAAAATATTTAATCATCTCACATGAACTAGTAAATATCACAGTTTTGAAAGCAGTTTGATTATATATACTTTTCATTCTACCTAAACAATTATGCGCATAACATGTGAAACAAATTGCACTTAGCTTTTTTTTGTGCACCCAGCAGTAGTTCCTTATTGCAAAACTGCATAATACAGAATCCTATAGGATTCCCACAAATGTTGTAATTCAACAACCTGGAGCTAGGTCATAAGCTATATTTGCAAAATACACTGCGAACATAATATTTTATTCTAATTAAAATAACCATGATAGTATATGCATGTATATATACATATTGAAACAGACCAATCTGCACATGTAATATTTTTTGGCTTACAGCATTTTTTATGCTTCATCATTATTCCTGAAAAGAAACAAAACATTTACACTGAAAGCATCTATACTGCACCTGTGTCTGTGTGTGTATATATATATGTGTGTGTATATATACATATACAGACACTAGTAGATATTTCTTTGTGTTAAACACATGGCTAATATATTTTTTAAAAAAATTACAAATCTGAAGTTCTTCCCTTTCTTGGTTCTCCTTATTACATTACTCTCTTATCTTCTACATTCTGGTAAGAGCTACAACTCAAATATATTTTTTTCCTTGATTCTATTTCTTTATAACAGCTCTAAGACACTCCTCCTTTCTGAATTACTGAGAAAGGAATCCTTGACTTCTGCACTGGCTTCTTGTGATCCTCTCCCTCTAGTTCACATGAAATAATTCTCGGCTCACATCTCTTTAATATGTATTTACATAGTGCCTTCTTTTCTCCCACCACAACAAGTCAAGTTTTCTCATTTGTGAACAATTTTGTCTTGTCTTGGTGCTGGCTTTTCCTTATTTCTGCAGCACAGCTGAAGAAATAAAAACCCCATATCTTTGCCTGCATGCAAAAGTTACCTTTTGCTAGTCGATTAAAACACTACTGTTAGCATTATCAGCAATGTTTCATCTTTGTTTTGACCAGTTCAATTCTTTATATTCTATGATAGCTCTAGTAACCTCAATACACTCATTATTTATGCCAGACAAACTCTGACTAGATTTTTAATAGGAAACATTAGAGCTAAGAAAAATAACACAGAAGAAAGAAAATTGCCTTTTTTTCTCTCAAGAGCAGTTTCTATTCATACTTATCTAACATCCTGTTTCTTTCATTCCAGGTTTACTGTTATTTCAGACTCTGACCGAAACAAATACTGAACATGCCTTGTATTTGAGATCAAGCCCTTTAAGTGTACACTTCGGTGGCAAGCTAGTAAGTTTTCTTATTTACTTGTTGTTTTCTAAATGCTTCAGCACCACAAATACCATTCTCTGCACAGCATTTTGTCTGTGTAATTATTTTTTGTTTTTAAACACATTATTTGACAGGCTGTTTTTCAGAATTTGGTCCCTTACATTTCAATGGCCCTTAGCACTCATCTCCCAGGTGCAAAATAAAGGGGTACACATCAACTAGATGCATAAAATATATATTAAAAAGGCATGTGACTGTTACTGTTGCATTGATTTTGGCGCATCGTAACAAGAACAGGGATGGCTCACATTACACCTTTCCTTTTTTTGCATATAGTGGACTTGGCACCTCTTGAGGAAAAGAAAAGATTCAAGGCTTCCTTCCATCCTCTTTTCAATGTGTTAGTAGTTGCCAAGCTTGTAGTTCCTGCTAGTGTACAACTGACTGTCCTCCTGAGATCAGTTTCTTTACTGACTTTTGCAATCAGTACATCCTCAGGACTCTTTTGACGTCGCTCTTACTTCCCTCTTCAGAAGAAAAAATTCGGAAGGAAATACTGCCCTGCAGATCCTTTTCTCTCTGTCTCAGAGGGTGAGGGAGAGAGAAAGAGATGAACGCAATTCAGCAAATTTCCTTGCTTTGCTCAGCAGGGAGGCTTGCACGTGCTCGGGCACAGCAAGAAACGTGATTTCCACAGGGCCTCAGGCAGCAGCCAAATTTCACAGCATGGGATGAATCCATGGCCACTTCTGAGGCTACAGAACTGCTCATAACATGGGCCTCTCATTATAAGGTTGGACAACCCTCTGGAGACTTTTTGCTGTTGCCATATTAACAAGAAATGAGTGGTCTGTGCATGTCACGGGAGCGCTGTGTTAAATATTACTGTCTTGTATTATGCAGAGTGCTATGTGTGCATTTATCTTCTGATAAGGCCTGGAGAAATCAAAGGGGAACAACTATGTACCATACGAGGCTTCCAGCCCTATGTGCGAGCACAACATGGCTTGTGACAGGCCCGGTGACATCACCGAGCTGGAAAATAAATGGGAGCTTGAAGTTCAGCTTATTTTTGAGCTTTATCTTACATATTTCAGAAGTTTCTCCTACCACTTCCACATAATTCTTTAGTAGATTTCTATCACATAGAGTCACTTTTAATATATTTGAATTTTTTTGATCTTCAATAAACTACTCCACTCCTTTGAGAAGAATCTTGGTTACTTTGAAGATATTTCTCTGCTTGCCTGCACTCTGTGAAATTCTTTCTAAAAAAATAAAAGTTCTAAGCATAAATTAGTCTCCTAAAACCAACCTCTTAGGTAGATAGACAATCATTTACCGTGACACATAAGTTATAAAGCACAGACTGCAGGACTACAGATTGCTAGAAGATTTAATTTCCATGTGCTAAATTTGAAGTCCCAAATATAAATATGCATATTCTGCTTCGTTAAGGACAAACACTTAATGAAATTAAAACCACTTACAAGAAGAAAATGTTAGGGGAATGAACTTAAACTGAAAATGTTAGTGATAATCAGGAAAAAAATATAATTAACAAACATAGGTGTTAGAATAAAAGACGGGAAAAGACACAAGGCAAAAAAATATGGCTATCAAAGTTAAACACAACAAATAAAAATGTCAGAATTATTCAATAAATAGTTTCACTCTGTGTTTAGTCAGAAATGATATACATGATGATGGTAATGAAACATCTTCCCTGTCAGCAGCAACTAGAGATAGTCTTTAACACAGTTCTTAAACCCATCATTTTAAAATCAGCATGTCAGATAAAGTAAAAGATTTTTGATAGAATTAAGCGACAAATTCTCTGGATGAAAATAACATTTATTTTCAATATGTGTTGGAGTTGATTGGGCTGAACTTTTCAGAGTCTGCAGTCAAACAGGTATCATGCCAACATGTGAAAGAATCAGTTGGAGAGTGCTTGTAATTATGGGCCTGCGACCTGTCAACATTACCAGATAAAACACTGAAGTTTTACATGGATTAACAAAGAGAAGGAAGATAACACAGCCACTGTTAGGCAAGATAGGTTATACAGAATATGTTTTATCAAAACAAATCCCTCATTTTTTCATATCTTTACATATTTGATTGGTAAGAATTTTCCCGTGAATGTAGGAGTTTTTGACTTCAGTGAGGCATCTAACTTGATTATGCAGAGAATCTTGCTTACTCCAATTAAGACCATAAACAACCATTTTCACACATATTTAACATTGAAAGGACTGGTTAAATAATAGATCTCAGAATGAGAAAAAGGGAGTCATTAACATGCAGATGGTATCTAAACTTCTACGTCCCCCTTACCTGCATTTATTACTTTATAGCAGTATACAATGGAAAACCAGACAGATTTAAATATCAGTGAAGTTATTTAACTGATCCAATAGTTCTTCTCATAATAGTTTTTACAGAATAGCTATAGACTTCGGAAATGAGACTGCAATGGTTTAGTCTTGTGTTCTCATTGGAATTGTTGTATTACGTCTACTTCTTGATACTTAAGAACTACTGCAAGTGCAGTAATCAAAAACTAATGACCAACCTACGACATTTTAACTCAATTCATTACCTATCAGATGAAAGCTTGCCAGATAGCTGAGAGCACACCTCAGTTCTCCAAATTTTTTCTGACACTCCTTACACCCAGAAACTTGTGACTGTCTGTTTTCAACCCATACTTCAGCAGACAGCTCATTCCTTCACTTCTTGCTTTCAACATTTTTTTCAAGTGCAACAAAACCTAGCTAACTCAGAGTGCAATGATAGTTTAAGAAAGAAGTCTGTCAAAATCTTTCTATTTTATATTGTGCAATAAAAATTGATAGAGTTCAGGACAATCCACCTTTGCTTATCCTTCATATTAGCATTTACATGTGATAAAGAATATTTGTGTAAAAATTTATAATGTAGACGTTATTCAATTACATCATACTTAGATTTTATTCTTTTATTAGATTGCTTTAAGGCTGAGTTGTAGTATTTTTCCCAGGGTAAAGGTGAAGAGTAGAAGTAACTCTATTAAACTCTTTAGTAGCAAAGAACAAGAAAATAAGAAAAAAATTATTAAAAAATAATGAGCATTGTACATAGAAGTACTAAATCAACAGTTTAGAAACCAGAATTAATCAAGAAGTTTTCATCTTTGTACAATAACAACATTTCTAACTCAAGTAAATAGTAGGTAGAAATATGGAGGAAAAGAAAAACAAGGAAAGGAGAAAGGAGAAAAAAGGAAACAAAGAAAACCAAGGAAGGTAGAAATATGGGTCCTACACCTTTTCCTCCTTTTCCACCTTCATGTTCTCATGGTTAATTGCCCAGATAATTGTGACTCTATCTCCCACCATAAATATCTTATCTCCTTCTATCATATCATAATAAACTATTTGATAATTGTCTTTTTTTTCAAACAACCATTATGCTAACTAAAGCATATTGCTAGCCACCTTAAAGTCTTCATTCTACACAAGTGGGATGTGTACACGCTGTCCTAAATGGCTCAAATTACTGTCAGCTAATGGTACTACAGCGCTTTGAAATTATACTTGGGAAAGTGCTCTACAGGAGCATTTCGCTACTGGGTTTTCTTTTAGTCCACTGTGAATTCACAAGGCTCTGTCACCATAATCTGAAAAGTATTTGCCCGCAGCATACAGGCTGAAATCTAGGCAAGTATCCTCAAGAGTTAATCTCTTCTACCTTCCAGTGCTTAAAAAGCTTTATTTTAGCAAAAGTTTTTCGGTATACTGGCAGTTTCTTATAAAAATACACTGGGATATTTGATAACTGTCTATTTTTTTTTTTTTCCCCAATGAAACCTGTATGATGTCATGAATTTAGGAACAGACGAAACAACAGACAAGACATCTGAGTTTAAAAGTGGAAAGTAAAAATGCCCAACCCTCCTCTCTAACTATAACCACACAGGAATGATGCAATTCTAGGACACAAGAGATGACGATACCATGTTGTAAAAACATGAAGTTTCTCAGTTTTATCTGTATTTTTCTGCCAGTAATAAATGCTCAGTTCTTATTCCCAGACATGTAGCATTTAGTTAAACACTCTATCACCAATCTTAAATTAAAAGAAATAATAGGTGCTAGGTACTAAAGATCAAGCATACATTTCATAAAAGCACGTCTCTAGTTGATCTCTTTTTCAAGATTGAACAAAGGGAAACAATCCAGTTGAGATTCTGATTACTATTCAGAATTTTATTTCTTTTCACTTTTCTCCCTTCTAAGCTGGAGGAAAACAGAGATGACCTTGTCTAACCTTCACTTTTCCTCTGTATATCATTTTCACAAAAGAGTTGACCAAAATGGAATTTAACAGTCAAGGTAGGGATGTACATCAATTTATGTAATATTGTAATATTTTCCATAATATTCCCTACACAGCCTAAATATTATTCACTTTCTTGACCTCTGATACATTTTAAGCAGATGTCTTCACTGAGCTGTCTACAGCAATGCCTAGATCTTTGTCCTTAGAGGCTACATCTAGTTCTGAGTCCCTCAGCACATGAAGGGTACTCGAATTCGCTCACTGCAGTATGGGCTCTCTCCTGCTCAGGGAGGATGAATTTCATCAGCCGCTGTTGAACTTGCTTTCTCTGGATGCGTCAGGTTCTTTTGGTGTTCCTCACAATTCTCCTTAGTCCTCAATAATCCATATGAACTTTCATCACTGGCAAATATTTCCTCCTCAGTGCACTGCTCCCTCCTCTAGGTTTTTAGCAGCACCAGTTGCAGTGAATGTTCTGGAGAAAGGCAATTCTTAGCTTTCTTCCAGATTTTTCTTTCTTTTGTCATTTTCAGTAAGCTTCTGCCAGATAACAGGGGTGAACTAAGAGATTTCCTTTGCATTTTTATGTAATTACTCCAAAAAGATTTTCTAAATCCTTTGCAAAGTCTGAGAGATCTATGCTGAAACTTCGTAGTCAAGGCTACATATTAATAGGGGTTTCATTATATATTCTACAAAAATGGCATATATTTTAGTTCTAATCTTCTTATCCCTTATTTCTTATCTGCAAATCTCTTTGTATTGGGAATTCTACGCTGCTCCGGTGCTTGGAGAACACACTAGCATTCTGAAGACAGTACTGGAATGCAAAACCAAGTTTTACATATTTTGTGACTTCTTATGCTGATGAAAAACTAATCAAAGAAAGAACTTCTGTAGATAAACCTTTTTATTTTCTATTACATTTCTTTAAACTGCATTTTCTGAGGTTCACTTTCTAATGACCACACATGGACCTCCGTTTTGTAATTTCCCTTACTAGAAAAGGCACAGGAAGCAGCGACTTTAAAACACAGAAAAATCATTTGCAAATCTTTGGGAATATTTAGTGAGTAATTTGCACTGACATCTATAGACTTCAGGTATTTAGCTGTAAGTTGTCCTTTCGAAAAACACAATGAAATATAGCACCCTGTTGCACTTGAGATTAATGCAAATTGCATATGCTTAATATATTATCAAATCATACAATGAATTTAATCAGAAGGGTGGATGCCATTCACAGTGGTTCCTGATGTTCCGTATGGAAAATTGAATAGTAACAAGAAAACTTCGGTAAACTTTATAAAGCTGTTGAGATTTTTCTTTCATTTTACTTCTCAGGCTATAAAATGGCAGCTTGTTTGAGGGGTTTTGTTTTTCTGTGTTAGTTTGGACTTGGTGTAGTAACCTCTTTACAGATTAAAATCAGGAATTAAACTGACACTGGAAATGGTCTAAGAGACGTTTCTTTTATTGTACTTTGGTGACTGCATTAATTATAGTCACATACAGTTGAGAAGGTGCTTCCTACATTGTTTTGCAAGCTCTTGATGTGTTTCCTAAGGCAACTTAGCAGCAAAATTACTGTCTCGCAGTCACAAGTCAAATCCTATGTCTGCATTTCTTCTGCTACTTTTGGCTGTTGATTTGCATGCTAAGGTTCCAATAAAATCTGTGAATGCGAGGCATAGAAGAGCATTCACAGAATACTTATGGTAGCAGACAAAAAAGAAAAAAATGGTTAAAAAAATACTCAGTACAATTTGTAAAGGCAAATACCTATGTAGTCTAATTGTATGGGTGCTTTAAGTGACTAGGAAAATGATTTTATGATTATTGATCTGTTGCAAGGAGTCTGAATTAATTGCCTCTTTTTTGGTCATCTACACAGTTTCCTTGTTACTGCTCCAGGTTTATATCTCTCGTGACCACAGGGCCCAAGGGAACTTACATTTATAATTGAAAAGCCGCTTTATATATTCAAATTGCAGCGTAAACAGCATAGTTATATGATCAGCACACTACTATTCTCACAGATGGAGATTTGTTTAGGCTGCCAAGAGGCAATGTAAGTGCATGAAAGCTTTTCTATTAGATTAGAATACCAAATCTAGATTGTCAAAATGGCTGTATATTCCCATTTCTAAATTAATGTATTGTCACTGGAAATAGGATTCATTCATTGATCCCATGCTGTCCGGGTCTGCAATGAATTAAACTAGAGAGGAGAAAGGAGAAGCTGAGGAGGGCTGAATACAAACAGCTCTGGCTTTCGCAGCTGGAACAATTAGGCAGGAGTACTGGGGAGGAGACACAGCTCTTCTACCATGAAGGAACCTCAACCTTTCTGCTTTTGAAGAACCATCCCCTTGGACTGTTATTCTGCAAGTGACTACATCTGTCCTGAATTAACAGTTTCACAAGCATGAGAAAGATTTCTGTTGAATGGTAATTTCACCATTATAGCTTTTTTCAAGCTACTTTAAAGCTATTCCATGTAGCTGAAACTGCATATTCTTTATAGGTTTGAGAAATAGCAAAGGTAATCAGGTTGTTATAATTCAAGTAAATTTCTTATGTTCATGTGAATCTATCATATCTACATAGATTATGATGTGTAAAATCACATCAGGAATTAAAAGCCCGATAATTAGTATTCACTGTTACACTGCAGAAAGCTTAAATTTAGGTAGTTTATATTGCAGTCCAAATTACTTATTTTCTGAAGTTTTCATAGCTAACTAAAGTTCTCAGCAAGCAAGAAGCCTCATCCCTATGTTAAATTGTGCCTGTTGTATATGCTTTACTGACCTTTTTGCTAGTATTCATCAATCTCTCTGTATACATTCAAACAATATTAATCACCTATTTAATTTTGAACATGTGATTGTTAGATTTTCATCTTAAATATCACAAGCAGTCATTGCTACATGCTTTGTATTAAGATTTTGAGAGATAATCCATTGTCCTTGTGTAAACATTTTTTCCTGTTGTTTCTATAAATAACTGCTTCAATTACAACACACGGGAAATTACTAATGAGGAGACTTTCTTAAATCATCTTAGTAACATACATAGTGAAAGTAAAAAAAATAAATCAATATACAGCTGTGAATAACTGACATAAAAGCTTAACTAATCTCCAGATTCAAAAGGAACTCATTAACGTTTGGATAGCTCTACTGATGGTGAGTAGCTTATTATAGCTAGATAATGGCCATAACCTAGATATTATCTGAAATAGCTAAACCACACTTTATGTCTTTAGGAAGGATATTTAAGCTATACGAATAAGCACATTGCTGTTTGTTCAAATGGAAATGTGTTTGGTAGCCTGGGGTCAATGCAAAAGGTTGAAATGTTCTCTATTGGATTACAGTACCTAGCTGGCAATGTCAGAACTGCTTTCTTTACTGAACGTATATGCCTGTTCTTGATTTCATGTCTTGTTATGCTGTGTGATTCAGTCATTAACTTCATGCTGTCCAACACCATAAAAAACAAAGCTAGAAAGACTGGAATGAGAAGAGTTTTTCTTTTGAGTTTAGGGTGGATCGAGCCTTTGGGAAGGGAAGCTAATTGCAACTCCGACTTCTTCCACACACAAAACACACACAAAGCCCTTGTCCTCCCAGTCAGCTGAATATTTTAATGCTTATATTGCCACACTATCATAGAATGTCCTGAGTTGGAAGGGACCCACAAGGACCATTGAGTCCAACTCCTGTCCCTGCATATGACAACCCCACAGTTCACACCATGTGTCTGAGGGCCTTGTCCAGTCTCGAACACTGTCAGGCTTGGGGATGTGATACCTCCCTAGGGAGCCTTTTCCAGTGCTCCACCACTATATTTTAATGTACTTTACTGTATTTTACCCTAAAAAGAATTTCACAAAACAGTTATCTTAAACATACAAGAATATTATTTTTCTTTATTGGACCCATAGATGAACTGAGTATCAATTTATGTTATCTATTAATCGGTAAAAAAAGATATACAAGAGGCTATATTACTTCGTGGATTGTTTTCAGGGGTGTGCACTGGGCATTAGTATGAAAACTGTAATCCTGGAGGAAAGACTGCTTCAAGGACAAGAATCTGTGCACACTGAAGCTACCCTGCTCCCTACTTCATGGCCTTTAGTAGTATTTAAAACTAAAAAAGGAAATAATAAATCTCACTCTTTAACAGACAGAAAACTATATTGAGAGTATATCCAGGTGTTTCTGCAAGTGGGAAGATAGGAAGTCTAAGAAATAAAACAGGTACAGTGGACTTCAAAGGGAAAATCAAAGGAGAAAAAAAGACAATAAGAGAGGAGATACACATAGATGAAGACGAGAACGCAAATTATTCATCTGAGATATGCATTAAAAAATTAACTGCAGATTTTAATGTATGAAATTACAGAAAGTTCCAAGCAAGACTGTGTCCAAGCAAGATTATGACTTTTTAATTAGAAATACATTTTCTACAAGCTGGCAGTGCCAATGCAGACTTGGAATTTGTTCATCTTTTCTCCATTATCTTTGACTTAAGGAAAAATAAATTTAAAACACCACAAATAAACTAGATAAAGATTTTAAAAGACCTATACTGATCAGTATACTACATGTAATTCAAGAAAAAATTCCTTTTTGGTCAGATACTGGGCATGTGCAATGTTATACACTGGATAAAGATTTAGATTAAGCACTAGATATGCTCTTCCATTATTAAGAGCAGCACAATGTTCTATGACAATAATACAAATGGCTTAGTGATATTGTTGTGTTTTGATAGTTAAATAAAAAACCAGTGTAGTACTCATTTATGTACACAAACATACATAAATACACACAAAAAAGGACTATAAACTAGCATCGTTGTATTCTTGCACGTGTGTGTGCGCACATGCACTCATATGCACCAGGGAGGAAGAGGCATAAAAAAAAAATAACACCTGGTTTCAAGATGAAATGCTACATTTGTGTGCATACTCTGATTTAAAGAAAACGATATCAAATAAATACCTGGGCATATTTACTAGTCTGCATTTAGACAGAAGCCAGGTTCTAGTCAAAATATAAGAACTGATTTACTTACTGACCCTGCTCTGCAAGGCACAACTAGATATTAAACAGGTCATTCTAACATTTCTTAAAAACTGAGGAGCTGCAGGTCAGAAATTCACAAAATTCTGTTGAAGAGCTCAGAGTGAATAGAAATGTTCTTAGATTTCACAAATAACTAAAAGTGCTCCTTTCATATCTCCTTACTCCATTCCAGTCAGAAGGCAATTCTCTATATGAATATCAAAATGATTAATACTAAAAAGCATTAATATATTAATTTTGATATGACCACAGCTGTACAAATCTCAGTGAAATGCAGAGAACTAAAACCTATCATGCTCATGTAATTTATTCTTCTTGTTTACTCAATGTATTGGACAATGGTGTCACAGTATGCTAAACAAATGCAATACATTTTCACTTATTTTATTGCAGACTGTCTGTTGTGTTCTGAAGAACACTCAAAGACTGAGCTCGAGAGCAGTAGTTAAAAACAGCAACTGGCTGTCAGTGGTGTAGTTTGTCATTGTTCCACAGACAAAAGGCAGACTGTCACAATAAACAGCATTTATTCATTTCAGATTTGTGGCTTAGGGCTGAGGAAGGGGAGGTGTCATTCGTAGTAATTGTAAAAAAACATAAATAATAATAGTCGTCTGCAAATCATCTATCAAAGAAAACAGTGGGAGTTGGCAGTGATGGTGGCAAGAAAATGGATGCTTCCAGCACAACCTAATTTACAGCTTTTTTTAAAAAAATATATTTTTTCTTTCATAACAGTAAAATGGAATGTTTTGTATTAACTGCTTGTGTGGTGGGTAACCAAGACAGGACATCTAAATCATGACTTTAATGACTTATTTTAAACAAACTGCTGAGTAGCTTTCTAAACACGATTACTCTATACTCAACTGCTGTCAATTTTATTAACTTAATTTTACTAATTAAAAAACATCTACTATTAATATCAACATCACTTTCTCTAGCCTTTTTGTTTAAAAACTGCAGCTTTTTAAAGAAATTATGCTGCTCTGTGAAAATATTCTGGATTGGTATTTGAGTAGAAGAGGCTTCCTTTAACAGAATGTTTACATCAGGGTTTTTTTTCGTTTGTTTTTGGTTTTGTTTTCAGAATGGCACTCAAATGCCTAATCTTACATTTTAGGTAATAATTCATGGACAGAAGTTGTAAAACAGATTAATCTTGTCGAGGTTGGTATTAATTTTTTTTTGAGTGCAATTTTTGAAGCAATTGTTATCTTCCTTCTGTCTTGTAAGCCTGTTTTGATTTATAAGGCTGAAGTCCTAGCCCAGTGACACATATTAACTGGATTATGACATCCCCTGGCCAACCCTTTGACGGTTTGCAAAAATCTGGGAAGAGTAGTGAGAAGGAAAGGCACTGGCAGCTGAAATGGTGTTCCAAAAGGAGACCTCTCATTTACTGCTGCTTGGCCAAAGTCCTGCTTCATCTCATAACCACTCACAATACTGTTCAGAACACCGATAATATTTATTAGAGAGCAACCTCTTCTGACATACCCGGAAAAGATAGATGGATCTGAGGCTTTCTCTGGCGAAACACACAATGTTCACCAGATGGAAACAATGCTCCCTATATAGTTTCTCAGGCATTTTTGCCTCCAAACCCTTCCCTCTCAGCATGTCCTAGGAACAAGGGCAAAAGAGCTGAGGAAAGGACAGGTATGCCCACTAGACTGAACTCACATTTCAGCATAGATCTCTTAGGCGAAAAATCTTACATGCTTGCCAAAGAGAGAACAGAGTGAAAAAGATGCCCTGTATTGAAAGAGTGGAGTGTCATACCAGTATTTCAACCCGTAAATGTTATCACAGCTGTTACTGCTCTGGGTATAATGGAGAAAGAGAACTCAGAAGTTGCCAGAAGGCAACATGCCCAGCAGCGCAAGGGAAGCACGCTGAAGAATGGATGCACATGACCAGACCTAAGATAAGCTTTGGTGATCCTCGCCTTACTAAACCATGATTTTTTAAAAATGATTTTAAAATCAAAAAAAGAGGCCTCTGTTTGGGCAGTCATGATGCAAATATACGTGAAAATGGGACAATCCATGTAAGGCTTTAGATGTGTAGTATCTATAGCTAGCAGAAATAAAAAAAATAAAGTATGCTGAAAAATAAATGTTAAAAAAATTAATTGCTAACCATCTTTTTATGAGAGACTAGCAAAATTGGAAAAGTACATCTTCTAAGAAAAAAATACAATACCCTCTGAACAGAAATGGTAAAATTTGGGATTAGTTTTAAATAAACAAGTACAAAAGGAGGGGTTTAGTCCTTCTGCAAGGGACATTTTCAGTGCAAGGTCAACTACACTGCTGTAACCTTCAATTCCTTACCCATACATAGCCAAGTGAGACAATTTGATCTAATCTTATTGTGAACAGCAATGCACAGCAACTTGAAAATTTCAAGCCAAAATTTATTCAGGATTACTTATTTGGTGTAAGAACAGTAAGAAATCTAAGCCTAACTCTTCTTTAGTTAGAAAATATGCATATTGAAATAATGAAAATATTCTTATCCACATCGGCTCACTATTGACTTCATAGAGGTTCTCTTGAACTTTTTCCAAGCCTCTTCTACCTGTCTTTATAGATGTAAATACATACATACGTTGGCTCACAGTACTGCTGCTCTTCTAGGTTTGGAACACTGTCCAAATGCAGCTTAAAACAGGAAAACAAAATATTCCTAGTATGCCACTCCCTTATGTGGACTACCAACATGCTCAGTTTCTTATTTCTGTAGAATCTGTCTCTCCAGCTGTACAAAAGCCTGGAATGTTATACTTGAAAAGACTGAATTTGGGGGTGCATTTTCTTGGTTAGCTTTTGCCTTTTAAGGAATCTGTTGAAAATTCAAAGTCCATTGTTCTGTAGTCTTCATACAGTCAGTCCCTTTTACTCAGGACCGAAACCTTGTATGATATATCTGAATATATGTGATATTATCCTGGGCTCAGTCAGGTACATGGTTTTTGTAGCATCCTGTATGTAGTTATTTGGAGTGACAAACACATGCAGTCATTAAAGAGCATTGATAACCCTCACTCTAATGACATTAGTACGCCAGATCTCTCAAACGAAGGCAGATTTCCCATAACAGGAACAGCTAAGCACGAATGTATATGGATCAACAGTGTCACTCACACTCTGATCACAGTCAGACAGTGGACAATCACTCACGTAACAACACAATCACTCTGCAGTTAATGCATGTCAGTACTTATTTGCATGGAAATCTTTGAAACCAGAATTTACATGGTCTATTTGAAACTTCCCTGAGCTGAATCCTGAGCATTTAGCTTTCTAGCGGGAGCTGTGACAGTAGCACTGCTCACAGCAAACTGCCACTGTCGTTTGTTCTGCTTCAGTGCTGTTTGACTGTCACAGCCTGTCATGTAGGAAGAAAGCACCACATCTAACCCCCTGTGACAAGGTTTAATCACCCCTATTACTCCTATTGGCTGTTCAAGCCACCTTCGGGTGTACAGCACACAGTTACAGATCTAAAAAAATCCTTGTCTTATAAATGAAAAGGCTAAAATCTGGTTTAATCCGATCAATCATCCAATACACAGTTGAAAGGAACTAAAAAGATTAGGTAAATAATGCTAATGCAATGGCTGAGATTATTTGTTAATTGTCGTATTTTTTGTGTCATTAGGAATATTAAATTTTTTTCTTCAAGATTACTTTTTTTTGTGGATTCTTGCTATCAACAGGTATTCAAATTCTGAATGTCTTGTTACTTCTTTCTATAAACCACTGTAATAATGTGGACATGTATGCAAAAGAGTCACATTTGAGTTCCATCTGTTTACACCAAAATAGCGCTGCAAGGGTAAATACCGTATCACATGGCATACCTACTTGTCCAAATGTTAATGCTAGGTGGAAGGGTGAGAGGAGGAATGCTTAGAATAAACCTTATACAAAGGAAAGGCTAAACTTAATCCTTCCTGTTACACATCAGCACCAATTAAAACTTCATATGTGCCTGATGTATGTAATGAAACTGAACTTACGGACTTTGCTGTTCCATATAGAAAACTGTATCTTCTTGCTGGTTTTAACAATGCACTTTTTGAGACTGCAGGTCATACTCTACGTATAGCCAACTCTTTGAGTCCTTCTCCTTGTAGCTAGTTACACATCCTTCTCCAGAAGCCCAGATAACATAGACAGACCACATTTTGCACTTTAAGAAACCTGTTTCCTTGAGCTGGTCTTATTAAATCCAAGGTCTACTCACTGGGACAAAAAAAATGATTTCAATATGAAAACATATTAACCCACTGTGAGTTCAGCTTTAGAACAGTAATCTAGCATTATGAAATTTTAATTACTTCATCAGGCTAATCTTAAGCCTGATAAAAGACGTTAGCATGAAACTTAACAATGAGAGATTTGTGTATGCTTGTGAAAATCATTAAGACCAGTGCTATTTCAATTGATCTGTATTTGTAAATATCCTATCTATTTTGCACAGACTGGGTAGAAAACAAGTATGTCCTGACAGAGCAGATAGCTTGGTGGATCAATAATGTAGCACGAGGATTTATACCGTTAGATTCCTGGTTCTAGCCCAGTTCTGAAAATATCTGAGCAAATGCCCATCCTGTAGAACCATCACTTAATAGGACACTAACTGGCCTCTCATGCAAGGCTCAGAACTCAATACGTAATCATGCTGCTTCCATCACATACCTGAAAAGATTCCTACAAATTAGGGATTACATTTTTTAAAAGATAAATATGAAAAAGCACAGCTACAATAGTCAGTACTCCTTTGTATTGTGATTAAAATGAACTATTTCATTTTCTTTTCTAAAAAGTTATTTCAGGTAAAAGAAAATATAATCTTGGACCAGAGCATTTTAAAACTTGCAAAAAGCATGCGAATGTGTGAATGGGTGGAAAGTGCATTACATAAGGGCTTTAATTCTTCATGAAAATTTTATTTAATGGAAAGGTAGATTATTTTTACATTTTCAGATATAAACACACTTATCTGTGTTTCCTCTGGCCAGCTTAGAAAATAAAAAAATAATGGCAAAGCTGCCAATGAAGTTTCAGTGCTCCCTTAGACTCTTGTCGTGAATGACCTAATGTAAAAGGCCCTCTTCTGTGTGAAAATAGTTCATAGTGCTTACAATGGCTTGTACCGCTCACCCATGTCCATTCTAACTTAAGTTCTGACTGTCCCAGTGAAGAGAAGCTACGCTGTCTGATACTGTCAACGAGATAATCATTACCAGGAGTGCTACAGATTTTCTGTCACTAAAGACAAAAATGTATTTATGTTTTCTTATATCTATCAAACACCTGTGAAGTATCATCAAGAAATAACGAGTAGCACAGTACCTATATATAGTACCTAACCAGCTGTATACAGATACGTGTGGGTTGCTGCGGCTAACCCATACCAGTGCACTGCCAATACTTATTTATGGGCTGGGAAGCCAGTTTATCAGCTACAGGTTTACACTACGCCTATTCTCCTTCATGCCTTCTGTCTGCGTAATTTGACTTGATGTTCTCTTTCCCCAGTTGGCTTATCATTGCTGGATGGCAATAAAGGACAGGTTGATATAACACTCTACTGTCACCCTGAGAGTAAGTTCATGAAATCTGAATACTGGACCACCTATCTGAGAAATCTGGTTTATTGAGTTGTCCAGTTTCAACAATTTTCATAAATTGAAAGGCATGAATATTTTTGGTCACTTTTCTGACACAATTTATCTCATTGATAATGAGATAAATAATAATCCTAAACTTTTAGATTTTTTTTTTAAAATAACTCTACACAATATTCTAGGCAAGGATATTGATATGAATCTTTGGATATGAATCATAATAGCAGATTTTCACATCAGGTATTTGATTCCATCTCTGAACTCTGAAGCTTCTGCCGTGTGAGTGGCAGCAGGAAATGGCTTTCAAACTCTTCCTAACAGATGGAATAAAATCTGCCAGGTTATTAAATTACCACACAACTATTTTTAGTTTCCATTTCTAAAACCTTTTCCCTCTTTTGTCATATAATATGTCATTGCTAATCAAATCTCAAAAGCATTACTATTTTGAAAAACAGAAGCTTCAACTGGCAGTTTATTATCTTTTGCACTGAACATTCTTTCTTGCTGTTCCATTTTTCTGCTAAAGTTGTGGAGTATTTATACAAATGTGTGTATTACAAAAATGAAGAAAGTAAGTCAAAATACCAGTTTATAGGAGTTACAGGCATTAAAAATGCTTTAGTGATGAATAATCGCTGTGAACCCTTATCAAGACTGCTGTTTCAGATTAAAGACAACAGTTTGCTGAACGCTAGCAAGTAGAAATGCCCTCCTAATCAGTATGAAATCAAAGGCAAATTCCTCAACTGGCTGTAGTAAACCATATCAGAAGCGTAATGTATTTTATTTTTGATGAATTGTGCTTAGACAGAAGAGAAAGCTACTCAACTGTTGTGAAAATTAAACCAATTGTTTTCTCCTGTGAACTCTGACATAGTGACAGATTTTCTTAGTGCACAAAGAATCCTTTGAAGGTAAATTTGCTTGTAATTCAAGTGTTATGGAAAAAGTTGTGTCTTTATTCATGTACCGACCCAAACACTAACTCTCTTGTTACATGAGGTCTATTACTATTACAGCTGCACTACAGTACAGAACTGGTGATACAAAAAAATATTAAACATTGTTTGCTAGTTTTACCATAGTAAATATTGCAACACTGAAAGGAAGCTTATTAACTGCAATGTGATTAAGTAAACTGGCAAATTATGGTTTTGCTTAAGGACAACAAACTTCAATCAACTAATGAGTCAAACAGCAACTTGCAAATATCTGATTTTCAGTAGTGCATCAGACAATAGTCAGCCTCAGACTGAACATGAAAATGTAACTGAAAACCAATGGAACACAGAGATTTAGACTGGAGTGATACTGTACAGCAGACCTGTGACTTCCAGAAGCTGTTTCGAGTTACATCACTGCTACAAAAGCTATGTAAAATAATGAGAAATGCCCCACATTTTAGTCCAGTTCTACTCAGTCTCACACTAAGAAGAAAAAGGGTCTGATGTTGCTCAGCTACAAAAAAATCCATGTATCAATGGATGAGGCTTCCAGTCTCTCTCAAGCAGGAAACTGCACGCACATTTCAGTTAAGGCATGGAACCTGCTGAAACTTTTCCCATCAGACAAGTGAACTGTGAAACAACTTTGCAAACTGAACAATAAGGTCTGATCTCTTAGCAGTGGTAAACATCAGGTAGTGTAAGACTTACGTACGTGGGTTTTGCTACCTATATCACATAGTCAATGGAAGTGCAGAAAAATATCAGAGCTCATCACTTTTCCAACATTCCCACCTATTTACAGTATCTCTGATTTTATTCATTGTGGCAGAGAAATAGAATAGGAACTCTCACAATCCTGTGTTTTTGTCATCTTCCTATTGACATCTCCTTTGATGAGCAGTAAAAAAAATTACAGAAAATACATTTTTTAAAAAAACAATTAGTCTGAGATATTAATTTGAATGGTTTTATAAATGAGGAGTCTTCTGAAAAGGTATCAATGAGGAAGAACGGGAAAAAGAAAAATTGTGTTTTCAAAAAGTAAAGGTAATAACAAAGCCTCCTTAGCGGATGCAAAGCTCCTACGTAAGATGAGTTTCACACAGCTCTTACTTTAAGAGTTGTACACTAGTTCTGTCCAATGAGAAGAAATAATTTAGGGAACATTTGTTCCTCAGGGCTGTATATCTTCTGTTCATTTTTGGAAAAACGGTATCAAAATTGCATCCTTCAGATCTTCTGGAAACAATTGTCTTTAGAGTTTAATTGCCATCTAAATCTAAATGCGATATTAAATAGAAATCTCTCATTTCTGTGATAGCCTTGGCAATAAAATAGTTTATTGGGGGAGTAACTAGGTATGGAAAAAAATATAATTTGATTTTTTTTCATTCAAAATGTTATATTTTACAGTTATTGCAATATGATATTTCACTGTTTAAATTACAGCATAATAATTCATTCCTGCAGCATTCAGTGGCACTAGGCCTTTGGCCTCTTGCCTGACAATACACTAGACAAGAATTATTACATTGTAATTCACACTCTGTCATGCCTTATTGCTTAATTAAAGCATAACCCTTCATGACATGACAAGCAATTTGACTGTTACCATAATAGATTATTATCACACCTAATATATTTTAGTTCTACAACCAATTCTTTTTTGTACAGGCGCTGGAAGTTATCAGAACAAATACATGTTTCGTCATCTGTGAAGTGTAAAGAATACGTTTAGGAAGAGTAGCTAAGAAGATAAACTTTAATTTTTTTGTATAGAGCTGTTCCTTAAGTAAACTTGGGCTTTTTTTTTCTTCATTACACTTCAGCAATTAATTCCCACAAAAATACTAAAATTCAAATATCTGATTAGCTGGCTGCCTGTATTTGGTTGTACTGCTTAGGTACCTAAACTGTAAAGTTTCACTATTTTGTCAAATTGTAATGTGGAACTAAACCAACGTGAGGTTGAAGTTATAGTGTCTGTAAATTTCCAGACAAAGAAGTTGCCAGTTTAATTTTCTTGCAATATAGCAGTTAGATATTGTGTGTTCAACATTAAGTAATTCTTAAAACATCTTTTTCAGGAATAATTCCTTTCTTATTAAGATCTCTCCTTGTCTAATGTTTCTCATACTGAAACCTGACAATACAGAAAAGGTAATCACTTGTTATTAAAACACACTGATTATTACTAAAAATTGATTAAGTGAAATTCTACTTTTGTAAAAGTCAATTGACTTAAGTGAAGCACTCGTCATGAGGCGAAATGGAAAAACATTTCAACAGCTATGAAAACACACTTTAATATTGCAGCTTACATTATAATTATTTAATTATAGTTAGACATTCTATTAATGCCTTCACATGGTCTGAAAGTGTGCTATATAACACAGCCATTTGGCTATTAAAAATCCTTCACCTTTAGGAACTACCAATTCAAAATTAAAATATGCGAGCATGGAACTCTAAGTTTTGTGTGAATAAAAGCCTGGACTTTTTGAGAAGATGTAGAGGCAATGCATACAAAATAATTTTAACGTGGAAATTATATATACCATACCTAATAGATGTGCTACCAGTTTCACAAAATATCAATGAGCAGTTTACTGAGGTTCCACTAACCTCTGTACGTCTGCAAGGTGACTGGGTTGTCCCTGGAACTCTCTCTCTGCTACAACTATAAAATGTCTATGATGTGACTGTGATACAACTGAAACAGCTGCAGTCTTTGATCACATTGCTGGCAGTTTATGTACAGATGCAGAATGTGTAATAAGGGCACACTTTATTAACTTGACTGATGGTCTGTTATTTTATTGGTTCCAAAAGCTGAAGGAAACTAGGCTCCACCATGTTACCCTGAGAATAATTTATTGTTGCAGCTACTCAAAATGAAATACCTATCATTAATGTCTAATTGATTATCATAAGCAAGAGGCATACATTGGCCTCAGTTGATCTGACATTCACTATGATCTTTAAAGCTGATGCTATAGATAGAACTATTATTTTGAATTAGCACAAAACACATTTTAACTGCAGTTTAAAACAGCTGCCAAGACTCTGAATGTATGCATATGCTTCCTGTTAATAGTTATTTCCACATATATTCAGTCTAACGAAACTTAGGGAGTTTTTATCGTTTCAGAAAAAAAACCCCACAAATTCTGAACTCTGAACAAATGGGGGATAATGAAGTTAGACCCAACAGAGTTGTGGCCATATTATGTTGTACAGAAGCATCTTTGTTCTCCTTAGGAAGTTAAAACATTTTGGTTCTACCAAAGTGTTCAATTTTTAAACAATTCAGCATTCTCAAATTAGCTAATTTAGAGTACTTATTCTTTCCACGTGCACAGTAATACAGATAAAAATTTACTTAATACCTAGATGTTATGTCTCCGTACATGCAATACAGAAATCACAGTAACATTACAAATTATAGGTAAATATAAGAGTTTGCAGTGGGTTACTTTGGAGAAAGAGTTATATCACAAAGATGAAATTACATACTCATAAAATATATTAATAGTTTTGCACTAAGCTAAGAGTATGAAGTTATTCAAGATACAAAGTGCATTTAGAATAGCCACCTTTTGTATACTTCAGTCTTTATATTCCCTTTTCTCCCCTAGCCTCCACTTATATCTCTGTACTCCTAAATATAAGTTTCGTTTCATTTTGTCCTCATATTTTAATTGAAAGAAATACAAGGGCCTGGACTCTATGCTATTCTGCTCCCATACTCCCAGTTTGTTTTCTTCTGTAGTCTTGCAGAGGTCAACCTTGTTGTACACAAAGGGGATGTACCAAGTCAGTGCACTGCTTTGATAGGACCTCTTTCTGTCCAGCACCTGCCTTATGCAGTCCTGGGTTTAGTTTTCCTTTCAGTCCCTTGCTCTACAGTCTTCGGGTTGCAGTTGAGGAGTGAAACAACTCAGAAGTTAAACAGTCCCCAGTCCACACATATACATATGTTCACATTTTTTTGGTCATAGATCTGATCACTTTCCATCTAGATACAGACAGCTAGATCTGCTTCTATTCTAGATTTAAGGATAAGTCAGTAAGCATTTATACTTTAATCCAGTGTGGATTTTCCCCAAGGAAGAGTAATTCCTCCAGCCCTCAAGCTTAGCACCATCAATTAAAACATTGGCTTGTTTTTAGAATCCTAAAACATAATCTCTGAGATATGATTTTTTCCCCCCTCACCTTGAATGCTTCCCATTTCTAGAAAAGAGTACAGATACCAGTTAAATGCTAAATATAAAAACTGAAATTGGACAGATTTCTTTCATGAAAGTCTGATGACTATTTCAAGAGCTCAGATTTCACTGAAATTTGTTATAAGTCACCAGAAATTAAAGTTGTGAATAAGGAATAAATAAGTTCATTTTAAAGTATTCTAAGCTATCCAGACAGTCAAACAAAACCACAGTGAGACAAAAGCTGATTTCCAAGAAAGAATAAGTTATTATACCCTAGATTACTGCTTAAAACATAGATAAATCTTTATGTAGGCATATGTTTGGCCTCATTTCCAGTTTTCTTTTTTTTTTCCTGGACTGCTTCTAGTACTTCCTATACACCATTTGCAATATTTGCCTTTTGTCAAATACCTCTATGATACATTCCAGCTCTTTTTGTTGGTTCCCCTCCATCCACCATGCTCTTATCAGTATTTTTTGTTTCAATGGACTTCAGTCCGGATGGGGATACTGGACTTTATTCAACAGCTTCAGTGATTTAATCTTAACTGACTCCAGAATAATATAGAGTTAAATGAAATGCAAAGTGAAGTTCATTATTGAAGTACCACATTTAATCCTAGAAATAAATGATTGCTTAATAAATACTACAAAATCTGTGCTTTTGACTGTGGGTCAAAAATTAAGAGAACATTTACAGATAAAACACCACATGCACTGTTAAATATCTCATTTTAATACGAATCAGCTCCTGTTCAGAAAGTATATATTGCTATGCAACTGTATTTGTGATCCAAAGCATTGCCCATTTACTTGTAAGGTATGCTTGTTTTTGAATAGGGAATACTGTGTCATTATTCAACTTTACATCACTGAAATAAAAATGCTAATTTTTGCAATAAGGCAAGTGTTACATCTAAAACCTAAAGAGTTGACACTCTTGGTAATAAATGTTCAATAGTTCTGCAAGATTTCCCCCATCAGGAAAATACAGATGACAGCAAAATAACTTTTCTTATGCTGGTCTGTTCTCCTACCTTTTCTGATGAGTTGGCTGCAGAAAAATGTATAAATGGAAAGCTCAATTAGTGTAATTTGTGTATCCTTGGATGTCAGTCATTACTGTTGAGAGGTGGGGCTTTCAGAATCTCTGTGCATTAATTAAGAGCTCATCTCGGAAGAGTAGTCATTACACCTAAGGACCAAAAAGAAGTTTTAATTGGACTCTAAAAGACAGTATGTCATCTACTTATAAAACTAGTTCTTTAGTTAAAAAAATGAACAGCTGTGGGACATTATTAGTAACAATGCAGAGGACACAAATCCCTTGATTGTACTTCAGAATACAGAAGTATTTTTGTGTACATAAGTCTGACTGGAAAAACTGGACAAATTCTATAATACTGTGTGGACACCACTCAAACTTCAGCCAGGTTGTATGAATGCCAGTGTGATTATTAGACCCTTATCAAATTTTTGATGCTGAGCTGATGTTGAGGGAAGGCTGTTACACAGCTGGAGTTAGATTGTATTTCTTTCTCATAGCCAGTTTTTTTGTCCATGCTACCTTCTGACTGCCCATGCAACAGCCAAACAACGCAAGCTCAGCAAAAGGGGATGGATGGGCTCATTCAATGTATCGGTTTCATTTCCTGAGAGACATGGTATGTGGGCTGTTGTTGGCTGCCCTTGGACATGTCAAGGCTCAGGAGAGGTCTGGGCTAACTGGTGTCAGCTGCCTGAGAGCACTTTCCTCATGGCATGACTTATCTGAGGACAATCAAGTATTCTGCCTAGGACTCACTAGGGAAATAATGTATAAATAATTGATTATATCATTTATAAATTAAAGGAAGGAAAACAAATTTTAAAAGCTAGTCTGGAAAATAAACATGTCAGCTAATAACTCAGGCATGAAAAGGGGTAAAATTTAGAGAAGAAGTAAGTTTATATTCTAGAGAACAAGAAACAACTTGTTTGTCAATGGCTGAAATAAGACATATAATGAACTAAAAACCAAACCAAACCAAAACCAAAAAAAACCCAACCCAACAAAAAAACTCCAACAAAAAAACAAGGATTAGACAAGAAAACAATAAAATATCAAGTTCCAATATGGAAATAGAAAAGAAAAAATACTCATAAAAATGGGATTTTAGTGTTCCAAATATTGTAGTTTACCAAAGGACTAAAGCTAACATTACATGATATAATTAATAGTTAAAGGTTATTGCACTGAAAAGGAGCAGAATGGGAAGGCATGTCAAAAACAGGAAAATATTTACTATGCATCCTAGAATAGCAGAACAAGTTTCATGACATTCTTTATTGCGATTATATTTCAGAGTCCTTTACTAAGGTATTTGTAAATACCTTTAAAAGACATACCTTTTTCTAAAACACATCCTGTAATTTTCCTAGCTTATCAATATACCTAATGGGTAATGAAAAACAGCAGCAAATACAACAAGAACAAAAAGGTGTATCTATTGCTGGTAGAGTTTTAAAATTGTTTTTTTTTTTCCTAAATATCAGTATGTGATGAAACTAATACTATAGGAAGGGAGCGATCAGTCTTTTAAAGACATTCAGAAAAATGTGGACAATAATTTATGTCAACGACATTCAGAAAATGTGTGTTAATGTTATTAATAAATATTTCTAATAATTTTTGCCCAAATGCTTTCTCATTTATTATTACAGCCAGGAATTGTTTACTACACAATAAACATAGAAGCACTCTCCAGAATTTCCTGACTAGGAATATTGCTGTGTTTACTAGAAGATTTCAGTGAGTAGATGGACTATCCGACCACCAAATACACAGAAACACGCCCTTTAAAGTGTTAGTCATGAAACAGATACTTTAAAATTTCAACTTTTATTCTGTGAATTGTTACTGAGGTATTACAGTACACAATAGAACATAACCTACTGTTGAGGATATATGCATATTAACAAATCTGATATCTACTTATCTGTAGACATAAGTTATTTTTCACATGATGATAGATTTCAGGAAAGGACGTGTTTAATGTTGGCCGATACCTAGGGTAGGTATTTTTAAATAGAAAGGGAAAAGAATTTATCAAGGGTTTGTCACTTGTATTCTCTTAACTGAAGCAAAGTACTGAGTCTTGTTATCTGCAGTCTCCTAGTCATGTTTAGCACATTTCTTGTGAGCTGCTTCTCTTGATTAAGAGGATGGCAGATATAATAGACATTCTAAACTCCAGAACAGACAGAGAATCTTTGTTCCTCTAAAGAATGATATAAATTTTATAGCAGTTTAATTTGATGTTATTCACAAGGGATAATGCCAAGAACGGAACCAGAGGACCGCTAGTGAAGTACAGATTGCATGTTAGCAGCATGGTGCCTTCTCAGTCTTTTACTTCATGTTTCCTCGTTTGCCTCTTCTGAACTCACCCTCCAGTATGCTGCTTTGGAAGCCAGCCATAAAAGAGGCTAAGTCAGACAATAAAATCTGGATGATCTACTGAACTGTGACTGAGATTTGTGACCTGCCTTAAAGTGAAGCAAATTCAACAACACGACTTCTTACAAGCAGCTCTCACCAAGAGCCTGGCAAAATGTCAACACAGTTGGACTAAATATTTGACATGAAACTTGTGGAGACCCACATGGTATCTTGTTCTTATTATTAAAATAACTTTTAAAGATAGCTGAATTCACATGAAAAGGACGATAAAAAAATGTAATTAAAAAATCTTTCTTAAGAATGAAGAGCGCAATACAACAATTAAATTATATTGCACAGACAATAAGAAAGAGGAACAAGACTAAAATTACTTCAAGCACTCTCCTGGACAACTTTGAACTCTTTATTGAAGAATGTTTGAAAGTTTGAAGTCGTGTCCAAAATTTCCTCTGTGGTCAATGGACAAAAGGAAAGGTAACTCCAGAATTCAAACCAGACTTAAAAGAGCTTCTATCTTTCCACTCGTTATAGTGGCAGTGCTGAGCACCAGGGCTCCTAACATGTGTTAAGTACTTATGCTTGTAAGTACTTATATTTACTAGCAATTAATCTGCATCCTACAGTCTGAATTATAGCGGTGCCTAGTACTATAATTATATTTCTAGTGTAACATTAACATTTAAATTTGTAGATAAAGGTTTAACAGGAAATATGGGCAGGGATTTCCCAACTCTTATAACATTAGCCAGATGCTGATGGACAGTATTGTGTAAAGCTCCTGATTCCTATTGCTACTGATCAGCGCCTTTTCTGTTCCCAAATGGAAAGTGCCTAACAAAAAAACACAAATATTTTCCTATTCAGACTTAAGTGTATTTATAATCTTTTATATGGTTAATACTTTAGCCTTTTTGGGAACGAATGAATTGCTCTGTTTGTGTTCATTTTATCCTGCTTTACCTTTTTTTTTTTTTTCTTCTTTCCTCAAAAAGATCAGAACAATGATAAAATTTTGATCCATTTCCCACCATCCACATGTTATTGGCTACAGATAAACTAACAGTTCAATAAAATCTCTGAGAGTTTCCTATAAGAAGTAAACTTTTATGTGTGGTCAGAGCTGAGGAAGCTACAGCATACATACTTGCCATTCAATCTAGAAAGAGGTTTGAAATTTGAGGACCATAGTCCAGTCTTTGTAAACTTATGAAACATCAAACTGATTACTCTTGAAAAACACTGTAAGACTCTAAAACTAAATCTGAATATCAATAGGCTCACACAAGGGGTGGAGATAAACAATAAACGTAGTATCTGGGCTTTAACCCCTACTAACATTTGTAATCTTCAGCAGTTTCTGCTGAAATGGTAGTGATGTCGCATAAATATTTATGCAAGAACTATATAGAAATGTATAACACTGGAAAATATAAAAAATATAAAGAAAAATGAATATAAATTTAAATGAAATTTAACAATATCAAAACAAAACACACAGCAATTTATGGTCAGCCTTGTGTATGGATCAAGCCCTCTTCCTGAAATCCATCCATTTATCATACAGCGCTGGAGTCACTTTGAAAATGATTCCATTGTAGTCAGCAACACCCAGATTGCGAATGGAAGTTATTAATCAGACAGCACTTGTTTTCTACTGTCAAGACAACAACCATTGCTGACTCTAATGAATACGAGAAGAGTTTGTTTCAAGTTAGGATACACCTGTATGTGATAACTTTGGTTTCAGCATTTTGCTGCCTCATTTTGCTACCCAATTAGCCTTCCAAGTCGACATTTTTTCTTAACTTTCCTAGTCTCAATTTCTACGTTAGTTCGTAGGATCACAGGAGAAACGTGACAAAAGAAATTATATCAAAATTTGTATTTTCTTCATTATTGATTGGGAAATGTTTATTTCTTTTGGATTACATTATTATATTGTTAAGAACTGAAGAAGTTAAGAATACTATGGTATTTTTCTTGTATTATTATATCATTATAATATAAAAAGGTTTATTAATTGGGGGGGACAAAGGAGATATCCGTAACATTTTATAAACATGTTGTGTTCTTCAGTCTGGCTGACTGATATCATTCTGGCTGTCTGGATAAAACTTTGCTAGCAAAAACAATTATCACAGATAAGATCTAGAAATACCAAGATTTATTTAGGGAGACTTAAAAGAACTACTAATTGAGAAATTTCTATCTGTCTGACTTCAGGCAGATTAAGAGACTTCTTTTTCTATTTGGAATTTTATTATCAAAAAGATATTAAAATGTTAAGAAATATCACACAGAAAGGAAGAAAGCCAGCACTGGAAAAAAACAAAACAAAACAAAACAACAACGCAGGCGTGAAACTGAGAATGCAACAAGGTTGTGTAGAAAGATTTGAGAGAATAATATGTTTTAAGTAACATGTCATGCATATTTGTGCATAGTCATGCTACCATGTTCCACTGACCTGGGCAAGAGAACATATTATGACCTTTGACCTCTTCTGTATGAGTGACGTGTTTCTGCAGGGAATGGATACCACATGACTTTGTAACTCTTTGTTCCAAAACCTTACAGAAATGTGTCATTGAGACAACAAAACTTACACCTGGGTTCACTAGGTTGACCCCAGCAAAAGACAGAGCAGTGTCCTAGGATCAAGACTAAGAACAGTAAAATAAAAGAGGAAACAGTAGCATATTCTATCTAAAGAAACACTTGTAAAGGACACATAAAGGAAGGTTCTGATAGGCATGAAACTGGGGCAAGAAGTTGACAGCAGAGATATAGTCTGAAGTTAGGTCAACCGCTGGATTCAATCCTGCAGAAGTGCTGGTAAGGTCTGTCGCTAGAAAAAACAGCCTGCAAGACAGACTGGGAAAGGGACCACAGGTGCAGCTTGCCCCTGTACTGTCACAACAGTAAATAAGGTTATCTGTCATGATCAAGCCATCTGGAGAAGCACTTTATACTGTCCTAAATAGATGCTACACATTTATTTAAGGTTACAAAGAGTGCTTAAAATAACATTGATTTAGTAAGAAATAGTTTGCGTCCTATAATTAAAGGCAGTATCACAGTAAATTTGCAGGCAAAAATTATATGAAGAATATTAAGGGCGGTTTGGTACGGTTGATGTTTAAGTGATGATACACAACATTAAAAAAGAAAAACAAATGACAGTTCAAAATGCTGGATACAGCAGCTGTGGCAGGGGCTTTCAGTCTACTGCTGAAAGCCGTGATCTGGCCACCAATGCCTGGATATTTTATTCCTGCCTGCAGAAGTTATTTAAAGCATAGGCCAATTACATCATCATATACCAACAAGTCATATTGTAATTAAAATTGTAATCTACTCTGCAACTACCAAGTTAACAACAACAACAAAAAAAGCCCCACCTATCCTCTTTTTCTTGCTAGCAAGTTATATACTCAAGCCTTGCAATTCGGGGTATATATGTGAATCCATCTGATCATTGGATGATCTGTGGGATAAAAACTAAATTACAACTGAAAGAACAGGATCTGGATTGAGATGTAGCCTTACCCTACCTAACCCCTTCTCCTGTAGAAGAAAAAAAGCTATGTAAAAGGACATTTTTTTTAGAAATCTGAATTATCATTACATTTATTTTTGTATTGCTGTCTATTTGAACAGCCTTTAATATAGTGCACCCTTGGCATACTCCCTAAATGTCATAATGAGAAAATAAACAACAGGTATAATTTATTTTCTGAGAAGCAGACAGGTAGATTGAGATATATTATGTACTACACTGATAGTCTACAGTGTGTGCAGGTGAATTAATTTCAGTTCCTTTTATGACCTCTCTGCTTGCAGCCTCAGAATCTCCTCAACATTGCATCTATAGAATATGAGTGATATTTGGTACTCTGAGAAAGATCTACCTGTCACCTGTTTTACACATTAACTTCACTTCTCTGCAAAAAGCTTCCGTGGCAGCATTTTTGTCTGTAGCAGAAGGTTCCTGCAGCCTCAGCTACAAACTCAAAAAGTAACTCCTTCTATGGCTAGCTGTTCTTTCCCAATAAACTTGGCACATTGAACTCATTTTTCTGTAACACCAGCTTTTTGGGAGCTGCAACATATCTAGCTGAATAACATGGCAATTCTTAGCCTTGTCTTTCCTGTCCTGTGTCACATAATAAAGGTGACTCTTTCTGCTACATAACTTCAGTGGCTCTCAGACAACACAATGACCTTGTCAGAGATGATTTTCTAACAGATGAGCAAATCTTCCATATAAACATGATGTCTTCAAACGTGAATTCCCTCCATTAGATTTAAGGATGGAGTTTGACTGAGGAAAGACATTAAACCTGAAATGTTTCCTAACTTTATCATCAAGGAGATGATTAAGCAAGGCCACCACACCTTTTCCGTGCTACTTTTTAGCACCATTTAATCATTTAACCTGCTACTGAAGCACGGCCTTGACAACAGCCAGAAAAGAGTAATAAATTAGTATTTCCCCAGGTGGGTTGGCTGGTTGATGTATCAAGAGGAGGAAAGTAAGCACCCCCTTAAATTGACTTTTCTTCACCAGCAATCACAAGTCGGAATAGGGTAATACCCTTTGGCATTTTTCTGGACAGCAAAAGAAAAAAATCCAGACTTTGCAATAGGGCCACTTACTGCAATGTAATATCTCTCTGTATATTGGGATGATGGGGAAGACATGAGCATCTTTTTCTCACGCTTGCCAGCTGATTTAACTTGCTGGAGGAATAAATCTTCCCCTAGGAGATTTCTTTCCAAGTTGCAGGCTGTAAGTCACAGTTCCAGTTCTCTCTGCATCCTTGGGAGTGTATGCCCATCTCTCTTTCTGTGCCACACCCCTCCCTCACACATTCCCTTTCTGTAATCTGTGGAAATTCTGCTCCCCTTCTCCTGTGTTTTTTTTGGCTGTTGTTTGTTTTTATTTTTGTTTTTTATTAGGTTTGTTCCACCTGCTCAGGGAAGCCAGGAATAGACTGTCCTGCTTTTCTCCCCACTGCTGCAAAGAGATAAATTATTTGAGTAGCGTGGTAGATGACTGTAGGATGGTGGGATGACTGTAGACAGGCTGGGGCAAACCCATGTGATAAAGAACAAGGCACAAGAGTAATACTACAAGTGCTATAGTGTTGTGCTTGTATCAGGCTATAATGATTTAGAACTGTAGTATTAAGGTACAACTGCAATGGGTGCTATAAAATCATGTTCAGTTGGGAAAAATTAAACTTTTGCTTGTCTAAACCAGCTGGAAGAATTAAAAAACAGATAAGCCCTTACTGGATTTTTGAGCAACCTGTTATGTTGTGAAGGACTAACTTGTTACAGGATCTATATTACAGTTTGTGAAGTGACACCTATAAAATCTAAACTATATGACAGAAAAATTATTAATGGCAATAAATTCATTTTCAAAACTGGGAAAAAAAAATATGTTGCTTTTTGTTCAAATGAAACCAGAGTAATGAAGAAGTTTGTGCAGGAACTAGAATACATTGGCACATGGCCTTCCAGGAGTATTGTGTCATCCCCTGGCTGTAGGAGCAGGATCCTTCAGCAAACCACAATACGCTCCCTTTCCCCAGCAACAGTGAAACCTGAAACATTTGAGGAAAGTTGTTGCTACTACCTTCTACTCGCACACATTAATGCCACAAAGCTTGGCAGTAGTACTTCTTTAGCAAACTAGTAGCAAATTTAGAGCTTTAAAAATTATTAAATTACTTCAGTAACTATAAATATGCTTTCTTTACTTCCTACAGTTGATAAACTTGGTCACAGCCCAAAGTCAAGCTGGAACTTACTACCTCTATGCCTTTTTAGCATCAGTGCTTAGAGGACAAGATTTTTCTGAAGGCTTGGAAAAGCAGACAAAATTGTCATCAACCTAATCTCGGAGAAGTCTTGAAGTTGGATGTAGCAGTCATTTTTATAGTTGTGTCTCAGTTGTTGCAAATCAAGTTAGTTCAGAGGCTACCCCAGCTTTACGAGTCACGATTAAGGATCACATCACTACAATCGCTGTTCCAAAGTAATAGTGGGCAACAAATATTCACTAGGAAGTTGATGTTTCTTATCTGTATGCTGTTTTTTATATATTTCTCTGTGCCTAGACAATGTAGTAAAACATCTAGTTGACACTACATATTTAAAGCAAAACTATCTGAATGATGGTGGTGAAATTGCCCTTTTAGCCAAACAATGATCGGCAAGAGTATCTGCTCCTTCTGACCACTGGAGTGAAATTTGTAAACTGTCTTTTCAGAGACTCAAAACAGCAATAGCCCAACAGGACATTCAGTCTGACTAAAAGAAAGCAATAGCAGCATCCTTGTACACCAGAAGAGTAAAATAAAAAATAAACTAAATGAACAAAACATTCAGCTTTTATTTGCACCAGTTAGAAGTGTAAAGGAATAATGAAATAAAGAAAAACTATCTTTCATTGCCTTTAACCTATCACTCACAGAAAGTGTGTTAATGTCTTTCAGCGTGCATGACACTGGTTCTGCTCATTGCACAGAACTAAAGAGTTATACTAAACTTTCTGTTGCTAATTCTAATAGGCTGCCTTAATTTCTTGAAAATATCTGTAGACATATTTGTAACTGCAGTTCCTCTTATCCAATCGCTATCTAAGTCAACAGAATGATCTTCATCAAGACAGCTTGTATTTATCACACTTCATGTACTTAAATTGTATGTCACCCAATTCAGCAAAGTCCAAGGAGGTTCTTGATTGATTCTGAAGTGAACCATATGGTTAGCTAGCAAGTCAGCAGAACTTAATTCACTTCCAAATTCGCTTTTATGTAATTATTATTAAATACTATTGTTTTAACATTTGTTTTCTGTCTTTGGTTTGCTTAAAGTGGCAACGGTAATTTACTGGTCAATGAGATTTTTCTCTTTCTTGAGCATCCACATTTTGATATATACTATATTTGCCGGATCATATAGTGTTATTCCACAGCCCTTCTGCCTCATTGAACAAGGAATGTGCTCTGGGCAGGAATGAGGATCATATAAGTGAAGTGTGCTGTCACATATTAGACCCCTCTCAAATTCCTGGCAGAAGTTGTAAAATGTGTTAATAAGGAAAGCAGATGTTATCAGACAGGCATTTAAAATTAATTAAACTAGTGATATGTAGAAATGGATTCTAGATCCTATTATAGACTTCCTAGAGGATATTGCACATCCCCTAAAATATATGTCTCACAGCTGGTATCAAGGGGTGCATTCCCTGTTTCTGAGGCCATGGAGCTCACTTGAGACTTCATCATCTATTTGAAGAATGATGAACATTTCCAACTTCAAACATTAATTTGGCTCTAATAGTAAGCTGTGTCATGAGCATATAAAGATCTATATGATGCTGATTTTCCCCACAAATAGGGTTCAGCATCTTAAATTGTGTACTCAGGTCAGTGGATTCTTTTAACTTTAATGTCTATGCTTGACTGACATAAAGGATTTTAGGCTTAGCCTTGTAATAATGTAACTGCCTGGATTTCTGACTCTCACTGAAGTTTTTAACTCCAAGATAGGTGCTTAAAATTCTCCGCTATTTTTATCTGTCAGATAGGTAAAAGGGAAACATTACCTTCTGACTAGTTTCTGTATAGATAGACTCTTAACACTGATCTATAGATCAAGACAGAGTCTATGTGCTGCTAGTACAAGTGCTCGAGCTGGGTACTGAAATGTCAAGCTCCTATGGGATCGGTTTCCTCTGCAATGCCATCAGAATCACAGTGGCACACATACTTGAACACACACATGCAGGGATGACCATATTCATAAAACTGTAGGGAACTCAAGAACTTCTCATCACTGCAGTTTCTGGAGGAAGTGTAAAGAATCTAGGATTCCTTGTGAATCGTTCTCTTCATTCCCTGAGTGTTTCACCCATCTGTGCCAGCTCCTATGAAAATTAGAGATAATAATTTCCTACGCCAAAGGTGGGCTTTGAAACTAAATGAATAATAATGTGTGAAATTCATACAATAGCATTCAGTACCACACAAAAGCCCTGGCAGAAAGCAATAACTATACTAAGTACAGACTTGGAACTGTGAACAGTCAAAAATGCCTTAGGCCACTCTTTGTGCCAGGCTGATCCAAAAAAATATAAAAAAGCTGTTTAGTCATCCCAGCCTGCTCAGGTGCTCTGAATGAGGAAGGATCTGGAACAAATAGTAAGGAGTCACATAGCTAAAGACTGTAGAATATGTTACGTAGAAAGCATCTAGCTAAAATCTACATGGACAAACTGAATTCTAGTATTTGTAACTCCTGGTCACTTGGTTTTGGAACTTTAAAGATCTTTTGTTGCACTGTCCCATGTTAGTTCCAAAGTACTTAAGTATTGTGTCCCTTTTAAAAATAAGATATCAGAATTTTGACCATGAAATAACTCTTAAATCTGTGTGATATTCAGTTTCATCCAGTGATTCCAACCAGCTGCTGTACAACTCAATAAGCGTGTATCCGCTCAAGCAGGATCTCACACATGATGGGTTTGAACTATGCTGACTATGTGTGTAAAAGCATGTATGTGTTTGACGGACACAGCCAGTTCTCAAAGATATAAATTGTTTTCAAATATCATTTTTTCATTTGCTCTTACGTAGCTTCTCAGAACACAGGAAGGGTCAGGGATTTATCTTTCTTCTTGTGTAGATTTAGTTGGAGAACTGGAACCTGTGGGAGTATGTACAGCATTGTACCCAAACTGAATGAAAACAGTTAAAAATCAGTTATGATTCCACTTGCAACTTCTGCTAGCTGACTGTAGAGTAAGGTGTATCCTATACTATCTAAGTGGCAATTGGGGAACATGAATAAGTGCTGTCTGTGAGACACAACACCACAACACTGTCCACTGTTGCATCTGAGATGATGCAAGTCCCCCCGTGGTGTCTTCTACTGGAGCCATCCTGAAAGCTCAAGGACAGGCCTGCTTAGGTCAGCAGACACCAATTAACATGGCTGGTTCTTTGTTGCATTCGTTCCTCTTTTATGCATGTTTTATGCTGAGGATTTTACTGCACCTTTGCCTTTATTCTGTTTCAGGTGCAACTAATATGTCACCTTTTGTTTTTCTTTCAAACGAAATGTAATGTCTGTTTGTTAACATTTAACATGTAGCATCATAAATTTTCATACTATTTTCAAAACCTGCAAATCCTAGTGTTTCTATACTGCATAGATCACATGCCAAAGGAGGCTCTGCAACATCCAGATAGCCTCCAGCTGCCTTTGTAGTCATAGCAGAATGCTGGCTGCTATGACAGACAAACAGTATGGTTGTGTAAAATTCTGTTTTGTACAAGCAGGTACACGAAGAGCATTAAATGTCAGGTAAATCAAGAGAAACTTTCTTAACTCCCCGAAATCTCATGCTTCTGCAAATCTTGCTGCTATTTTAATTTATTAAAAAAACAAAAACCAAAAAGGTGCCACAGTTTAAATTACTCAGAGCAAACAGGAACGTTATTACTGTTTTACCTAACTGCTATGTTTCCACATGTCATTTGCGCTTTCTCTCTTTTTCATTATAGTCTAAAACGTAGAAGTCATGATTTTGTAAGAAAGGGAACAACCAGAAATAAAACATTTCTTTGTATAGTCTAATTTTATATCGTAATGAAGCATGTCTATCCAAACTTGCAACCCCAAGACTAAGGGAATTCAGAGCCAGGAATGAAACTGGATGTTGCTGTAGGTCCCTGCTTCACATAATTATGAAGTGTGAGTAGTATTGCACAAACTTCTAGCAAATTTTTTTGTTTCTTCTTATTTCAGCTTATTTGTAATGTATATATACTTGCCTTTAGATCCAATCCCTGAAATACAGATGTGGTATTACTTATTCTGCTGAAACCATGTATTTGATCATAAAATGTTTTTTACAGCATATCTTTTTGCTTGTCATCTTCTGTTCCATTTCTTATATTCCAAAAGATCATTTCAGTGTAGTGTAGTATTAGGCGTTAGTTTGTTTGCTTAAGAACACAGCAAAACATGAATAATCCTTTTGCATTTCCTTCTACTTGCATCTCTTGCCTTCTCTCAGAATGAGTGGCACTAGAAAAAAAGTGCACTAGGGAACAACTTTTCTTCAGGTTTCAGTTATTTATAAAGTTGCTCAAAAATATACATAAATTGAAGATTGAGAAGTCCCATGAAAAAATTTGCTCATGAGCTTCAAGATATTTTAAGTTCTTCGTTAAATTGTTTCTTGACTCTACCCTTTCCCATAAAGCTCCTCTACACCACCTAGTAAAGTCCTCTATATTAAAAAAAAAAACAACAAAAACCCAAAGAACCCAAAAAACTGTTAAAAGGCACACAATACTTAAGTACTTTTGAACTAACATGTTAAATTGGTTAAAAACAAATGAAGAAATCAGAATTCTGTCAGGGTCTCCTTCTTGCTTTGCACACCACCAGGAAATCCAGACATGATGAATATATGTAATCTTGCCCTTGCAAAGGAGAGTAGTTCAAAGCACATAGGACAGTGCTTTTTTTTTTTTTTTGTATTGGCTGTTCTGGCTGTATTGTCTGACATAAAGTCAGAAGGCCACTTACTGCCATTTGATTAAGGATAATCAAGTATGTTAATTTTGACTTTGATAATATCTAATTTATAAATAAATATACCTGTTTAATTTATCAAAGACCAGATCTATTTATCAAAACACCATTTTGGTAGCCATTACAAATTCCGTTCAGTTGATTTTGCAAGAGTGACTACTTTAGTATTGTCCATCTAATTTTTTAGCTTATTTTAAGTGATGCCCACAGTGATAGAAATTGTTCTGCAATAGTAGCTAAGGTGATACTATTTTTGTCTTTTCTAATTATTAGAGGTCTTTTAAGCTGCGCTGAGAAAGACTACAAGGATATTCAGTGCAGAATGTTACAAGATGGAAAGGTACAAAATCAAAGACTTGCCTGGAGGCACCAAGGCCTCTTGTTAAAGCAGTTCTTTTTACTTGCACAATTAGAATACTTGTTTGAGCCTGATAAGATTTCAGTGCATATTGCATTTATTTCTATTTTATATTTATATTCTGTGACACTACTGTTCACATGGAATGCACAGGGCGAATTTACTCATGTCCTAATATGAATAAGTCAGTTGCTGTCTCCCGTGATAAACTGTTGTGCATTAAAATTCTTCCCCTTGTATATGGTTATAATTATACCAATAAGAAACAGCATTGCAAGGATCTTTTGACATAGCAAGTATCTTATTTTCTTTACGTTCCCTCTAAGAGAAAAAAAAACCCAACAAACATTTTAAGGTCGAAAGGGATGAAAGACCTAAATAAACGTTGAACACATTCGCATTAAGTTTAGACTTTCTCACCTTCTGCAAAGCACTCTTTCTGCATATAATAAAATAAGTTTGTTCTTCATATAGTTGTTTTCAGTTCTCTGAAAATACACGTTGCAGTAGCATGTTCAAAAAAGAATATAACAGACTGTAAGTTTCTGTTAAAGTTAAAAGAATTCTATCAAGGTAAAGAAGAAAGCAAACAGAAGCAGCTGTACATGGCTAGTATGTGGTGTCATGAGCTGTGGCAGGTCTTTAATTGTCGTAGACAAGATGACAAAAGCTACTTATATCAGTTTTATGGACTATTTGTATATCAAAGTCATTAGTACTCTTGAGTTTGTTTAAAAAAAATCCAAATGTAATTAATGAATTCTCATTTTTTAGGCAGAAAGCATATCCTAAAGCAATTTTGATCTAAGTCTTGTAATGCATGAGCAAATTAAATCTAACTAAAAGAAGAAGTAGGAAATCCCTTTAGAAGAGGAAACACCAGGGTAATGTAGAACAAGCTCTGATGGACACACTTGTTTTGTACTTCTCTGTGTACAGGGGCTGTGACAGAAGAAGGTGGCTTTTCCACTCTTTTGATGATAGAGTGGTTCAAAAAGCAACTGCGGGTAGAAAAATATCAAAGCAACTTAGTGTTGTTAGAATCTCATAGTTGCCTAAAATTGTTATGTTTCCAGGTTTATGTAACGTTCTAGCAACTGCAGTGACTCAAGATAATGAATGTATGCAGGTGGGCCTGGAATTTTTGGAACTACGTAGTAGAAGCATTATGTGAACATTAGAGGACATGTAGTAAAGCTTCCTGAAGGTAGCTATAAAACTTTTTTCTTCTGCTTAGGTAGCTTGTATATACAACATGTATCTTTCCATTAAGAGACAGCAAGAATGCACAGAAGAGATGAGGGTAAAATGAAAAAGATGAGCATTTTTCTCTGAACCTCAGAGGCTGCACAAAAGAAAGTGATGTTGGCAGGGAGGGTGGGATGATAGGCCAGGGTGGCTGAGCATCCAAATTCCACTGGCCTTTTTGGGCAACACTGTACACAGCTTCAGGGGGAAACAAACCCCTGCAAAATAAGATTCTACTATGGAAGAAGGCAGAGGTGTGAACACATGTGAACTGAAAAAACTGTGAAAAACTACGGAGGGAGCAGAAACCAAGAAGTTGCGACCCCTAGAGATTTCAGAGATAGGATCTGTTATTGACATAGAATCTTCATTACCTAAGGGGAGAATCTGAAAGCAAAGCCACAAAGACGGTGAATGTTCCAGTGTCTTCTGAGCTGTCTTTCAGTCACTTTTACAAGGAAAACTTTGAGAGGATCTTGGTGTCCTAGTCAAAGCTGTTACCACAACCACTGAAATAATGAAACCCATTTTATAATCTATAGTTTACAGAGATAAAAGCAAACGAGGTTTCTACAATAACATATTTGCAGATATACTTACTTCTTAGATTATACTCGTGCTTCTTATATGTGATCCAGCAAGACACTCAACAAAATAATTATAAGAATGCTGGTGCCTGCATAAATTCCGGTTTACTCAGAAGCCAGCAGGCAACCTCCAGATTCAAATTTACACATCCCTGAACACATGATGTGTGTTGAGGGATCAGAATCGAATCACAGCTCTAAGTCTCAGTATCAGAAATGGCTAAACTAGCCAAGTCTGTTTATCCACCCAAATTAGGAAGAATGTGTATTAATAATCCAAAACTGAAAGAAACACTATAGAAAATAGATTTTGTCTGGGGAGGAAAGAAAGTTTATACATAATGTTATATTGTTTGCTGATGGAAAGCTCTTATTGTATAATTCTGATGTTTATACAGTGTGGCTTTATACTTCTGCAGTTGTCTTTTTAATAGGCTCTAAATAAACAAAATATACTTTGCCACTACAGCACAGTGAAAGCTCCCTAAATCATTCTAGCCCTTAGAGAAATCTGAAAGAAAAACTAGATATGCAAGTTCTGTTTTATTTACAGTATAATTAAAGTAATTATTGTAGCTGTTACAGCAGTATACCTTTTATAATTCCATAGCTGAAGTGAGATCTTAGAAAAATAATAGAAATCCAGCTAACTGACTGAAGACATTATTTTCACAAGCTATGGATAAGCTTCTAACTTACAAGAGAAGGAAAACCATGAATTAGTTTGCAAAGGACCATCAATAAACATTCTAAATAAATAATATACCCAGGTGCAGGCTCACTGGATATTTCTTTTATATAATAATACTAATGCATGTATCCACAAGCTTATGCAAACTTAATTTTTAATATATTACTCTTACACAAAGCCAGGTTTTTCTGTTTTTCATTTTTAAATTAAATAGATAACTTTTCCCTTGATACACTTCTTCATGTGTGTTTTTAATCACAAAAAGTATTTTTGTTTGTGTTTTTGTCATAGAAATAATTTTCATATTTCATTTGCCTTTTCTGAAATTACTTTATCTATGCAACTAAGACAAACTTGGATTTTTTTCAAGTAAGTAAACATATCTTTAGTATAAAACATCCTCATATGACTGAAGTGAAATGACTCATGTTTTGAGAGATAAATCAAGGTATGAAGGGTTTCAGTGTCTGACAATAACATACAAAGCACTCGTTATTGAAAGTTCATGATTTCAATAGTTATCAAACTAGAATAAATGAAAGACTGCAGTATTTTCCTAGTCCTGGAAAACTGTTGCAACAATATAGCTGATGTGGTTCTGGGCTGCCAGTGTACGTTGATTTTTAGTCAAGGGCCATTATAGTCCAAAAAACTTAAAACCCCAGCTGATAAATGAAACAGGTAAGATGGTTTTATAGAGGAACTTCAATAGTATTCAACTGAATTTTCCTAAAAAAGAGGATGCCAGTTGTTCTTTGGGCTGCAGCATGGGAAGCACAAATGTAGATTAAAAAATTAAAATATATTTTTTCACTGTCCCTATAGAAATGCTTTATTCTCTTTTTTTGTTGTTGTTGTTCTTATATTAAAATTCCAGTGCTTCTCTGAATACTTGTTAAAATCTTTGATTGTAGCATCTAATTAGAATAGAAATAGGATATTTCACATATTGTTACCCTTTAAAACAAATATAGCTATTAACACTTGATAGAATAAAATGTTTGTTTTCTAGAAAGTATTTTAGAAAATCTAGGAGATGAGCATAACTTTTTATTTTTAACAGGTACTATTTAACAATCAAAAAAGACATTTCTGCCTTTGAACTGCTGAATCAAAAACATAAGAAGGTATTAACCTTGAAACATCGTTTTTCAGGCACCATTGTAATCAACACTGGTCACAGTTTCCTTCTCTGCACCATACCTTTAAAATTCCCCATTTGGAGGAAAGCTTCTATTCAAAATGTACTCAGCACAGAAGCCTTGATAGAAGTCACATTGACTTCTACAGCTCCTTTCTGTCAACTCAAACAAAATAAGTTGTAGTCTAAGGATTTCTTTTCCATGCCCCTGACAATTGAGGGCAAAATTTTGTTACTTACTTTAAAGGAATGTCAAGGAGCCTTTTGCATTTGAAAATAAGTTTTAATTGGATCCTGTTACTTACAAATCTTAATTAACTAATTTTTAGTCTTTTTATGATTTTTCTGCATTTACTAATTAGCATAAGAACAAGATTATATCAGTGTATTTATAGCCTACCTCTCTTCTTCAAGGCCATCAGCCTAGATAGGGTTACAGCAGTATAATCAGTAAAATAACAGAATCATAGAATCATAGAATCATTTCAGCTGGAAGAGACCCTCAGGATCCTTGAGTCCAACCATAACCTAAATCTAGCCCTAAACCATGTCCGTAAGAACCTCGCCTAAAAGCCTTCTAAACACCTCCAGGGATGGTGACTCCACCACTTCCCTGGACAGCCTGTTCCAATGCCTGACAATCCTTTCCATAAAAAAATTTTTCCTAATATCCAATCTAAACCTCCCCTGGCGCAACCTGAGGCCGTTTCATCTTGTCCTATCACTTGTTACTTGGGAGAAGAGACCAACACTCTCCATGCTACAACCTCCTTTCAGATAGTTGTAGACAGCAATAATCAAACCAAGGATTTCAGTTGTGTATCACAGCATTTCCTGAATAGTGTCTCTGACACTGCTCTGTCACTAAGTACATTCAGCCACTTTGTTTCAGCTTGTGCAAATGTCAAGCTGTTTCCATTGAAGACTTTTTTTTCCTTTGTTATGGTTTTCTGAGAAAGATTTACCTTATTGGGACAGAGGAACAACCAAAATACTGCACAAACGTAGCTCCTACTGAAATACGTGGGTCTCCCAATATGCATAGTTAAAACTTTAAAGAACTACTTAATAAACCCTGAAGATATGGGTCAATCTTCCAATTATCCCCACCTTATTTAAATAGCCACCTGGATATGTAGTATCACTGTCATCCTGAAAATGCAAATCGGTTCCAAGCATCCCAGCCTTCTTGTTAAGCATTAAAGCTATCCTGTGCATTTTCTGACCAAGCACATGTTTGACACTTGGCATCCTCAGATCTCCTTATCCATAATCTCTTCTCATGTCCATTTTTCACTTTGCCAAAATCTTAGTTTTCGCTTGTGTTTTAAAAATATTCCCTCTTCACTCCTTTCAGATAAAAATTGCTTCTGTGGTCACAGAACACAGAATCTGTGTAGTCTATAAAACATGGCCTAAAGTGTCACTCATTTTCCACAGACCCAGCAATGTTTTCATGTACTACCCACTCCTGCATTCCCACCTAAAATGTCATCTATATCACTATCAGCTTTAAATGTCTTTACCCATCATGTAGCCTCAAATTTCACTTCATCATAGGGACATCAATATGCAAGACTACATAGTAACGAATAGCATTGTCTGGTTATTCAAGAAGGAGAAACGTGAAATAAAATTTTATTACTGACAGCTATAGCTTTGAAGGAGGAAAGTCAGCACTGCAAAAATTGATTCCAATAATTTGTTTTATATCACATGTTATGTAAGAGTCTTCCAAAGAAGGCTGACCCTTCATCTTGCTTCCCAGAGCATGAGAACAGGGTGAGCACACTGCAACACTACCCTGTAATATGTTTCCAGCCTTCTGCAATTTACAACTCGATGCCCTTCCCTAATCATTTACACTTTTCTTTCTCAAATTCGACCAGCTGGTTTTTGAACCATATAAAATTTGGATATGTAAAACAATCCATGGCAAGAAGTTCCACACAATATAGAATCAATCTCCTGTATTATGGCAGTAAAAGGTATTATACTCTCGTAACTTTTATTTGGCATATACGTCTGGGGAAAAGTTCTGCTCTGCAGAACTGAATTAATATATAGAGCTATATATAAACTGCAAATAGCATACTGATGTGGGCAGTCCTTACTCTTATAAACATTCCCATCTAGATTAAGATGCTTTGAATTAGCCTTAGGAAATCTATTCTGTAAGCCATTTATGAAAGAAAGCACCTTCTAGTTCACCTCCGACCTTCATTCTTCCACATACCATCGAGTCAAAAGCAATAAATGAATGACAGAGCTATTCAGTCAGCTATTGCCTAGTTGTCTACTCAGTTGGATTATTTTAATCTTGACTGCTTCAGAGGAAGCAGGTGAGAACTGGAGATATCTTCAAAAATTAATATGTAAAAAGCAAACAAAAATCCAAACTCTCCAAACTCTTCTTGCTCCTTTCTATTACATAAGATTGTTGCTGATTTAATTCCTCTTAGAAATACGGCATTCTATTTAAAGCCACTCAGGCTGCTTGACCATAGCTTGAAAACTGAAACAGTTCATGAACAATATAGAAAATCTTCTGTACTGCAAAAGACAAACCTTTAATTCCCCCACCCCTCCAAATAAAAGCAAAGAACAGACCCTTTGAATAATACTGAATTTACCAATTGCTGGAGAAGCCAAGAGACAGATATTACTAACTACTTGAGAACCTATTCTTGGTTTTTAGATAGTTCTGCCTTTCTTATTAAGTGGTGGAGAGAAATGTTGGCAGAGAATATTCTACCAGCAGATGGTACTTAAGTTGGAATTAAATACTGCAATAGTATCACATTTGGACACCATTCAAGAACGAATGCTTCCATACAAGAAATGACTAAGTAAGCCAGGACTTCTCAGGCTGGAAAAGAAACGACTGAGTGGGAATGTGACAGAAGTTCATAGGCATGGATAGAGATTAATTGTCCAATTTCCTTTCTAATAAAAAAAAAAAAAGTACAGGGCATCAAATGAAGCTAGGAGGCACCGTGTTCAACATTTAAAATCAGTGTGTAGGTGAGGGTTACTAAATAAAAACCAGACACATCTGGCTCTGGAAGTCTGGAAAGATGTAAATTTTGTCATGGCCCAATGTTAGAAAAAGGATGGAATTTTCAGAAAATAAAGCATTTAGGGATTGTCAGCAAAATCACCTCAAATCAAAATACTGTCATGATGCTTAGAAATGCCATATTGAGTAAACTCTATTCTGTGCAGCTCTATAAAGCTATTTTATGTTTGAATTATTAATGTAAAGCAGTATTTTTGAGTTACAGCTCTATGACTTTACATTTATTTAATTCTATTGCCGATTCTGATTGCTCAGATTAAATTAGACTCAAGTCAAAAGCAGTATGTACCTGCTGAATGTAGGATCTGGTACCATTATTCACCATTTGTGACGCAAATGATCACACTGTACATACTGATCCTATTTATCATTTAAGACCTTTCATAATAATTCATCACATGTTCTTCACAGACAAGTATTTTTTTTAATTCTCTCATTCCATGTTCTTCAAACTTAGTTTACATATTTTTGCATTGTCAATAGTTTTACTTCATCTGAATTATGCCGTACTATTACTCTGAATAATCAAGAATTTACTAAACTCTACCAAAGCTTATATCTAAACATAAGAAGCCTGAGAATAATGGTGCTTTTCTGTCTTATTTCAAAAGAAATGCAGACACTCCCAGTCACCTTTGAAAGTCATATTTTGAAGAAATTGTACCCCTGTAAATTCTTACTTGCTACAGGTGTGCTTTATGGGTCCTGAATTTCATTTGACTTTATTTTCTGTAAGTCACAAGTTAAACCTACTTGAAGAACCCATGAATAAAAACATTTTTACTACCAGTTGTTCTGTGATGTAGGTGAAGGAGCTGAAACATTCGCGCTAAAACTATAGGTTACTTTGCTGTTGTCTTGAATTCTCTGAACAGGCAGATCAGTAAGATTAAGTTTTTGCATGAATTCAGAAATGCAATTCCATTTTGTTAGTAGCAATCAAATTCTGCCTTTTGCCAAGGAACACCAGACCAAATTCTAAAAATTCTGGCAGCTGCATTTCTGTGACAGAACAGAATTTCACCAAGTGTTGAATAAAATTGCATCTTTGGGCCATGCGACACATGTGTAAGCATCTCCTTCTATGGAATTCTACTGGCATTTTCTAAAACTCGTCATCTTTCACTGAATTTTACAAAGTGCAGACGGAAGTGAAGATAAATCCACCCTAGAAATTTCATAGCATAGAGAAGTCTCATACAAATAAGTTCCAAGATAAAGGAAATCAAGTAAATTCTTCGTTAACTATGTTCTTAACAAAATATTTATTTGATATCATCATAGGCGAACTTACATGGGAACACATTTCCCACCACACATGCAAGTGCTTCATTTAGTGCACTTTGTTGTGACCTATGGCAATGCTGAAGCAGCTTAACATTATGAAAAGTGATTTATTTCAGGATCAGACAATTTGTATAGAATCTAACCTTGCTACGCAGGTAGAAGCACTTGCCCTTGGCTATTACTTAGCCTGACCACAGGGCTTTCTGGAAACAGCAAAAGCTTTATAAGTGTCAGCTCATGGCTAAATCAATGTTTATGCATGATGTACCTTTGAATAGCAAACACTTGCTGCCTGCAAGCTAAACAATGTTTTTATCTGTTTGCCTATTTCTGGTCCTTCAACCACAGCACAGGGTGTTGCAAATCGCATTTAGTAACAATTATCTGCTGGAATTTCATGAAGAGGAAAGTAGCATGATTAATGAAAAGTGACATACAGAGATTACTTTGCTATACTGGTCTCCTTGGTGAATGGGTGACTCTGCTGAACTGAAGCCTGACCTTTGTTACTTTTAACGAGGTCATCGTGAATGCTAAATGCTTGAAAGATTAACCACTACAAATGTTCCAGTATTACTTAATGATGCTGCCACTAATGAACTGCAGGTAGGCAATTAAATATAATGATCCAGTTCTCACCTCTGAAACAAAGGTTGAATGAAAAAAAAAAAAAAGCCATGTTTTCTGTCAAAGTGTTTAAAATATTAATACAATCTCAGAACTCTTATTAGATCATGTTTTCCTCACACATAGGTAACTAAGAGCCTAAAACTGGATAAGCCAAAGAGTCCGTCTTTGAAGGAGCTGTGTACCCAACTCACCACTGGATCATTGCTCAGTAACTGTAATGTTTACATCTCATTTTCATTCCCGAACAGCAGAGTGGCTCAACATCCTGCACTCTGCTGTAAAAGTGTGTGGTGTTCTAATATTATAAGCCCTGAAGTTTTCTAAGTAACTTTATTGTCACCGAACTAGCATCAGACCGCTTGTAGCAAAGCAGTGTAAAGGTGAGGTAAGCCTCAAGGTAAACAGCTGTAAAATAAAACCACTAGCACGGTTAAACACATTCTCTGTTTCAGTATTGACTCACATTAGCTACCCACTAGTGTAGACAAATGTGACGAAATGAGACTGGGAATGGAAGCTTGAAATCAGACCTTCAAGTTACAGTTGACTGAAAGAGCATCAACATGGACATGAGGAAAAAGAAATTTTAAAAAGTTTCAAGCTTATTCATAATTGCTTTCACACCTGTTGATGCATCTCTGTTCCCTCCGGGAACTGTATTTGATCATTTTATCAGGCCAAGATTCCATCACCTTTCTTAAACTGACAAAAGAACTCTCCTGTCATGGATTTCTTTTGATAAAACTCCGAAGACGTAACACCACAAAGTGATTTAATGCAAAGCATGTGACTGGCCATTTCCAACAGAATCCTGTTTGCTGTTTCCTTGCAATATAGAAAACCACACACCTTATTTGTTCTATCACCTCATGATTCCTTGCTAGTTTGCCATGAGGAACAACCCTGCCATTGTATGTAATGTCTCAATAAACGACCAGGATGGGAATTGGGGTGGCACAGATACCAAGCCAGTAGTATTTACAGCAGCATTAAGTAAATAGCATATGTGAAAGTCACAAATCTGAAGCTGTAGTACCGGTCCCATCCCAGCCAGAGCTGAAGAATTCATTCCCTTTAACCTCAAGGATAAGAGATGGAGCCATTCAGAAGAAAACCCACTATTCATATAACAATTTTTCAGGAAAAAAGTCCTCACAGAAAGGGTCATAAAGCAGTGGAACAGGCTGCCCAGTGAAGTGGTGGAGTCACCATGCCTGGAGGTCTTTAAAAGGCATTTAGATGAGGTTCTTAGGGACATGGTTTAGTGCTAGAGTTAGGTTAGGTTGTGGTTGGACTCAATGATCTTGAGGGTGTCTTCCAACCGAAATGATCCAATGGTTCTATGATTCTATCATGTGCTGAAAGGACCAGCTCCTCCCTGCTTTCGGTAGCAGAGAAAAGAACTAAAAGTAGATATTATGGTTTGTAGGGAGGAATATCACATTGCAATTATCTTTCATACCAGAAAACAATATAAGACTTTGAACATGCTACATTCAGAGTTTTCTCTGTGTCTGTGCAGAATTTACTGTTGTATGGCAGATATTTCAATATAATGTTACACAGAACTAAATGAAACAAGAAAGCAAATGCAGCATTTGAAACATTACATATGGCAAGAGGGTAAAATCAGGGTTTTTTTCCATGAGGCATCAAAACTAGGATATTAAATAACATTTTCTTTTTGCTTTTGCACAGAAATATTTATATCTCTTTCAAGAACTAAATTTACTGTAAATGAGAACAAATCTTGTTTTTATTAACATGTGAAAAGTCAAATGGCTATATGGGACTTGTATTTAACAAAATGATTAAAATATAAAATAGAAGACATAAATATTTATAAAATGTCTGGAGAAACTCATTAGCAGATGTTGCACATTAGGATTCTGAGGTTTTTACTATTTAACTAGACTAAAAGTAGAATTACTATATAAAATTTAATCTAGAGTTATTTGACTTGCAGGAAAAAATGGGAGGCTGCAAATTTGGAATGATTTACCCAAACTTTGATGTTGGCCCAGGGCTCAGAGAAGCAAGAAAGCACGTAACTCTTGCAATTCCCACCTCAGGGCAGACAGGAACCCAGGTAATCAGAAGAATAGACAGAGCTTGATTTTCTGTTTTCCTTCACCAGCACAGGAGAACCGCTACATGGGGTTCTCATAATTTGCCTTTCTAGAGGCCTGCAGCAATTCATTCAAGTTTCAGGGAAAGTTTTGGGTTTTGAACTGTAATTCAAACAGAGAAACAGCTCTTGGGGCTCTTATGTCTGTAAGTCCTTTGTGTTCAGACTGTGCCAAAAATTAAAATAAAAAATAAGGAGCTACAAAGCTGTGGAGTTCAAGCTCGTTTTTAAACTTTACTTTCTGAACATACACCTAGGTTATGTCTCTCTTTTCTAATAATTAAACTCAAGTATTTATTTAATTGAAAACAAAAGCAAAAAACATCCATGTTTTAGTTCATACTTACACGTGTATTAGCATTTTGTACTACACAGGTAAAATTTTTGAACCCCCTTTCCTTTCAAAGCTAGTAAAAAAAATACTCAAAATATCAATTACCAGATACCAAGGGCACACATTATCACAGTTTGCTGTTACCTTTAGCTAATAATCATTACAAACTTTAAGTAAAAACTGATATATGGTCTATTACATCCTAGATATGCCTCTTCTAAAGTATGTGAATATTTGAAAGCAAATTATAATGGTAACAGCTTTGGAACTTTAACATTACTGACTGCTACTGAAAGTCTATTAAGATACCTTTTTGCATACTGAAATGTTGAAGTGGAAAAGCATGATCTATAATAAAAACTAATTGCGTATAATAAACACTTATTCAACAATTACTCTTTTTGGAGGACTGCCTGAATACTTTTATTTGAGAAAATTTTACATTGTTGATTATAACTGTGATATCTTACCTCTTAATACATTTTACAATTTGCACATAATGGTTCCAAAGGAACTTGTAAATGACATTAAATCATAAAATTCATTTTGCTTTGCATCAGTTCATTCATCCATGTTCCAACTAATCACCTCATTTCAAAATTCAATAAGCCTAAATACCTGGATTTATGATGCTTTGTCAAAATTAACAAGGGAATATCAACAATGTAGAATTAGAAGTCTATTGCAACTTAAAGACAAGCACCTAGTTGAAAACAATTAAAAAGACTCTGCAGCAATAATTATATCCACAGTGTTAGCAAATAAAATAAATTAAAACTGATTTTATTTCTGCTTTGGGAGATTGCAGGAAACACTAAAAAGCTTTAATATAGTCACTTAAAACAATGAAGTTGTTTTGAAGTAAAACTTTAAAGAGAATGAATTGAGCTTGGAGTACCAAGCACACTAAATTGCGCATAAAATGTGAATGTAGATGTATTTTTAAAAGTATACTATTCTTATTCATTATTCCATAGCTACAAGCTTCTGATGAAGGCTTTTATTTTGATAGACAACATTTTGATTTTAAATAATCTCCTGTAATATTACCTCTAAGAGAACACAGTCATCCTATTATATCAGCATTGAAAAATAGAAGTGCAACTACTATTTTAAAAAGGTAGTAACAGAGATATTTGTGAAACATGTTGACTTTATTAAGACTCAACAGTTTAGAATCAATTGTTCATATGTCAGTTACCTGCTGCATAAATACTAGTGGTTTTTTAAGACACCACTGTAGACACACTATGACTTACAACCTGTATGAATTCTGGATACTTGCATTTACGTTCAGGATTTTAAAAGCAGCTTTAGTTTTATTTGTGGAAGTAATTGCAACAAATACAAGTATTTTACTGAATAATTTGGCATCTGTTTTCTAGATTCTGTATTGCAACGATTGCATTTAGTATGTAGCTAATCTATAGGCAAAACTGTAAGCAAAGAAATGTGCTATTAGGAGTGTCTAGCTTTTATGCAATAAGCAAAATTTAAAAGAATGAGTAGGTGATACAACTTCATTTGAAAGTATTTTAAAAGTATAAAATTCTTACAGTTAAAAAAAAAGTCTACAGTCCTCCGATGCCTCTCTAATTAAGCTCTTAGAAGTAATCAGACACAAAACAACTCATGGTCAAAAGACATTATGTCATGCTGAATATTTTATCTCCTATTTCTATAAGGGTCACTCTACAAAAGGCTGGTTTTTATACAGCACATGAATCACAAGATCTAGCACCTTTTTGGTGCTCCGTTAGCACTTTTCTATGATTTATTGGTAAATGATTTCCTTTCTCTTTCACAAATATTTTGTTCCTTTTTTTCTGATTAATTTATCTGAATCTGAATGAGCAATATTCTTCAAACGGGTATGTATATAGACAAATATACTCATGCATTTTAATGAAGTATTCCTAGAAATACAACCGGTAGTTTAAAACCTTGCATACAGTTCAATTACATCTTTCTGCTTCCCTCACTGAATGTGATTTGTTCTAACCCACCATAAGCAATGACATTTTTTCCCTAGTACCCTGTTCTATCTCCATCTAACCAACTGTATCCTAACCTGAGTTTTTTACCTTCTGAACATGAAGAATGGAGACATCAAAGTGCTCTAATGAGATGTATCAAACACTTCAATACTGCTTTTGAGAATATCTCTGAAAATGTCTCAGTGCATAAGATATTAGTGTTAATCATCACATTTCAGATTCTGATGAGAGATGACATTTATATCAGGGCTTCTATGAGGTTCTTGTACATCACACCAAGGTTCTAGTCTTGCTATGCCAATACAGACATTTGTGAAAACACCAGAAATTGTACTTATGATGTATATTTTAATAATAAAGGTTTTCCCTGTGCTCATATTTAAATCCTCTTTAGTTAGTGATATTGATCATTACGAAAAGATCACTAAAAACATTTAAACTAACTTTTTAGTGCAGGAAAAGATATGAACATTCAGGTTGGAAGACATATACAAAAAATTGAGACGCTTTCTGGTATTTTTAAAATTGAACTGTCTATCCTATGTCTGGAAGGAAGAAAACCCCCATATTTTGAATATATATATATATATGTAAAATCTATATTCCTTTGATGCAATAGGTGAAAATTGTTATTTGAGGAGTGTAAATATTTAAATGACTATTAAATAATGCTAAATAATATTGAAAAGGCAATAGCATTCTTTGCATAATTTAATTAAAAGAGCCAAACTTTGTTTCTAAAAGCTTACTCATGAACATTTTTAGAACCAGTGTACTCTGTCTGTGCCTTCAGGAATGTGTATAAATACCATCATAACCATTTAATATTATTAATATTCTGAAGTCTTAATTTCCAAGTAGGTATGCAAGAAGTTCTGTCTCCTATCATGAGAGAATTATGCACTTTGGCTTTAAACTGAAGCACTGAGGCTGGCAATCTGATTGAAGCAGGCTCATTTCTGGTGATGAAGCAATGTCCTAAAGAACATTACTTGTAAATATCCCCTGGAACAGAAAAGGCAAGGAATTATAAGTAAAAATGTGTTTTTTCTTTAAAAAGCCCTGCAGGTGTTATACCATCATCAAGAGATGGTAAAGCTGGAACTCCTTTTATTCTACATGAACCTTTCAGTGGATTGTCAGTGCAAATTTCTGTTTCTGAGAATACCGTTAAGATGTTTTATACGAGAAAGTGCATGTAATTAAGAAGCGGCTCGCGACATCAACAATGTGTGCACAGGAACGGCAGTGCTTGTATTTATTTCATTGTTTGCTCTACCACACAGCTGGACGTACTCTACTATGGGGCACATCGTTGAGCCATTGATGGAGAGAGGCCAAGAAGGATTTGGGGCTGTGAAAAGGAGAAGTGGCTTGGAAGGAGAAATGATAATCCTTGTGTTTTTCAAAAACTGTCCGGCAACTTCGTTCTCCTGTGATCTCCTGCTCAGTGGCTGATGACATGCTTTTAAATCCCGAGTGCTGCAGTTTCTCCTGACTGCACACATGCACACATTGTCACAGGTCTCTCCTTCAGAAAAAAAAGTGTTATCCCATTGTCCATTTTACAACAGGAAACGAAGTCAAGATGCTCAGTGGACCAGGGTGACATTTATGGGTCAAGATGCACATTCAAATGCAAGCTGATTTTCACAGCAGGGATGTGAGACACAATGACACCTATAAGCAAACCCCTAAGCACTGGTTCTGAACAAGTTTGGTTTTCTTGCTTTTTCTCTATTTTTTTTTTTTTTTCCACTGGATACAGCATATCAGCTGGCTTCTCTTGGGAGAAAATAACTTCAATTTTGGGGATTTAAGTAACATGAAAAGAGAAAAGAAGGGTTTGGATTTCTATCATCTGCTTCAAAAAAAGTCCTGAAATTTCACTTGTATTACTTGCACTGTTAAAACAAGCTGCACAGAAGAATCAGACACTTTGTGACCCAGCTTGTGAGATCTCTGCCATTTGGCTGTTAAATCTGTGTCTTGCTGTTTGGTCCTTTCCGCAGGATGAATTTATCTGATTGCCTCATGTTTGTGTAACAGACAGACTACTCGTGACACTCTTGATGAAAGCCTTGGTCCCTTCCTAATACAGTTTTTTTAATAACAGAGGATCAGACAAAAGAGACAAAAAGTTATCTTGAAGAAAACTTTTTTCTTTTCTTTTTTTTTTTCCTTTAAATTCAAAGTAATTCTATGAGAATTTTAGGAAAAGAAAATAAGAGATCAAAAGACGAAAATCATGGCACTGAAGGAAAGAAAAGTCTCTACCTTTTCGATAAATTGTTTTGTGTGTTTTCTATGTTAAAAAAAATTAAAAGCAAAAAGCAAAACAACAACAAAATAACCCAAACACCAAATCAAACCGAACCAACCAAACAAAACCCAGAAGTATTCAACAAACATTATTTTTCAATCATCTAAATCAAGTTATTAGCGTGTGGAACTGATTAATTCTATTGTAATGGAAAAGTGATCTAGGAAATACTTCTATCTTTATCCTATCAGGAACAAAACTTGTGTTTAACTCAGTCTCCCTGGGACTCACTTTGGAATCAAGAGCGTTAGTGTGTGTGACTAACTGAGGAACCTACATGGCACTTTTCAGAAGTTCCATAGGTTTTGTAGGAACCCGAGGCACTTCCAACAAGTGTTAGATGCTTAAAGCTTTCCTCAAATTTACGGTTTTTAACCTTTAATATCTGGCATAATTTTAAACTATACTAACAAATAAAAAACCCTTATGAATTTTACGTTTATATTAAATTGCTGTCTTCCTTTTCTCCTCCTACATATTCTTTTTTTAATACACATATATTTGGTTTATGAGGACAAGGTTTTCATTTTCATTTTTTTTGCTGATATAGAAGCAGAAGTCTGAGCAGCTTATTTTATAAATATTTTATAGCTTTTGATAATCTTATGAGGTTTTCACAATCTTTCTTTGAAAATATTGAAATCTATGTAAATAATCATTCCGTGAGCATTACACGTTTTGTCCTCCCTACAGAAACCACGTTTGGTTGTTAGTGCATTGATCAAGGAGTGCAGAGGGAAATAAACCTCCATTTTGTGAACATCTGAACGTGGAACACAGTAGCATAGTTTTAAAAAACACAAACATAATCTTTACTATGTTCAGGAAAACCAGTGTAGTAAAGAAAAAAATGACAAACCTAACTCAGTTTAAAAACCCAAAATTCAGAAAACATAATTAATATCTTTGTTGCAAGGATATTACTCAACACTAGTTCCACTTGCTGCATTAGAGTATTTTTTCTCCTGGCAGAGTTGTTAATTAATAAGAAACTCAAATGAGGATCTCATTGTAAGTGGGTGATATCATTATTTGCCCTACAGAAAGCTTACAGAATATGTCCTCTCTCTTTTTAAAATTATTGCATCAGGAAATAAGGGATAATTATGTTGGCAGCATGCTTCTTTTTTCTTTTAGGTCAAGCAAGATGTCATGTGGGAGGTACTGCCAAACAAATCGCATGACGAATTAGATGATGTAGTATGTATGAAATCTAAAGAATCTTCCACATTATAAGAAGTCCAAACATCTCTGCTTCAATTATACACAAACTGGAAAGAGGTGGAAAAAAGATTTCTTTGTACACACAGTAAAAACAAATCCAGTGTGGCACTGGCAAGTTCACAGACATCATGGGAACATTTTTAGCAGAACAATGCTGGTCATTTGGAGCTGGGCTGCCAACATTTCTGCATAATGCTTATTGGTATTTGAGTCATTTCACCACTTGGCATCAACTAAGTTCAAAAGCCTGTTTGTAACAGTAGACTTCATTGTACTGAAGCTGCATGGAACAGCAAAACTAGTTTGCCCTCACACAGCAAAGGGCAGAGTGACTCAGAAGAATATGCAAAGTGATTCTTCCTGGTTGATTTTCATTTGTCTCCGAAACAAAACCCTCAATCACTAAAATGTCATGACAAGTCAGACAAATGGTAGCAATTCCCTCGAAAATATGTTTTAAAAGTTAAACCTCATCTGGAAAAGTCCAACTAGCAGATGGGGGAATGTTTATAGGATTTGGATTGGGCTTTTTATGTCGTGCTCAACCTATTTAAAAAAAAAATATATAAACAAAAATAATATGTAGAAAACAAATGAATTTATTAAAAAATAGTGGTTTTTAAATTAATGCAGGTGGTATGACCACAAAATGCTGAAAGCATTTCATCTTCCTTCTTGTACACTGATACTGGATTGGTCAACTTCCATACATTTGGTGAACACCAACAGCTGTTTAATTCACGTTTTTGTTTCTCTTTTTTTTTCTCTCTCTCTTTTTTTTTTTTTTAGCATTAATGCAGTTAATTATAAAATATTAATCCTTTTCATAGTGATTAAAATTTATTCCAGCTTCAGTATAATCAAAATACAATATGATTCCCAGAAAAAAATCTATGGATCTTCCTCCAAATCTGCAAAGCATCCAGGGGAGTAAAGAAAATGAAAGATAAGATTCCCCCCTTGCGCTACATTACTGTTTGCAAGAGTACATTACGCAGACAGAAGTATTTTTGCCTCAATGTCTACCAGGTCCCCCTGAAAATATGAAACAAAATCCATACATTAAAAAATCTGTAAGTAATTTTTCATGCCATCATTCAAACTCCTAGGTTTGTACAGCAACAAGGTAGGGGTCAGATTCCAAGCACACACGCACTCTTTTCAGCTCAGCCAACCAAGCGACTCTTATATGTTGACGAGCAGCACTGGATCAAAGCAGATGTATAAAAGAAGCAGTTTCTTTGTTTTAACACAAGGCCTTTTAGTACAATTATAACATTTGGAAAAGTATTTCCAAGCAGACAAACAACCTTAGAGTGCCACTATAGAAGTAGGGGCTTATTTTGGTTTTACAAACTAATGAGAATGGATAAACTTGAGGTAAAAGAGCTATTCATCACCTGCGAGTATGCTACACTAAAATCCTGTCCCTGACTAATTTCATTAGGTATTTCTCAATTTTGAAGTCCTACAGAAAAGTAAATTATTTTGTTCAGTCTACTTTCTGAAAAAGTAAACGTTTTTCCAAGCCTATTGGTATAGCATTTTAAGATAGAAAGTGTTCAGAATAGCTGTGTGAGATCTTTTTAAATAATATCAACATATTGTTTGTATCTGATCTGGTGGGATACTCTTTAATGGGAGTGGTGTAGTTCTGAGGCACCAGTGTCAATAGGCAGGAGTTTCTATCTGTTTCCCAAAGCTCTTCTTTTTGGTGGGGTGGAGAAGTGGGGAGGTGGGGTTGTGAGTTCTCTTTTACAGGCAGAGAGTACTAAAACCAGAGAGAGAGCTGCCGAAGGATTGCTGGTGATCCCAGACGTAAGCAACAGACGAGGGCAGGAACTTGATGGTAAGTTTAGGCTCAGCAGTAGGGCTGAGACAGAAGCAAACACTGAATCAAGCCCCAAACCTACAAGTTGAGTGGAATGAAGAGAAAATGATACCACTAATAGTGAAAAAAGCTTTTCAGAAGCAAGAGGTGTAGGAAATAGCTGGGGTGATCAGTGGGTTCCCAACCTACACCTTCCCCCGCTCAAGTCCCTGTAGAGCAGTAACGTCCCAGAAGCAAGCAAATGGGCATGAAGATGGCAAACTTGGTGCTGCCACACACTGTGTTTATCTCTTCGGGGCACTGCTAACAAACAGGGTGGTAAATGGCATCCGGTCATCTGTGCTTTATTTCAGATGACCTCCTGTACTGCTGTTAGCGACAGATCACTGCGTACAAATTCTGATGGACAAATTTATGTCAAATCGTGATGTGAGTGACATGTCATAGCCCAACCCCATTAGTGCAATAAAGTATCTCTTTTCTAGGAACAGCATCTGGGTTACATTTAGAGAAAGACAAGCTGCGTATTACTATTATTAGACTTAATGATTTGGAAACGGTAAACTACAAAACTAACGAGAGAAAGGGTACACATGCGCGGAAGCATGCTTGCCATGCAAGTGGGTTTTGAGACAGGCAGGAAAATGTGCTTGATTTGTGGTCTTAGGAAGACTCACCAGGGTGTCATTTTCCATCTAACTTGCACCCAGCCAATATTCTCTTGAAACAGGATCTTTTTGGCAGAAATATAAACAAACTTAGGAAGACATAGGCATCTCTATTTGTAAATAAATTATTCAGCAAGATGAATACATTTATCTGCTAAAGAAAGGTTCTACTAATGTATCAGGTATGTTTCATTTGTGGTTATTTTATTTTACACCTTATAGTGTACATTGTAAACTCCTAGAAGCAATGCTAAGCTCCCTTTCCTTACCTTTAACCTTCTTCTTCCCCCCCTCCCCCTCTGATTTCTGCTTTGTACAGTGCTGTGTGAACTGAAAATCCTCGGAAATATAAAAACCAAATAACCTTCTGATCTGGATAGCAAGCACAGTAGCTGGGGAATTAAATGGTTTGTATAACACTAGCCCAAGAGAAGGCAGTGTGTTACATCAGAAAGAGTAAGGTGAGCATCCTCAATAACTGCACTGAAAGTATGATTACTTACAGAAGTTACCACAAAGTTATATTTATACCCTATTCTAATTATTCGTTTAGTCTCTGATTTATACACCACTAGTATGAAACCAAATAAAATTAAACTTACACGTTTCATTTTTCTACCAGTTTTGCACAAACATTTCCTTGTTAAAACATTAGCAATTTGTATTGCCAGTCATGGCCCTGTACAAACTGTATTATTTTTTTTTGTCGCACACTTCAGACAAAAGTGTTCCTATCTCCTGGCACAACCTCCTGGCATCTTCCTTGTTAGATAAGGAACAGCAAGACAACAGCTCTGGGATACTTTCTTTCTGAAAGGTCCACCTTCCAAGAACGGCTAAGAAAGGACGGAAAGTTTTGCCTGCACACAAAAAGTATTTGAACTTTCACAGAACCGTGTCTCCTTAGTCTAAGGCTTATAGAGAATTTACAAAGGGCACATTCCCTTCTGGACATGCCTGTAATTCCCATTATCATCAATGGGGGTTATAAGCAAGTCGTAACAAAGAATAAACCCTTGTGTGTTAGCACTGCCCCTGTTTAACAGTGTCTAAATCAATACCAATGATTTGATAGTTTTACTTTCTATATATTCTGACTCATTTGAAATTCAGTTGGCACTTAACTAATGAAAGAGTACATTTTAATCCTCCTAACGAAAAGACTTAGAACAGACATTGGAGCCCAAGCCAAAACCGACAAAGTCAATGGGAAACTTCCACTCAGCTTCAGAGAACTTTGGACTGGTCCCTTAACAAACACCACACAGTTCAGCCCTGCTAAACAGAAAAAGATTCTGCACAGAATGCAATGCTATTCTGACGCTTAACCTGGCAAAACACAGCTGCCGCTTTAAAAGGAAATTTTCCATATACCTTGTTCCAGACTTCAGAAAACATAGCTAACCATATACAGTACACTGGTGTTTAAAAAACCAATGTACGTGTTGGTGTTACTGTTCCTTTCTGATCTCCTGGGTTTCTGGGAAACATCCTGGGATGTTTCTCTGAACACAACTCTTACTATGTTTCTAAAACAATATAGTAAGCATCAGGCTGGAACAGAAAAAAAAAAAGACCATGGAAGACTCAACTATGCGTAAAGATATTTGTACATGTAACATGGAATTTTAATCCTAATACAAGTTATTTTCCAAACTTTGCCAAAACAGATGAGACATGGAATAATGTGTCCACACATGAGATCAGAAATTTAGAACAGATTTACTATATGAAGTCTTTTCTGATGTCTCAAGAGGAAATCCCTGTCTTTTTAGATGTTAACAAATACAGCTATTACAGGCATCACAGTGGCTAAAATATTCTTTGTAGAGTTCTCCCCCAAGGAACCATAAATGCCAGACAATTTAATATCTGAGTTCAGTCACGGATGCAAAGATGATCTTACAGTCTAAGCATCATATGGGCCAGGTTTCCATCTGACCTGCATAAAAATGTACACAAATTCTACACAGATATATTTGTAAATAGGCACCTTGATATCATCTGGTGTACATGTAGTATCTCCAAAATTTCAGTGTAACCATACCTCTGTTTATGCACTGATATTTTCTGTTGTTATTTGATGCTTCAGATTGATTTATGAAAGAAAATTATTGTAACGTTGAAGTTCGCTGGCTGAAAAAGGAAAAGCTAATGCTGTTCTTTAGAAAAGCAGTTATCAACTGGTGCCTTCAACATGCAGCTCTCAAGTCAGTTTAAGTAACCGCTTCATTCCTTTAAAATTATTTTATTCAGAACATTTCTTTTCCTAGAGAACATTACCTACACATGTTAGGACATCACTATCTATAAATTATGTATGACAGAAATAGTAGCGTATAATAGCTCTACTTAAATAAATATGTATTATTTATAGTGTCGCAGGTGAAGTACTAAAAGAAATGATACAGTCTGCCAAGAATCTTATTGCAAAAATAACTTGTCCTAAATGCTGAACATGTGTAGTATTGGCTTTTTCCCCCCTGCTATTTGGATATTTTTAGTAAAATCATAATAAAATATTTCAAAATAAACACTGCAATATTAATGTACTTCTTATTCGCCCTAGGGCAGCTCTGGCATAAACCTACCATTTAAATGCTGTGCTCTTCTTACATTACCTACAATGCAGCTAGTCCTGATCTCATTCATATTACCTTTTAAACTGGTGGGACTTCATGAACATTATAGAAACCACTCCTGATCTATACCAGATGACACGACAGACAAATGAGGCGAAGCTTTTCTGTACCGGCCTCTCTGTTGTGTTTCTATTTCTAAATCAGTGCTGAAAGCTGAAGTAGCACATGCAGTATTTAATGTTCTAAAATGAACTGCAATCAATATCTCTGCCCTATATTTCTGCTGAAAACCATACATGCACTGTAACAAAGCAAGGCACTTTCTGTAGCAGCCCTGGTATTTCACTGAAAGAAAATGTATCCTGATTAATTTATCTCTAATTACACAAATTCTTTACACTTTCAACACTTGTCATTGTTTGTGATAAGAACAACAGGATCAATCAATTCAAAATGGGACTAAAGTACATGGTTCTTAAATTACATTATGGATCTCTTTCCTGTGCAGAGGGGATTAATGTATCAGTATCACTTTGTAGTTTGGGGCACTAATAATCTTGAACTATCAGAAAAGAAAACATGGCAACAAATTGGTTGCTTTCTTCAGTTGCTGCCAACATACTGAAAATAAAAGATAAAACTTAGGAGCATGCGCCCAAACTTCATCTAAGTATTTATGTATGCTCATTAAAGATGCTTGCTCATTAATTAAAAGTATACAATGCTTCATTCATCCAAATAATATAAATCTATACATTCAGTCAATTTACTTGGAATTAGAACACTCATATATCAGCTCTTAGTAAGAAAGCTATCACATATCATATTCAGCTATCCACATATATTATAGCCAAAAAAATAGATAGTGGTGGGGTTTTTTGTTTGTTTGGTGTTGTTTTTCCTGTTTGTTTTGGGTTTTTGTTTGTTTGTTTGTTTTGTTTTGTTTCCTTTTTTAAAATCAATAAACTACATTTCTTGTTGCTAATGCCCTTAAAAATTAAAAGCCTCCGGATCTGTTATGGTGATCTGCAGGTACTGCTCCAAGCTTTTGGCACATCTCTGCAAGCAAGCAAAGCAATGGAAATCAACCTATGCAGAATCTGATGTGCACATCTGGAGGTTTCCAGATCTGCCATCTTCAGTGTTCAGCCAATCACTTACCCAGTATCTAAATTTAAAAATGTGCTATTGGTTCAAGGTGCCTTATTCTGGATGCCAACTGCACAGCAAGATATTGGTAGTTTTCCAGCTTGGTTTTCACAGTATGGCCTCAAAAACTGAAAACATCATTTTTTTTCAAGCACATTTGTAATTATACTGTTGAAGACATCATAACAAATAATCACAAAGACTGTAACGTGTTAGTCAGTTCTTCAAAGTTGGTTACATAGGTAAGATCATCAATTTCTTTTGCAGTGTCCTCTAGCAAGTGTAGGAAAAACAACATTTTGCTGCATTCATGTCAGTGAAACGAGGGGTTTGCCATACACTTGCTTTCTGACTACTGCACCCAAGTCAGTATTGTAATATCACACCAGTTGAACTATGTAATGCACAATCTAGGAAGCCAACAAATACAGAATACCCACGTAACAATCACTGTAACATCGGTTTCAAAAATTCCTAGAAAGATAATCCGGTTTTCTTATTCTAGAATAGTCTGCATTTTTGCAAAAGAGAATGAAGAGTAAAATGACTATGTATGTAATATTGACTTCAGTGTTGCTGAAAACTGCTGCCTGTCTTCTGAATTTCATCAAGTTGGTATGAAAAAAAGAGAACATTTTAACCTTTAAACAGCATGAGGTGTGTGAACTAGGAGAAGAATTTCATTTGTACTCATGCTAAAAATGTTTCATGGAATTAAAATATTTTAGTGATTGGTCTAGATCCGTATGACATTGCTCTAAATAACATCAGCTTAGCAATCTTTATGATAGGAGAACACGGGTTGAAAATTTCTGCAGGCAAAAATACAAGTAAATCTAATCCCTCCATCTTGGAGAACACTGGTTATGCTTCAGGGTTTTTCCATTTCTAGTGCAGCTTTCACATAAGCTGGTGAGACAACAGGATCAAATCACATTGCAGATGATACAGTCAAATCAGTTAGTTACACTCTCTTCTGGAGACTTATTTTTCTAAACCAAAACTTCGTGCACATGTGTTCGCATACAGTTAAACAAGGCAGATCTTTGCTTGGATCTGTCTTCTCTAGGTTGTCTGAAAGCCATGTGTTTAGCCAACCCAACCAGAGATGTCAGCCTATTCACCTTGCAGGACTCCACAATGCCCATCTCCTAGTGATGTCCAGACTTTCTTATTCATTCACCCCACAATAGCAAATGCGAGGACCCTTGCCTGGCACGCCCGTGCATTCCTGTAACCTCTCCTCTGTAACACCAGGGGCTCCACCTGTCCCTCACTCCCTTGCCATCTCCAGTTCTGGGAACCCAACGTCCATTCCTTCTTCACCCAATGTTGCTCGCTCTTACCCTCTAACTGGGGAGCAGAGCCCTACACTCCTCCCTTCCACATTCTGTCACTCTCCAGTCTTCATCCAGCTTTTTATTTGATGGTGCCCCACTACCAACACTTCTTTCTCCTTTTCAGCATTACAAAAATCTGCTTGGAAGATAGGCAAAACTGATGGCTGCTGTGCTGAAAAGCCTTGAAGGAGTGCTACCGAGGGCTTTGATGCACTCACAACACCAGAAGTACTTAAGGATGTAGCTCTGCTGTACAAGTAGCAGAGACCCACACCTGTGACCTTCTTCTTCTAGTTTTATTTATTGAACCAGTAGGGTTCTGTTCACTGACACCTAGAACATTTCCTGAAACCTGGAGCAGATTTTATTCAGAAACACCCTTATAAAATGCACACAGAGGTGTATACTTGACCCGAGTATGAATTCAGCCAATTACTTGAGCTGGAGAAAGACATACCCAAGAATCATCATACTGCTAGCCTCACAACAAAAAGAAAGCTGCATGAGTAAACAAACATCTTTGTTTCATACTTCCTACAGCTGAAACTATAGCTTACATAAGGTATTTATATACATTTGCTTTCTTGTTCACATATGACTTCCAAGACTTTAAACATAGTAGCAAAATATTTTATTGAACCTGACACAAGTATCAAAAAAATTATATTTGGAAATGTTCAACACCTTTAACAGGGAAGACTCAATAAAATGTAGGAGGATTAAGCAGCATTAGCTACAGCATGTCGTGCTTGCACTCGCTTCTGAGGGGAACCTGATTTCCCCGTCTTCATGACTCTCTCCTACTGCCTTCCAATCAATCATTTTTACGAACAGCAGGATCCCTCATAACACAGTAGTGTTAGTGTATTTCAAAATCTTGTATTTCAGAGTCTTCTGTAAGATTGAGAAATTACCTCTTCTCTTTATTTGCCATTCTGATATTGTACCAAAGTCTCACATGGTACAAATTTTCCCCCAAACTGTACTGAATAAGCCCAATATGAATCTGCCAAGCCAGGTTAGATACTGGTGACACGTTACTATGAACAATCTAAGAACATTTTTGGCATGGATACAGCATTTCACCAGATTAAATACTCTAGAACTCAGGCTATTTCTGATGTCAGTAATTGTTACAAATGTATAGTTAGTTTGGTGAATCTTGCTGCTTTCCTTAAATCCCTAAAAACCTGAATTCACGTGATGGTTTCAACCTTATGATCCTTCCCTTCTACTCTCTTTCTCCTCAGGAAACCCTAGACAAAAACTCCAAGAGATTACTGGTTTTTGGCTCATCTGCTTCAGGATGAAGAGTTGAAAATAAAACTGGAAAATTCTACAAATCTCAACGCACATTATTCTACAAAAATCTCAGGATGTTAATAAAAAATTCTTGTTATTTTTTCTGCATACCCATGAAGCCTACCAACAGTAATTACTCTCTTCACCTGTGCAGTCCTCTTCACTACAAAATGTGGACTGACAGGGAACAATAGTATATCAGTTGTCATTGTTGTCTTTCTTTTACTCTATCTGAGGACACATACGAAATAATATGCTCCATTCAGTTTGGTAAGAAGGAGGAAGAAGAATTCTGTTTAAAAAAATATACATTGAAATGGTCTGATTGGAATTAGTATGTACAACCCTCTTTGCTGAAATAAAGCTGCTAATTGTTTGCTGTTCTATAGACTGCATGGTCTTTTAGTTAACAGCAAAGTGGCCTTCACAAAAGATTATCTGAATTAGCGAAAATGTGCTTTGGAAATTAGACATAATCACCTGTTACCACACAAGATGTGCATTAAAATCCTGAATAAGTGTTTGTTGAGCTAGAAAGACAGATGCTTGGTCTACAAAAAAAAAAAAAAAAAAAAAAAAAAAAAAACACAAAAAAAAAAATAAAGAAAATTATAAAAAAAAAACCTAAAAAAAGGTTATTTAACTTAGAAAAATAGATACATGACTAAAAAAAAAAAAAAAAAAGGAAAAAGGGCAAAACCACACAACAGGACTTTTGGTCTTTCTGTCCATGTTTATAAGAAAAGCACAGCTTGATATATTGTACACATAAAACAAATGGGAATAAAAATATTGGTAAATTATATGCAAAAATCAACCAAACAAAGGGCTTTTATCTAGTGGAAATGCTTCGCTATGCTTAAACTTTGATGCACACAGAGGTCTCTCAATAAAAAACTGAGAAATCAAACATGGAACTAGTTCCAAAGTTCCTTAACACTAGAAGGCTGGCAGCTGACATAATTTATTAATGTCAACAATAAATATGTATTTCATAATGTTTCAAACAATATATTATTAAAAGTTTTCTCAGCTACGAATAAAAATCAGAGCAGTAATAGGAGACAGCTAGATGAGTTTAGTCTGCATACTGGTTTTTGAAAATTTATTGGACAATTGGTGATGGTTTACTTTCACTGTAAAGGCCCTTTATAACATATCGGAAATGATAATGTGAATGAAAAGTTTAAGAATTAAGCTATTAAATGCCCTCTGAACAATCTTGTATCAGTTCAATAGGTGTACAGTATACTGAAGTAGTTAATAAAAAAAACCAAAACCAAAACCAAAAACCACTCATGGTTTGTCTGCCTGATAAAGCACTGCTGCAGAAGTCCTTATTGCTTTTCTGAATGTGGATCGGCATGAGAAGAGAAGATTTCCTCCTGGTTTTAATATTTCATTAATTAAAAACCCCCAATCTTTCTTTGCTTTCATTAAGTGTGGAAAAGCTTCATTAACGTAGAAACCACTGTAAGTTTCTGGTGCTTATAACAGTTCTCCCATGACAGCAATAGTGACATATCAACAATCAGTATTCTGCATCCTAATGGTGGTTTTCCAGCAAGTCTCATAGTTCAGACGGGGGCAGTAAAAGCTTACGCTATCCCTTTAAGGCTTTCTTGATGTCTTTTGGCATTCTTTTATAATTACAGCTTTTACTGTAAGCACTGTACTGAAGGCATTGTGCCGCAATCGAGTCCCATGAAGTGATTTGAGATCAGTGTAAATACCACTTTTTAGACAACTAAACTGGAGAACATTTAACTTTCCTTTTAGAATACAAACACAACTACAACAAATATGCAAATAACTATCAAAATAAAAGGCTGATCTGGGAGAGCTGGACGATTTTCACACAATTGCATTGCAATAACTCTGTCTCTCTCCATTTTCAAATTCCCTCAAAAGTCTCCAAGCCAACAACAGATTACACTCACATATTTTTTGCAGTTGTAAAAGGCATGTGTTATGGTGAAAAATACTTAGTATGAGTTTTAAGAGCTGAAGATACAAGGTTTGTAAGAAAGAAATATCTAAAATATTTGTGCTGAATGTAATGCCTCAACAGGTTTGAAACACACTAAATGTGTATTTGCCAGTAAGATGGAAAGGACTGAGCAGATGTGCTTTGTACCAAATGATTTTCATATTTCAATGTGACAAAATAGATGAGCCACATAAAGCTTAATTTCAGTTGCAAATTGCAAGCTGGAATAAGTTCCAGAATAGTAAACAATTAGCCGCTTTATTTTCTTTTTAATAAGACTAAATTACCAGATAATATCTACTGGCATCAACTTGGCTAATAAAAATCTGTTTAATAGGATTTGCCATTTTTCCAGTTGCTATCATGATCAGCTTTGCATTTTGATTATCTTTAAACTTTGCCTCAATTTTCTCATAGAAAAGCTCTCAGTAGTAATTGCTTTAACATTTATTCCAGGTCAAGTGGTTAAGTATGAATAATGATGTGTCAAAAATGTACAGTAGTGCTGTCAATAGAGCAATTACCATTTAGCTAGAGATTATTATGGCACAAGAGCACATTAACTGGGCACAGTAAACAGAATAACAAAGAAAGAAGGGGCAAAGGGACCAACTGTTTTCAAAACCTGCCAGTGTTATACAGTGTGTGTTACTGACAGATATTAGTTGTTACATAAGAGCAATTAACTCTGCAATCAGCTTCACTCGGCAGCATTGGATTAGAATGTTTCCAATTAGAACAAGAAGTTAGAAGCCCTTTCCTAGAACATTGGCTTAATTTTTTAAAATAATCTCACAATGGGTTTGTTTTCCCTTGCACATTTTGCATGGCTCGTTGAAAAGTCATTGCCAACTGGCGCTACGCTTAAAGCCTACCCAAATCACTAGGAAGCGCACTAAAAAAATACAGTGTACATCTGTCCCTGGTCATTGGTGGTGGTGTAAAAGCTAAGATTGTTTTTCCACACAGTTTTCATACGAAGAATTTTCTGATTTGATGTCAACTTGCAATTTAACACATTACTGACTAACCTGAAAAAAAAGTTTAACAGCAAGTCACCGGTTGAGACGTATTTTTCTACAGCCTCTAATAGCTAGCAATCATTTTGGTATTATTCCTTTAATTATACCAGCAGAAAACCCATAAAGTTCTGCTTACAAAAGCTATTTGTTCAGGTATATCTTTAAGTAAACATGTGACCCTATTAAACACATGAAAATTGCAGTCTGGCAGAGGACAGAAGCGTGGCCTCTCAAGAACTGTCTCCTCCAACAGCAAAAGCCATCTGTGTTATCCAGTCTGCTCAAGTTGGCTCAAGAACTAAGCAATCTCTAGAAACTCCCAAGTTCAAAATATATGTGCCATACAGCCTCCAACTTAAAATATTCAAAATGAATATTGTAAAAACATATACATGTAATCTTGCTTTCAGCATACCTCATTGTTCTAACTTCTCCTGTGCTTGACATGGGACAATTACAGGATGGTCCAAATTAGTGAGCGTTGCTTCATCTGCCTCCGAGTGGTAGTTAGAAAAATTCATGATGTTCCACTGCAGTTGGGTCTAAACAGAAGGAGGAAGGCACCCCTTCCACCTCCTCCCCTGAGAAATCTATATGTTTCACAATTACATGGTGCTAAACTTCAACACTGAAGTGGTGGTACAATTCCACTAGCTCATCTCCGTATATCCATGTATCTGAACAGAAATCATGAGCTATGTTGGGTTTTTATAAAAAGAGATGACAGTGGGTATCACTTCCAGTTGGAGGCTTTATTGAATGTGCCATGGCTGAGAAATACGGTATGTCTTTCACCTCCATATTCTGGAAGCACTAATGTTCCCCTATGTTCAATTACAAATTATTTCAGTCGATGTCTGCCACTAAAAATATAACATGTAACTTTGTCAAGAAGCATTTCACAGGAGCTTACTACTTTTTTGAAAGGTGGGGAAGAGATTAAATTTTTATTTCTACCTATGCTGCATTGTGACATTGTACAGGATATCAGCATAAACTATTTGTAAATGAGACAATTAAATACTACTAAAAAAGAGTAATTTGTGTCCTTGAATTATAATTATCAATATTTTTATCTGTAGGTGAACTTTAAAATTTCAGGCTATTCGCCACTTCTTCAAGGAAGGCTTATAGTGATTTGAAAGCAAACTTTTCATTGTAAATGAACCGAAAACCTGAGTTTTCTCTGCTCCCACACCCTTGCAATCTCCTGTGATACATTTTCTGAATACGGCTCTCATAGAATCTGAAACTTTCCTTCAGCCCTCATGAATTTCCCATGCAATTACTGCGTTCTTCTTCACACAGTGCCTGTAATAAGCACCATGATCTAAAGACAAGCATCTTGGAAAACTAAGCAGCCCCACCCACTTATATTTTGAATCCTTATTATTACTGAGACTTATTGTTTTCACTACAGATGTTGAACAGATCGCTAACACAACCTACACAATGAAAACTGAGAAAATCAGATGTAAAACGTATGAAAAGATACAATTAATTTTTTATGTGCCTGTATCCTGTAAATCAACCAGTGTCAATAAGCAGCAATTTGTATCAGATTGTTGCCACTTGTATTACAGTCTTTTCTGATTACAACTTCTCCTCTACTAAGAAAGACACTCAAGCAGTCTATATTAACCTTTGGGAATGTTAAAGGATGGAATGCATTTGTCTACAGTCTTTATAAATCATCTGAAAGACCAGGTAGCTTCTAATATCTAGAACATCAGAGAATATGATCACTGATTCAGATTCAGGACTAAAGTGCTCACAAGCCTGTGCAAAACATGAGAAGGCACAAGGGCACAAGCTGTCATTTAAAAAGGAGCTAAAAACCATAGTTCTACCCCATATATACTGTACCTCCCCTCAGCCCATGCATACAGGTTATATGAGTGATGACAGAAACTTAATTTGGAGCTCTTTGGAATTTAGCCAAGAATTTCTGTCCTGGCTTGCCTCACTAAAGGAAGCAAGACAGATTTCATTCTATTGATTGAAAATCAATCAAAATTATTTCAACTGAGTTTAATTACTATTACAATCTGTGCGATTAAAAGACATTTACAAAATATCCCATGCCTTGTAGAATCTACTACAAAGAAACAAGATAGGAACAGTACTAGCAGAGATAGGGGAAGCTTTAAGGAGGCCTGGGGAGTTGTGAAATAAGACCTATAGAGGTGGTCAAGGTAACCACAAGATGAAGAAGAAAAAAATTAATTAAAAAGATAAAAAGAGTTAAAAGTCTTAAACTGTAGGAATAGCAGGAAATAATTAGGTAATAATAGGAGAAAACACAATCTTAGAAATACACTTCCATGTCAACAATGCCATATAAGTCAATGGGAAAATTCACACACTTGAGGATGCTTCTAAAAGTGCTCATATGGTTGCGTATACCTTACATTCATCTTTTTACGGGAGAGCTGTAGTGTCTTATTGTAGTCATCTGATGCTTCATATCAACAGTGATAGGTTATAATCAAAGAGATATAAAATATCTCAAACTATTAACTTATTGTCCTAATACACTGCCCTGTTTAAAGAGAAATGCCAGTCCCTTAAAAGAGCAAAAATGCATGGTCATGGTGAAACAGAGCAAGAGAAGTAAAATATTATGCCATATAAGGTAGCTGATTGCCCCGCTGCATGTTTCGGAACAAACACATTCTCTCTGTATGGAGGGAATCCCAACCTGTCAAAACGGTAACAGTTTTCCACTCAAAATATACCTGATATGCTTAAAATACTTAAAATTCCGTATTTTTATGGAAAAGTCTCAGGATAGTTTAATACATGTGTAGTGGGGAGAAAAAAAAAATAAAAAGAGACTAGAAGCTGAAATAAAAGATGAAAAGTTCGTTAAGTGAAAGATATCTTAAGTTGGTGCAATACTGTAAAGCAAAGCGGTCTTTTACAATAATTTGCTTAGTTTTAATCTTTTTTAGGTACTAACTCAAAATGGCATGGATGATATCACAAAAATATTAAAAAACTCATATTAAAAATATAAGTGTTATTTGAAAACAGTATGTCTATTTATTTATTTGTTTGTTTTATTCTGAACAAACGCGTCTTTCGCTTTTCTGGAACAACATATTTATTTGCATAGATTTACTTGCAAAGATTTTTTCTCCTAGGAATTTGTTTTGCATCCTTGTGAAATAGGTTTCACTTGGAAGCAGTGAACAAACAGGATGACATAAAATTTCAATTATTTGCATTGCACTGGACCTCTGATAGTTATTTCAATATTAACTCTTACCTTCCCCGCTCCTAGTCTCAAAATCTAATGCAATAAGGGACTGTATTTACGTTAAACATAATGATGCAGGAGTAGGTACAAATTAAAGGAATGCTGAGAGCAATTACAACTGGAAAAGTGTACTACACTACATAAAAAATTCCACTAACCAATTTTAATGAAGAATAATTTGTTAGATTCTAAGATATTTTTTCACATTTTTCTAAATGAACAATGTTATATAGTAAAACCCATGGTGGTATTTTAGTATAAAATGTTGCATCAGAAATATCAAGTCTGAAGGCCAAACTTTTATCCTTAAAAAAACCTCTTCCATCTCTGACCTTACTTTACTCTCAAGTAAAATTAATAAATAGGATATGAAAAAAAAATCAATAAATGAAAAAATCAAAAGCAAACACATGCCACTATGAAAATACTGCAGAAAGGAAGTGATATAATGTTTTCTGATATTCTCCTCTTACCTTGCCTGCCTGCATTTTGCTGTGTGCTACGTACTATGCAAATGTAAAAGAAAAATCAGGCCTTGTATCATACAGAAATTAATCATTAATAACATATGTAACATATGAAAACTGGGAAGTGTTTGGTGGATGTTTGTGTACATGTAGTAGCAATGGGGAAGGCTAGGGAAGCTT
>VWYH01010171.1:1182984-1206170 GCA_013399365.1 Pampusana beccarii | reverse complement strand
AAAAAAAAAAAAAAAGCCACAAAAAAACCCCAAAGCAAAGCAAACCAAAACCAGCTAGAAATATAAAATTAATAAAAATGTATATGGAAAAACTTGCTGTAATTATCATGAAACATAAGTACTGAAAGGCACTGTAAAGTTATACCATTTTATCGTATTAGTGTAATTGGAGGTGCCATCTTCCAAAAAANATTACAACTGGAAAAGTGTACTACACTACATAAAAAATTCCACTAACCAATTTTAATGAAGAATAATTTGTTAGATTCTAAGATATTTTTTCACATTTTTCTAAATGAACAATGTTATATAGTAAAACCCATGGTGGTATTTTAGTATAAAATGTTGCATCAGAAATATCAAGTCTGAAGGCCAAACTTTTATCCTTAAAAAAACCTCTTCCATCTCTGACCTTACTTTACTCTCAAGTAAAATTAATAAATAGGATATGAAAAAAAAATCAATAAATGAAAAAATCAAAAGCAAACACATGCCACTATGAAAATACTGCAGAAAGGAAGTGATATAATGTTTTCTGATATTCTCCTCTTACCTTGCCTGCCTGCATTTTGCTGTGTGCTACGTACTATGCAAATGTAAAAGAAAAATCAGGCCTTGTATCATACAGAAATTAATCATTAATAACATATGTAACATATGAAAACTGGGAAGTGTTTGGTGGATGTTTGTGTACATGTAGTAGCAATGGGGAAGGCTAGGGAAGCTTTCGAAAGCCTTCCCTTTTCCTTTCCCCCTCAAGACACAATGTAGGATGCACACACTGAAGAATATAATATGACCTACAGTGGAAAAATGTCCTGAAAGTGCTCAGAGGCCATGAGGATGAAAGATGAGATATTCATGGCGCTAATAATTTAGACATTTGTGAATCTCTAACTCACATTGCAATCTGGTATAGACAGTTACAGAATCAGGAAGAAGAGGCAATCACAGATGTTCTTGTAGCATGCTAGAGACCAAGGAATGTGTGAAATGGTGACTTTGAGATATTTTATACTGGGACATCTACACCAGATTTCTCTCCAGTATTTATTAAAAAAAAAAAAAAAAAAAAAAGTAGTATTAAACCATTCCATTAAGCCATCTGCTTTTCACACTTAAGTCAGTTCCAGATATTTTAAATGTTCATTTTGACTGTTGGCCTAGGCCAAATCTAAGAATCTCTCATAGCATCTTAGGTCAATCATCACATTGAAGGAAACAGCAAAGATCAATCACATTTAAATAAACATCTATACTGTTTTATGTAAAACAGAACACTTGTCTCATGCTCAAAAGTTGAAAATTCAGTACCAATATCCTTTTCTTTTCTTTTTTTTCTTTTTTTTTTCTCCTGGATTAGGTAGTAGAACGGGATTTACTGTTCTTTTATTAAAATAATTTATCAACACTTTCAGATTTCTCCCTTTACAAACCTATAATGTTTACCCACAGGATGTCTCCAAACATCTAGACCATTACACCACTTCTTGCTTCTGTCCTCTCCCCACACTTTCATATATCATAGGATCACAGACTTACTCAGGTGGGAAAGGATCTCAGTAGGCCTCCAGACCAGCCTCCTGCTCAAAGCAGGGCCTACGATTGTGTCCCTACAAGTTGCTCAGGGCTTTGTCTAGCTGGGCCAGAGCTCCCACAGGCCTTCTAGGTCCAAAACTTAATTATCCTTGTAGAGGAAACATTTATCTTGTGGAAGTCTGCCCTGCTTCAGTTTACGATTGTTGTCTCACCACCCCACCATGCACTGCTCTGAAGAGCCTGGCTCAGTTTCTCACTAACCATCCTGTAGGTATAGCCAGGCTGCTACTAGGTCCCCCCAATGCCATGTCTTTTCCACATTCGACAAGCCCAGTTTCCTCAGCCTGTGCTCACAGCATCTTTAAAACCAAATCTTTAATGTCTTTAAATCTGGTATTATCTGGGATTTGTATATATCCTTTTCTGGTGTTCATATCCACTGAAGAGTCAACAACACAAAATTAAAACAAACAAAAAGTCCCCAAAAGAACACCTAGAAAGTGTCTTTAAATTGTCTAAAGGATTTGAAAAATAGCACATTCAAGTGTTTCTATGCTGAAGATGAAGAGTGCTACTTAAAAAATCCTAAATTCTGTTTGTAAAATCAGTGGTCATCTGTAGTTCATGACTGTTTCCTTGTTTCCTCACTTAGACTGTTGAATCACTGACAAAATAATTTCTGTCCTTCATGCAGACCTAGATGCATGTGAGTCTCCTTCCGTTTTGAAGAATAGTGAAAAATAATTTCAGGCCACTAGTGTGATTAGAAATACTTTCTCAAAGTATTTTCCCACTGCCATTAAGATGCTGGATCACTAGGTAGAAAGAGAGAGCACCAGTTCTGGCAATATTTTCAGGATTCAACAGGATCTAATAATCCCACACAGAGTCCCCTCAACCACAGGAATTTTTAATAGAATATTTCCATCATTTTGGCAATAAAGTCTAAATCTGTTATCACTACTAAACCCCACACATTCTAAATATGCTATTTCTGTTAAAAAAACAAACAAACAAACAAAAAAAAAACCAAAAAACAAACAAACAAACAAAAACCCCAAAACAACAAACCCAACCCAAACCAAAACAACAACATTAATTAGATCAGGAATAAATAAATGAATTGAGTAGTAGGCCAAGATGCAAACCAGCATGCACAGAGTCAGGATACATGTTCAGCCTTGGTGCGTTTTTATGAGAGACTAACAAGATCCCACAATGCATATATTGAATGCATTTTGTGTTAAGTACCTTGAATCTGGAAAACTTCCCAGACTATGCGTCTGCCCTTTCAGCTTGTGCTACACAGGATGAATCTGTAAAGAGGGCAATAAAAGGATGAGGCTAGAGGGCCAGGACTATGTTATCTTATGACCAACATTCTCAAGAAGAATAAAAGCATACCACCTTGGAGCTTGCAATAAACCAAGAACAGAGAGTAGCTCTTACCATAATATTAAAACTCTACTTAAAATTCAATGCATCCAACCTTGGCAGGTGAAAAATCAACTCACTTCACCTGTTTATGACACTTTTAAACAGCAATTTATAAATTGCCTGACCCTTTCCAGTCAGGCATGCCATTCAGTAATATGAACTGGCATACATATTCTGATCAGAAAAGATTTTTGTTGTGAGAAAAGCTAAATCAAATAAGCAATTAAATATTTTAGTTCTTGCAAAGTGCTAGTAGCAGGGGATGATCAGGAAATCTTCCTTAAATCTTCCTGAAATGCAGCCCATTTTCTGTAGTCCCAGGATCATTTTTGAGATTATTGAATGCTGCATTAGCTTCTGAATCTTACAGAAATACTGAAACACGTGCAAGAGAAACCTTCTATTGTTCCTTACCTTGATAACAGAATACTGTGTAAATTATATTTTTATACTTTCCATCAACAAAGTTATTTATTTGTATTTTTGATAATCAGAACTTCCAAGATTGGCATTTTCCTGGAAAGAGCAAAATAATTTATACTCACATGAAAAATAATTTTGTTAAAGATTTAGTTTATTTTGTATTTTTAATTCAGATTCAGGCATCAGTTATACTACTGTTTCAGCTCCCTAGGTCTGGATGGCTGCAGCTCTGCTTTAGGCTTACAATAGCCAATGATGATTTTAAATGACCACACACAGAATTCAAGATGTTCCTCCAAGAAAGTGAGAATTCTCTGTTTGTTTTCTCCATTTCTTATTCTGCCGTGTACACTGGGAGCTGGTAGCTAAGGGTAAGAAGAGTAGATGCTACAAAGAGAGAAGCTACATGAATAGAAACACAGTTTAACAGAAGGGCAATCACAGGACTGGGAGCAGGCTTTCGTCTGTGTTTCGCAAAGTGTTGAAAACACAGCATTTATTACAAATGCAGCTGCTACTAATGTTTCTTAAGTCATGACTCAACAGTTCCTGGATATGATCCTGGAAAATTTTGTGAAAACAGACACCTGTACTGACATAAAGTTGCTTGCAGTACTGGGACTCCGCACCTAAACAGAAGATTGCAACTCAGATTTAAACAAAGGCATTGGCACACTATCACTTAGACATAACAGCTAAGCAAGAATTTATCCTGTAAATTATCAAGTGTCTTTTCCCTTCAACACAGACAGGAGAAATACACGGAACTTTACAGTTTGATGGTCCGAACTCTTAGAAACCATAGGGCATGAAGTATATGCTTAGCTACCAAAAAGAAAGGTCTGTTGCAGGAATCAAGGAGGTGGATACGCACATTATAAACTGCATTACTTCCATTATATCGTTTCTCTAATTCTAATTCTAATTCTAATCCTAATTCTAATTAGGACTTGGATATATGGTTTCACGGTCACAATAAAAGCCTTTGGTTGGCATCTCTAACTCTTAACCTCACATTGCAGCTATCTTCCTTTCAGGCAGGCAGTTAGCATCAGTCTAGTCTTTGTCAGATCTCTTGTTCCTCCCTGACATGACATGGGACTGTTTCTGCGAGACGCAGGCTACTACTACGCTTCTGCATTACTCCTACATCCTTTGGGCCTATTGTCAGTAAGGGAGTGAAGACAGAAATCGGAGAATTTCTCCATACTTGTTACATTATCCAAGGTATGTAAGTAAAAGTAAAATATTTTAAACAAATGCTGGAGAGGTGGAATAGCACCACAAAGCAGATTTTCATAATTGTACTGAAGCACCATATTTCCATGAGAGAAACCTTTTATCAATCAAAATTATTAAAGCCAGTTGCTAAGATATAAATAATGTTACACCTGGCGCTATTATCAAGGTAGTTAATTTCTCTGTTTCCGTACAAATCTATTACCTCTTCTCCAGAAAAAGCTCTTAAGACATTCATTAGAAATTGTAACCTTGTACATTTTTTGAAACATGAATTACATCCCTATTGTGTTTCTAAAGAATGAATAGACTATACAATAAATCTAAACCACTGAAATTAGAATTTAAGGAGAGATAAACGTTACAGCACTTAAAAGGTTGCATTTTCATGCGAATTTTACTAAAGCAGATTTCATTTTTGCAGTGTATTTTGCAGTATTTTTCAGAGAATCTTTGCTGGATCTGGACATTGTGAAGTAGTACAAGATTATTTAAAATATTGTATTGCTTTTATCAGCACTATGAAACTTGGCAGTTAGCATCTCTCCACTGTAAATACAAAGCAGGAGATATGTGTGAGTCATTTACTGTAGCTATATGGCTTCTGCTAATGTATGATGTAAATGATTTAACAATTACTATGAACACTAGAGCCTTAGGGAGCAGTTGTCTAACATGTTTCCCTCCGACAACAGGCATCTATCTTCTCCTGATGTGTCAGGAGCTTTAAGCAAATGCATCATGACCCAGCACTGATCCTGTGGCTTACCAGTGGAAAATTCTATGTGTACTAACCAGAAAATAAACCCCCTAAATTACAGAGATAACTCTTATGTTGTTATGAAGCTTCAATTTAACAGCACAAGTCTGCAAGGGGAAAAAATAGCTTCCTGCATCCACAGATCTCTGACTCTTCCTCTGCTCTCAAATGTATTTAAGGGGTGTCAAACTTATTTTCACCAGGGGCCATATGAACCTCGCAGTAACTACTCCTACATTAATACAGTCCTAAAATGACATTCAGCCCTTTGAAGGCAACTGTGAGGCTGATGTGGCCTCTAGTGAAAATGAGTTTGACACCCCTGCCTTAAAGTGTTTTGAGATACCACTAATGGAGAAGATGAGATACAAGAAACTGGCCATATTGTATGCCTGTAACATTGCAGTTATTTCTGTGATGCTTTGAAAAATAACATTATCCTGCTTTCCTCTTACATACTGTTTTGCTCAGAATGTTCTAGTTTTCTTCCCATGGAGATACAGCTAAATTTGCTTAATATATAATAAGAAATGCTTACTTTTAAATGGTTTCATCAGCTAAGCAAAATTAGTTTACGTGCAAAAAATAAAATTAGTCATACTAACCACAAGACAGGAACGATCATAACTGTACTGTTCTATGACAATAAAACAACACTACATCAGTAAAAATTATATTTTAACAAAGAGCATGATCTGGTTACTCAGAATGGAAATCCGTACTCTCCAATACAACGAATAATCCTAACATAAATAAATACAACCTGTGAAATACACAAACAAAAATTCGGAGTAAAATCACAGGTATGTGACCTGCATTGGCAGGTGTTACAGTTAAACAAAACAAATCTGGTTTTATAGCAGCTTTTTTATACCTACAATCTAATCTATTGATCCTACCTTTTTCAAAAGCTGTTTCAAAAGCTGCCTTTTTCAGCATACTTAAATTTCAAGTCACTGTGATGTGACAGTACCTTAACAGCGTGGAGATCAGCCTAACCTTCATTCTTCTTGTCAAGAGATATTTTATTTTTTCTGTTTACACTGTCTAATTTTCAATGTGTTAATGTCTTTGAACAGTATATCAGCTTAATTTGGCCCTGAATGTATCTAGTGAAGGTCTAATTTTTGTCATTCTCTGAATAAAAGTTCTTTTGTATCCAAGCCAAAATCCCCAAGTCTTAGTACAATGTATCACAACTACTAGGGGTCATGACCAAGGACAGTGAGTAGCTGATTTAAAGAAAGACAGGTCTCTACAAAGTGTATTATTTGAAATTAGATATGACCAACAGCAATAAAAAGGAAGGTAATCCAATAAATTTAAGTACTTCATAGTATGTGTGAAGATCAATTAGTGATTTGAGGCAGCTACTTCTAGGCATTAGAAATAAGCTTAAAAAAGTACATACCATCATAAAAACATCTGAATGACAAAAAGGCTCCAAGATAAAGAACCTGTGTGCCCCAGTTAGGCTTTCAGTATATGGTCTGTAATATTCACAGGTATAAATGAAGTTTATAAGATCTCTTAAAAAATTTAAAGAGAAACACCTCAGAAAGGTAACAGCCAGACAACTCTCAAACCTCGCTGGGAGCTTTAAGTGTTCGTGCACATAGCAGAGCAAGATTTGCAATCCAGGATGCTCTCCTCAAATTAGAGGCATAAATCACTCCTCTCTGGAGCAGAACAAGGATCACTTCTTTCATTTAAAATACTCCCAGAAGAGAAGCAAATGATAGCATTAATATTCCCTTTCTCCTTCTCGTATCTCCACACCTAACATAACTGACCAACAAGCGAAGCACCCAACAAAATATGGTGAGCCTATATTTTAGCCTTGAAGGAGTGCAACCAAATCATTATGGGACTTGCTGCTTNTAAAAAAAAAAAAAAAAAAAAAAAAAAAAAAAAAAAAAAAAAAAAAAAAAAAAAAAAGGAAGAAAAAGAAGGGTATAATTTTTGAGCTCATTGATTTGAGGAATTCCCTATTTGTTTTTCTCTGTTCTCAGGACTATTTATTCATTTTACATTAAGTAATCATAGGATGATATACAAGAGTTGGAAACCCAAGACTACTCTTCCATGTCCCAATTATTATTTTAAAGAACTCCTAACTCATGCTCCCTCTCTCTGACTCAGCAATCATTAATTATTTTCTGCACAGTGATACAGTGGTAAGAGTTCTATCCGTACATCTATTAGCCTGCTATTCTAAGAACTCAGAACCCTGTGGTCCTCCCATCTGAAGTCAGGCCTTTAATTAATGACTATTCTGTCAGGCTGAAGAGAGAGAGGAAGTACTCACTTGACTCCTACATCCCAGTATCTTTTTCAGTTGAAGTCTCTGTGGGTGACTGTGAGTCCAATCATGTCAGCCTGAGTTAGGCCTGCAGTGGCTATCACTAATTTATCATTCTTTACTAAGCTCTGACAACTCCAGATTCCCTCCTTCCTACTTACTCCTTCTAGTCTATCCTGATCTATTTGCAACTCCATGATTTTAGCTGCTGGTAAATGGAAGCAGAGGGCCAGAGGAAGCTGGAGGAGGAAATAAATATTTAGTTTGACCCAAGTCCAGAACAGCTGTTGGATGCCCTGCTCACCACACACGAGACATATCATTCTAAAAAGGGGTAACAAACCAAATAAAAAAGAAAAAAAAAAAATCAGTGAAAAGATAAAATCATAAAATCACAAAGGGAACCTACACATAAGAGCCATTTTGGGAACACGGTGGAATAATAAATATTAGTAGTAGTGTAATGTAATACCGAGTTATGAACTATACAGGAAGGACAGATTAAGCTGAAGAATAACAATATTCATACAGTGTCATTAATCCTAAAAAAATACATCAGCAATCTCCCTGCAAGCTCATACTTCTGCCTTGCAGAACAAATGATAGTTTTCTTTAGCCAGCTCTTTACCACCTTATTGGTTTTGTACTGATCCAATCATCCCCATCAGTACTAATAGCTTCCGATGAGACAATACATCAAGTGTTGTGCTGCAGTCCCTACAGATCACATCTATCACGTTTCCTTTATTGAAAACAAACTAAAACAAAATAAAGCAAAACAAACAAACACAGCGCACACACCACAAACAAACAAAACCCCCACCGAAACCAAAACCCACAGTTCTCTTGGAGGGGAAAAAAAATTCTGGCAAAGACTACTTAGATTAAAGCCACACCACATTTTATCCAATCCTCAGTTTGATGCCCATGCATGCTTGAACTGCTCTTCCTTATTCTTTAAAGTTTTCCAGGATAAGTAGTTTCTCCTTTTCCTTGACCTTTTTAAATTTAGGTATAAGCAATTTTCTCTCTTATCCACTCCTAAGTTTTCAGACTAGTCAGTTTGTGGAGACAGTGACAGCTGAGCAAACCTATGGAAATATAGCTATATTTTGTGCAGCTGTGGTGTAGTTGAAACTATATGGTACTTAGGCACAAACCGATGATCTCTGCTGGACTGTACTGCCTTTGTGCAGAGTCCACCCAGGTACTTTTGCATTGTGTTCCCAAGATTGCTATGAACCGTCCCTTCATACCTTTCCACGCTTAATTGATTGAGGAAACATGAGCACAGCAATATTACACATCAGCTCCATGCTATGCTTAAACTAAGAAGCTTAATGTCATTCCTAAAATAATAATCTTTCATAAGCAAGGATGCTATGTATGGGATGTGCCGATCAGAAACTTCCAAGCTGGTGGCCAGAAATATGCTCTTCCATTATCTGGGGCATTCCAGCCCAGCACTAATTCATATAATGCAAATTGTGACTGAAATATTTACTGTTCTCCAGTAGTACTGTATGACATACAGTTCAATAGATTTATTAAAAATTCTTGCGATGGAACTGCTGTTTCCCTCCATATTATTCTTGCTCTTTCAGTATTGTGCATGAGGGATTTTCTTAACTTCCCCAAACAGTACATGAATACATGTTAAACTTAAACTTCTTTTTTTTTTTCCTGTCACGTCAAACTTGGCAGCATCAACACTACAGGGAAGTATTGGGATAGAGCTTGCTTTACTTTGAAAGTAATTTTTTAACTAAAATTTTTAATTAATTTAAAGAATCTTTCTATAATGTCCCTGAAGACAACCTGAAGATGGTAGGGTTTGACCTATAAATTGTTTCGTGTATTTGCATAAGTCACAATAAAGGTGGATGAGAAGACCCCCCAAATACATCAATGAACGTGAAATACAACGAAAACAACAAGTAAGATTTGCTTATAATTCCTGAATTATCGCATGTTTGCCATTCTGTAAGACCTCTGATGCTTTTAATTGGTAGAGAGAGAATACTGGATGAAATGCACCTCAATATGAGAATTCATTAATTCTTAATGACAAATGCATTAAAAAACTTAGGATGCTTTAGGGCATCAGTCTATGTGCAGCCCATAAAAACATATAAGACTGAAGTGTTCTCTTGATGTGGATGAACTGTTTGCTGACAGATTGTAACACTCTTAACATTAGCAACTGTTCTCTAACAAACAAACAAACAATAACCATGCTGAAAAGCATCCTAGGAAGGAAACTAGCTGTGTCAAGGTTGGTTGAAAAGAAAGGAGTTTATGGAGATACAGAACATATGCAATAAGAGAAATGGTGATATATAAACTAGGATAGCATTTGGGGGAAGAAAAGTAAAAAATCCCATGATTTTATAAAAGATATCTTCTTTAGTCGAAGGACAATTCATGGAAGAGAAAGAAAAATAATGACTGAGGTGTTTAGGAAAGAAAGACTGGAGATATTCCAGAAATTCTCATAAGTTAACAGAAGGAACAGAGGCATGAAAATTTACCTAAAATTTACATTAATATGTGAGTGGACATCAGAAAGGCAGTGAATTTTTTTTGTTAAGTCTGTTTTTCTTCTTATCCCTGTACTATCAACAGTTTGTAAAGGAAATCTAGGTCTGCTGACTGAGAACACTTAGAATATGAACTATTCTGTGGTTCCCTAATACGCAGGACTGGCCAAGTAGAATATCAAAAGTTAGTGTTTCTCCACAGAGGACTACTTCTATTTCATGAGTCCCGGCTAGACTTAGATAAATACATGTACATTTAAAAGTTGTATTGTGCTAAGAAGGGACAACATTGTCCAAAATAGAACTGTTTAGTGCTAGTTTTACTGTCAGCTTTGTTTGGATGGACAGATGAAACTATTAGGTTTGCACATGTCAGTGACGTGCATATGTCAGTGAGCGACATATGTAGTTAGCAGTTTTCTTCACATTCTCAAGCACAGGAGGTTTGTGTGGTTTTGGGAGCAGAGAGAAAGCAAGTACCTCTCTCTTTCTGCAGGCAGAAAGAGTTTATGTGAAAGAAAGTACAGCTTAGTCCCTGTAACTCTGCTGGGCACATGAAATATTAGCAGGGCTTCAGGCAAGCATGCCTCTGGAGTGATCCCAGTGTTGCATTTGGCACCTTTGGGCAGTAAAACACACAAAGATCTGTGACAGCTATATTCCCACAAAGCCATCCACGCTCCCTGAGAAGAAAGCTATTTCACATTACAACCTTGAGATGCAACAGCAGAGACTATCCCAAGAGTTACAAACTCCATGGACTTTAGGATTCTAACCCTGGGGATAAATAGCAGCTAATAAATAACTGCTAACGTCAACTAATTTTTATCCTTCAAGTTTTCCATAGTACATCAGCTTTCTTTTTCATTAACACATATAGATGACATGAGCTGTATTTTAGGTAGATCTTTGGGTTTTATCTATTCAGTAAATCTTAACATTTAAATAATAAAATTAAGTCATAGTGGAATGACCTACTGTTTAGATTAATTCTGTGAATATCTGGCACTTAACCTACTCTGTCAGTGCAACATACCTGTTCATATTGTAAAAGAAACAACAACAGAAAATAAGTCAGAAACTCTGTCATATACTTGGCCACTGCCTGGAAAGAACAAGGAAGCGAAGATGTTAAATGTTCTCTGATCCCTCTCTCACATCTTACCTAAAGGATCATTGAGATCCGTAAGCCGTTTCTAATTACTTGCTAATGACCTGAGAGTTGTGCAAGTTTAGCATCTTCTGTATCTCATTTGATTTCCCCTTTGGGCTAAAACAATACCAAGAGGGGTAAAATGAAGATAAAATACACCTCTATGATCCCTGTGGTTATTGGACCAGAGACATAAATACAGACAGGGCTAAGGGGAAAGACCATCATCATTAGCAGTTTTATAACCTGTATTAACAAAAAATACAGAAGTGACTGTGTAACTACAGAGCCTATTCCTTTACTCTTTACAAAACTCAGAGTCACGTCCCTGAATGGGAAGGGTTTGGTGTTTACTCCCTCATGTCCAGCAGGTTCTTAAAACTCTTGAAAAGGATTGTGGAAAAGCTATGTCTTCCCTGGAAGATTCAGTGTGTATTAATCAGCTACACTATAAAGAAGAAAAGAATCTCAGCAACAACCTGTCTCAGGTGTTGAAAAAAAGAAAAAACTGACAGAGGATTAAATTCATGGGTTTCGTTCATTAATTACTATTTGGTATCCCGAAGAACTCAGCAGCTTAGGAAGTGATGTAAGTATATACAAAATTGGCACTGACTTTAGACAATGCATAAAAACCTCCAAGGTTTTAGAGTTAATTAGCTAAAGTATTAAAGTAATCAAACTGCTGATTTTTTTAATTTAATGACAGTAATATTTTTGAATACTGTGGTTACGTACCTGTTTCCTATGTGCAAATAAATGAAGAGAGGGCAATGTTAGTCTTTAGTAATCCTTAGTGTAACATTTTTTATTTGGTTTTTAAAATTTGGACTCATTATAACTATATAATTGGTTATATATCATACTAAGAACTCATTCAGTTGTAAAACATCTCCACATATTTTAACTAAGAACTGCCTCAAGGAGATGAAATAGCAGCAATACAAAATTTCAGGGTTGTAAAGCAAGACAGAAAGTCTCTTTGAAGAGCTGTTGAATCTATAAATCTAACAAACACTCTAAAATGTGCCTTAAAATAAAGTGACCAAACTTGTCATTTAAAAGGAAAAAAATACTGACAATATGCCATTACAACATATTGACTGAGAGGGTAAAGTCACCATGATTAAAATGGAGCAATTCACTTTGAACTAACTCTAGCTGACTCCTCTAATGTGCCTGAGGATTGTCTGTGGCAAGCCCAGAGGAGATCTTTTGTGCTTCAGTTAGCAATAAGCCTTGCAAATCATTATTCTTTCAAAGACTAACATAGATAACTGAGGATACCAGTANAAAAAAACCCAACCCAAACCAACAGAAATAGTACTGTTCAATAATCCAACAAAGAAATTCACTCAACTGAAAGAAATTCCCACGGTCTGCAATCCACTAAAACCAGTGTTATCAATAAGATCTCCAGCTAAACTGTCCTTTTTGTTGTTTTGAAGAGATTGGCCACACATTATTACATATTTGTTTTGTTTCGTTTTCTGGAAATACCAAGCAATCTGTTACAACCAGCTGTTTTGTAATCCTTGAGTGGCAGAACAGTGGTGGGATTAAGAAGCCCTTGTGNATATGCCATTACAGCATATTGACTGAGAGGGTAAAGTCACCATGATTAAAATGGAGCAATTCACTTTGAACTAACTCTAGCTGACTCCTCTAATGTGCCTGAGGATTGTCTGTGGCAAGCCCAGAGGAGATCTTTTGTGCTTCAGTTAGCAATAAGCCTTGCAAATCATTATTCTTTCAAAGACTAACATAGATAACTGAGGATACCAGTAATATTTGGGCTTTTGCTTGTACTTGAGCCCCTAGGAGTCAAATATGCTATTTGAATACATGAACTTTAAAAGTTACATTTCTATAACATGAATTTATGCTATTTATCTTATTTAAGACATAACTAAGAGAGTCTCAACTGAAAAAAAAAAAAACAAAACCAAAAACACCCCCCACCCCCTCCAAAAAAACCAACCAAAAAAACCCAACCCAAACCAACAGAAATAGTACTGTTCAATAATCCAACAAAGAAATTCACTCAACTGAAAGAAATTCCCACGGTCTGCAATCCACTAAAACCAGTGTTATCAATAAGATCTCCAGCTAAACTGTCCTTTTTGTTGTTTTGAAGAGATTGGCCACACATTATTACATATTTGTTTTGTTTTGTTTTCTGGAAATACCAAGCAATCTGTTACAACCAGCTGTTTTGTAATCCTTGAGTGGCAGAACAGTGGTGGGATTAAGAAGCCCTTGTGATTCTTGTACTTCTTGCTCTGCACTGATAAACATGCAACTTCCATCACAAGCATACAGATTGATGCCTGCATATCTTGCTACACAAAATGTAAAAAGCAACTGGATAGTCTACTGCTCCTTCTAGGGAAAGAGCTTCTTTTACTTATGAAGTAACCTTGCATCATATTGTTATAGGTTAGTTAATAACTCAGCTTTCATTTCTATACTTTTAAAAAATTAATTTTTTATCTTTGTGTGGGATGAATTCCAGCTTTCATGTAATAAAGAGTGAGGTAAGGTTGGTAAAACGCTTTAAAAACCTAGCATAGCCTAAACTTTGACTATACGAGATTGCCAAAGCTCGGAATTAAATTTAGTCACATACGTGAAAGTATAATAAATAAATAAAAAGACATATTGTGGATCAATATAGCTGCAATAGTACCTTTGTACTATGGAATTCCAATAGCTTCATCATCTCATACACACCTCACAGATGAAACAACATTAGATTTCCAGGAGCCTATCTACACACAACAAGCACTGAGTGAGGTCTACACTTATAGATTTATCCCATTCAAACACACTGGGCTTGTCGAAGCAACTTATCAGTCAAAGATAGTACTCCATTTAAAGCTGCTGCAACATTAATGTTGTAGCTTGTCTCCATTTTTCAGCTAAATAGAGGTTTTCTTTTTCACATCACGTAAAGTCTTCAACCAGCTCAAGCCTTCTAATAAATTGCAAACTCTGTTACAGTATATCTTCTATTATGCTGCTTGTTACTTTAGTAAGACAGGAAATTAAAGCAATAAAACACTTTCAAAATGATAGGGCGCACTCAGGCAGTCATTTTTCTTATGTTCCAGTACTATTCTTCAAAAGACCTTTTATGATACTAATATTAAATTCTTTGAAGTCTGAAGAATCTGTTGAAAGTGTTGAATTTCTAAGATATAAAGCTCAAATATTGCATCTACTCATGCATTTATTAAAACTGGGAATGTGGGATGGAATTTAAAAAAGCACAAAATGCAATGCAGCTAAATAATATATGACCTGATACATTTGAGATCCACATTAGAGAGTACATTGTGTGGAAATTTGATTTAATGCAAAGGAAAATCTATTTTGCTTTTGTCTCACCTTACGTGGCCAAATGCACACCAGATGTGGTCATTCATATAAAAGGTTGGTAACTGCACACTGAAGCACAGAAAACCAGACAAATACTATAATGGTCACTTATTCAGCATGCTCGCATAAAGGAAATTGAATCAAACTTATGAAACTGTGCGTTCTTTATTAACCCCATAGAAAAAGGTCACATTGACTGTTCTAATGCTATGCACACAAAAAACATTGAAAGAGAACATGCGAAAGAAAAGCATGGAAAATGCTGTGTTTCCTGATGAAACATTTCCAAAATTAAATTAATAAAAATGTTGAAATATTTAACTCATTGTTAAGAACTAAACGAATGTAATTACATATATTGGGAGAAGAGGTAAAAGGAAAAAGAGAAAAGGGAAAGGGGAAAGAGAAAGGGAAAGAAAAGGAAAGGAAAAGGAAAAAGGAAAGAGAAAAGAGGAAAGAAAAAAAGGAAAGAAAAAAATGAAAGAGAATGAGAAAGAGGGAAAGGAAAAAGAATGAAGAAAAAGAAAAAAGAAAACCAACCTAAGCCACCGAAGATGGTGCTTAGCATCTGTTAAGTATTCATCATGATGTCAAATATATGGTAGAAGTAGATTCCTCACTTATCAAGAGGGCTGAGTGAAGGTGTTCAATTAGGGAGCCTCAGAGAAGAGTGAATGTTCACCGTGTAAGTCCTGATTTCTCTGTGATTTTAAGTCTTATATTCACTTTCAGTTTCACTGTAGCTATAAATTACTTTCTAGTTTCATTTGATCTATTTTATAGAGATTTTAAACAACCTCTGGTGAGAGTTCCAATTTAGTAAGTTGACACTTTCATTTAACAGTATATAACAATATATGGTTAGCAGCTACACTGTTGCCATTCTGTTTAAAATTTACCAGTTCAAATTAAAAATAAGCCTTCTACTTCTATACACTAATACACTACGAAAATAAAGTGCAAATACATCAAATACTAAAGGCTAATAGGCTATTTTGTTAATTTCTTCTAATTCTGCAGTGATCCCTTTTTTCTTCTTTAGCACAATTTTTCATATTTTTTAAATATATGTTTGGCTACAAATTAACTGGGCCAAGTCTAAGATATAACCACTCAATAACTTATGTTTCCTTTTGCATTTTTGACACATTTCTTCTCTGTTGGAATTCCAAAGCAATCAACTACCTGGGGATATATACTTCTCTAGAGATCTCCCCTCCACTATATCAATTAACTCAAAAGCAATTTTGGATACCTTCCAATGCACTACCACCATATGGTCTCCCTTAAGCCTCACAAGCTGGAGTAGACTTGAATTGGTCAGAATGATGCTAATTTTCTAAATTATTTACAAATTAGGCATGTTCTTACTGTTTCCTTTCTTCAGTTTGTTAAGAAATTTCCTAGCAATCTAAACAATTGTTGGGAATCTTTTTTAACATTTAAAACAAGTCTTGCAGACTGTGTGGAGATCACCTGCCTCACTGCAGTGTGACACTCTTCAAGAGTATGTCCCTTATGATTCCAATGGAGAGAACCATGAAAGTACATTTCAGCTTCCACCTACCCTGTGAATCTGTCTGTCATTTTAATGTAAAACAAGCTCATGGAGCAAAAAGTCCATTGGTCTTATATGATACGGAAAATGAGATATGGCTGGGCAACATGACAGGCTCAAAGAGATGGAAGGCACTTCTAGACTTAGCAATGTGGAGGCACCCAAGGAAGTTACTTTTCAAGGTTACAGAGAAGTTACCTTCAAAATGAGTAAAAATACATTTTTTTCCCTCTTTTTCCTGTCAAGAGAATACAGATCTTCTCCTCTGTTTAGCGTCCAAAGTATGCTTACCACTCGATGCAGAAATGTAACTAAAATATGTCATACGATACGTGTTTGTCTTTTTCTGCCCAGGAGAGCAAGAAAAGTATGAAAAGTCTTTTTACTTTGTTCCATATACCACTTAAGGTATTTTTGTTTGAGATGGCAAGGAAATTTTGCATACCACAGACTGACCTTGTGTACTTCCTAGTCTGTTCCAAGATGAATCTAGGTTGATGTCCTTTAGCTTTTGCTCCTTATTTTTGCCTTTTCCTACTGTCATGTATAATAGATTAGGAATCTCTTCATAATTACCAATTCCTCAAGGCCAGTGTGTCTTCTGCCACCAGATCTGAAAACTACACTTTAATTATGCATTCAAATTGGAAAAACAACTGTGACTATAACATCATTGGTAAAAATATGGCATAAAAGATCTATGATAAAAAATTGTTCCACCACAGCTTTGGCTCCGAATTCCAAGAGCTACTACCCCTAAAATTTCACAAGCACGCTCCCAGCACTGGCATTTTTATTAGTAAGGGGGAAGACTCTGTTATAGGGAATTGTTGGAAAATCTGTAGCTCCTTGACTCATTACTGGAAAGCCTAGAACTCCTAGGGGCCCTCCTGTTGGTCATAAGCCTTATGTCCCGGTACTAAGGAAACAAAAAAAGTTATAATAGAGCCTTTCCTCCTAAAATATGGCGTAATCATTGGTCATTACCTAAAACTTAGTTTTGAAAAGCAGTATTGTGCATTAGTGCAGGTGTCCCAAGCTATATGCATAAATACGTCTACTTAAGTGTTGTGTATGTGTTCATGCATATGGTCATATCTATTACTGAGTGTCACGAGTTATGAAAAACCACATTTCTTGAGTCTTCTTTTTTCGTAGATCTATTTGGCAATTCCTTCTAAGAGTGGAACACTGGAAAAATTATCCTAAAAATAAGACTGATTCTTTGATGTAATTATGTACCATATTCCCTGAAAAGATAAATCCTAACTGAAATATAAACCCCAAAAAAGGATTAGTGTTCTATCTCCAAAAAAGGCTAGACTATGTGAAAATATCTCTGAAAATCTGAAAGAAAAAAGGGAATGAAAACTGTTAGAAGTAATTCATAAAATAACCTAAATGCCTCTCTGGTTTGCTGGGGTAATATGAAGGCAGAGAGGTTTCCTGTTCAGAGCAAATGGCTGTGGGCAAGAGGATTCTTGGTTCTAATCCCAACTGAGTCAACCTCAGGCAAGTCACTCAGCTTCCCTTCACTTCAGTCAATCCAGCTTAAAAATGCAAAAAGCAGGACCTCAGTGAAGCCAGATGCTGCATGTATGCCAAGCTATCTCTTGGGTAAACAGACTGGGGGAAAAAGAAAAAAATGTAAGAGGCAGACTGTATAAAGGAGGGAGAAAAAAAAAGGTTCTTAATGGTTTGCAAGAGGTTGAACAGAGGCCAAATACACCACCATGCTGACAGGGAACATTTCCTAACAGAATTTGAGACGTTATACTGAAGTAGGTTCATTGAGATTTCTCCATGAAATTTCTCGCCCTGCATAGAATGTTTATTATATTTTGACAATAATTTAATAATTTACAGTCAGGAATTAGGACCCTTCCAGAATGACAAATATTCTAAAAATACATTAGTAACTTAAGACGTTATCATTTTTAAAATACAGGGATTTCTTCTCACATAAAATGAATCAACAACTCAGTTGTTCAGTGAATTCCCCTCTGCCTCCAAACATTTTTCTACAAAGATGAATATGAGAATATAATCGACAGCTTTAGGCTGTGATACACAAATAAAAGATAATGAAAACTAGAATTAAATTCATGGGCTGCATTTGTTTTCTCTGCATGCTTAATAGAGTCTCCCATTGTTAAGGACTCTGTAAGTAATCATAGATTTCTTATTTAGTCTACTGGAAGAAAAAGTGAGGTACTATGGGGATTAAAATGCCACAAATTAAAAAATAGATAAAATATACATGTATGGGCTACTCAGCTGGTATTTTTTTCTGCCAGCATGTAAAAAATTATAGATGCAGTAAATATTTCAGAAATCTTTCTCCTTACAGCATTAGGCATGGTGTTGTCAGGTTTTGCCACTAAGCTTTGTTGATTTATATCAAATACCTAATTTAAATATAAAAAGGATGGTTACATTTATTGCACACTTGAGTATTTAGGAATACCTATTGATATTGTAGCACTTTTTCATTATTATTCATATAAAGGAAATCCATACAAATGAACAGGAGCAATGCTGATTGGCAATAGGAACTATGGCCATTTTTTGCTTTTCAGACACATTTCATTACAGGCTGTAAATAAACAGAGTAGTCAGTGCACTACATAATATTAATTCTAAACATATACTCTAACTGTCCCGATGAAGAAACTATTTAGACTGTTCTATGATATGCACTAGGTGAGCACACATAATCATCCTGGTGTCTCTTCTAACCTGAGAAAGTATTCTTGTACTCAGCACACCTGTGCCACAGTTTACTTAATGAACATGTATGAAAAGATATTATTCTGCCACATATTGTAAATAAAACTTTGGGCTGTTGTAGTGTCAGTAAAGAATGAGATTAGATGACTTCATTACAATACTGATCAGCCACACTTACGGTAATATTCCTCATGCTTTGGATTCTTTTTTCTCCTATCTGTTGGAAGATCACTGTAGGTCAGTCATGCAAATAGATTCTTTTTTCCTCCCAAGGAAAACAGTGAGTTAAAAAACAATAACAGCTGTGTTACAACTCTGAACTGAGGCAACAGGTTTGGAAGGAAAGGATGTGAGTGAAACTGGAGCACAGGTGTGGACAAAACAGTTACTCTCCCACCAGCATGGTTCTATGGGAATCCATTAACTTGAGGGTTGGCACCTCTTTTGTCACTGACTTGAAAGAAGTGAATGAAATCTAACCAGGGAACAAGCTGTCATCTAAGAGAAAAATAAATACACTAAAAGTTATGCTTTTTTTTTGTATACTTAGAAGTCTGCCAGCAAAAGTGAAATGAACTCGAATAATTACTTCTAACTTAAGAAAAAAATCATTGTTTGGACTTCTTATCAGGTGTCATACAAAATGAATGCCTCTGGTCCTTAATCTGTAAACAGATACATGAAGAAACTCCATTCACTACTTCATTACAGTCACTACGGGATTTTTGAGAAAGGTATGGAACCAAATATCCCAAGGTCATAGGACCGAAACTGCTTAGTCACAACAGACAGGAAAAAAAGCCAGCTCTGCCACTGGGAATCTGGAAATGTCAACCCTGCCAGACATTCTCTGGGACTTCCGCAAGTCCCAAATCAGAGAACCTCAGAGAAATCTGCATGCTTTAAAACCCCAGGGTTTAATCTTTCACAGCAAGAAAACTTGTTGCTAGAAAGTTGAAAATGTTATAGATGTATTGATTCTGTCTAAGTAACTCCACCACCTATTCTCAAAAATTCAATATTGTACCTAATTTAAAATTCCATTTTCAACTTTTTTTTTAATGCAGGGCTATACTAAGTAAGAGTACTTTTGAAAACCTGTTATAACAGACATGGTTCCAGTGGATCCACAATCCTATTCCAGATTGAAAGACCAATAAGTTCTCTCATACAGTTCTATGTTAAGGCAGAGTTTTGGGGTCATACCTTAAGGTATGCTCCCAAGAGGCACAAAATAATATTTTAATTTGGTGTAGTCCTAGTTCTTCTCCCAAAATATAACAAAAAATATTCTGGTAAATTTGTGTTATAATTACAATATATTTCAATAATCAAATGTGTAAAATATGACTAAATTATTTGCAAAGTGACAGAACACAAAGGAAACACAACCTTCTTTCCCTCCCCTTCTCATTTGAAACTGAGAGCAACACAGAAAAGAATTACTGGTGCGGATGAAGAAATATGGTCATGTGTGCTAAAGAAGCCACATGCAGGCATCTGGAACTGCTTATTTATCTTCCATTCTGAATTGGTGAAGATGAAAGAGTTAACAAATTAAGACTAAAAGTAACTTCTCTGTTTCTAAATCAGATCTGTTCAGACGTGCCACATGCACTTGTTCTCATCAAGGATTAACTGCATGACAAGCTTGAACTTTTAACACCAAACTCTTCTGAGATATGGGAGAGCAAAAAAAGGTCACAACACTTCCATAAAACTGAAACATGTAAATTTTTCACAACATCATCACTCAAAAATGACTTCTCTTATTTTCTTCGACCTTTCCAGAATAACCTACCATTGATCTAAGGCTAAGTATGAGAAATAACAACTCAAATGTGCATTTCCTCCCCCTTGGTAGTTTAAATGGGTGAAAACAGGACTTGAAACGCTGTTGTTCCAGAAACAGGGTTCCATCACCTGTGCAAAGACCCCCATATTGTAGCACACAGAGAGGAGATATTGTTTGTTACAGAGTTGCACAAGCCTGGATGCTGGAACAATGCCAGCATGCCAATAAGAAAAGTAACAGCCATTATATACAAAATCTTATCACTACATTCACACCATAAAGAGGCAATTGGCTACACATTTGCATATTGGTTACATATTCATTTTACCGTATAATGAGTGACGTTCAGCCAAAGGACACTTTATCAAACAGTCTTGAGATATGCGTTAAAACAAGATTCAACTAGTTCTGCAGGCTTCAAAACGTCTAAAGCTGCAAGGTCAGTCTCTCTGATTAGGTGTTTTGCAAGTCAGTCTTATCTTCGTTAGTTGAGTGGACTGGCATAAAACCGAAAGGATTTACCTATCTTTAGGTTAGCAATTGCTGGCAGGATTCATTCATTTAAGTAGTAATGACAATCTTACTTTCACTTGGGAGTTGCCAGCCAAACTACAGTGCAATAAAATCTAATCATAATTCAGAGGAAATAGCCAAATATCACCCAATAATAAAATTGTATGTTTCACATAAAGGAAAATCTAGCTATCTCCTTTTCTATCTCCTTTCAGAACCTGGATGCATTATTGCTTGCAGACAGGTGTTTTTGTCAAATGAATGACAATGATGAATAAGAGGTAAGGGGTAAAAAATACGAGTAAGTTTGTTGCTATATCACTGTCCTGAACCACATATAGGAGATTGTTATAAAAAGATGTCTCCATCACAAATTAATAAAATTTTCCGTTTGTTCAACTTTCTGTCATGTTTTTTTCAGGTATGATGTTAACTGTTCAGTAGTAAGCCAGCTGCTGGATAAACATTTGAAACAAAATAAGCTATTTACGAAACACACAACTAATAAAGACCTGCATTTAAGAAACATCATGTGTTCAGAGATTTTTGGCTTGATCCATAGAACTATATTTTTCTGCTCCCAGTACCTAGCTGTGGATTACAGTACAATGGCTCGTTATTCCAGTTCTCACTTCCAAATCAACTTTTCATTCACTTTCCTTTCGCAAGTTTTCCATCCTCATGGAAAAAAAGAAGGGAGAATATGAGTGTCAGCAATTTGCTTGTGGTTTCCTGCTGAATAATAATATAGCTGCTGAGTTTCAGGCCATGTTCATGAATTACATAAAATGGTCACCTAAAGACAAGCTAGGTGTAAAATTTCAAACTTTGAACTTCAGTTCCAAAGAGCTCTAACTTACTCTGCCAAAATGGGCTTTAACTAACTATATTTAAAAATCTGTTAATTTTACAGTATTTCAATGATAACTTTAGATAATGCATTTTCTGCATTTGAACAGAAATAGAAATGATAAAAGAAACTCCACAGAATCATAAATGACCGGTGACTTACTAGAACAGAGAACCAAATCTGTGAATTTGGTGTGGGGGTGTTAGAAGTCTAAAGCCCACTGGAAGCTGGACTGAAACACAACCTGATTTTGGTACAATTTTTAATGAATTGGTTTCACTAAAGCTGTCAAACTTCCTGCCAGAAACCGGCTAGCAATATTTTAATGACTCTCAGACACACATGTCCATCTCACTACTTCTTCCAAGGGGGAAAGACTTTATTTTGCAAACTTACAGCACTCTAATGTGAATCCCCTACTGCATGCACTCATAAAAACTTTACCTTTCTCTGTTCAATGTTACAAAACACTTTTCTGACCCTAATTAAGATTCTCCCTCACCAGTGCAGCTGGAGTAGCTCCTGCTGCACCAGAGCTGCCCCACGGCCCCTGCCCCTGGGCCGGGCAAGCCAGGCCAGGGCCGTGCGGCTCTCTGAAAGAAAATACTGTATAAACATCAAGCCCTGGCTGTTTTGCCAACAGGTCCAGCCCAGAAGCTGAAAGGGAAAATCGCGTCCTTACCTCCGTGCGGCTTTGTGCGGGGAAGGAAGCAGGTGGCTGTCCTGAGGGCTGCCAGGGCGGGAGGGCAGCGCTGGGCAGGCGCCCCGGGGTCAGGCCCTGCCACACCTGGGCAGCCCTAAGCAGGGACCCCCTGCAGAGCAGCCCGCCCAGAGAGGCACTGTGTGCTGCCTCCTGCAGAGAGCCCGGGTTTGTGCTAATCTGCTGTTTGCATGTTTCAATAAAACACAGCCTGAAAGAACAGAAGCTCTCTGGAGGCTTCTTCTTCTTTTTTTTTTTTTTTTTTT
>VWYH01010171.1:1135923-1182975 GCA_013399365.1 Pampusana beccarii | reverse complement strand
TTTTTTTTTTTTTTTTGTGTGCCCACTGTAAAAATAGCAGGGGAGTATTGGGACTCCCCCATTTCAGAGCAGTTGCTGACTGAAAGTTTCATTCTAGCATAGGTATGTTTTGCAATACTTTATTTTTATTTTATTATTTTTTTTATTTTAACACCTGTCATTTATGGACACATCATGAATATCTGTCTCTGACTATTGTTTCTTTATCTGCTAAAGGACAGAGTATTGTTGATCGTCTTACTGCTCTGTGTTTGGATTCAAGTAGTGCATGGCTTATGTGTTTATATCATGAATGACAGATAAAAATCATCAGTTTCCTTCTTCCTGCTGTTTTTTATCCTCGTGTTGCTATAGCAAGCATGTGATAGGGAACTAACTCTGAGCATAACAAGAAGAAAATATTTCAGTACCAAATTATCAAACTACAGACTGATGTAACCAAACTTTCTCCAGCTTTTTTTTTCAAACTTGTTTATACAGCTACAATAACTTCAAGAAAATCTGTTTCCCAGAAAGATTCACTTAAAGTGTCAGCAGTCATCAACTCCTTTTTCTAGTTGACATGCTCCTTATACGGAAATAGATACCAGGCTTTCTCAGGTCTGGGTGTGTTCATGGTTTATATGAAAGGTATTCTCACTTCCTATGAAAGGAACAGTTAAGCAACTTTTAAAAAAACATGTAGTGACAACTCACATTTGAAGGACAGCCCACTTGGCAACATTTCCTAAATGGACTCATAAAATGAAATGTCAAGGAAGACATTCTTTTTAAGTGTGTTCATGAAGTCAGAGCACAGAGGGAAGTTTTCCTTTGTGCTCCCTTCCCCGTTCTAGCATTCCTTAATTCCAACACAAAAATATAGCAAGCAGCACTTGCAGAGCTCCACCTTTCATGTATGAGGAGTTATATATTGAAGGTCAGACAACTGCCTGTTTCAAATGGAGTATTTTCAACAAAACTTTTGGGTTTGTACTGTAATGGTGCTCATTTTGATAAGCTTTTATGGCTGTCAACATACTGATTGTTGACACTGTGACACAAGGTTTCTACAAATAGCATATAAGAACCATCAAAATATGAAGAAGAAAATATAACTAAGTTATACTACAATCAGAAGATTGTATGGATTATAACTTCTAACTATCCAAATCAAAACTATCAAAACTGTCCAAATCCAAACAATATCACTAACTAGAACTTTTAAAAAATCCTGGCCAAGATACAAGACTGCATAGTGAATTTCCAATACATGCTGAGAGTGAGGTGCGTAATTTTCTGTGAAAAAGTAATATTTGTGATGCTAGGTTATAAAAATAATCAATGAAATGCACAGGTCTTTAACATTATTGTTTAAATGTGACCATGAGATCTCTAGACATCTGCATAATAATAAACCCCTTTTTTACTGCAACTATGAAGTATTACTGTCTACCATAAAAATGTTTACTAAGAGCTAATACATACTAATTTTGTGTTACTTTGAATTCAAAACTTCATGAGTACTTTCTAATGAAATGTCATGTCATGCTGATTTTTAATGTCCACTATGGTAAACATGTAAAAATCTTACATGATTTACACTCCTTCTGGGTAGAGCTGGCATTAGAGTTGGCATCTTTACCTGTATATGCAGCTTCTCTTTTCAATAAATAGCTCAGCTGCTTTTTGGGAATGTAAATTTATAACTTTATCTGACTCCTGCCTGAACGACAGATATAGTAATCCTAGAAATGTCTTATTTTTGGATACAGAGACAACTAACTTCAAGAAGGTGTGAAATTTCTCCAAGACGTACTAGAATACAGGCTATCAACTCCTTGGATGCCCAAGTGTATTTTCTGTCAGGTAGTTCCAGCTATATTGCTTGCCACATAGGCTATCTACTCGTGCAATAGGAGTCTCTACTATTTTCCACTCACTGTGTGGATGGCTGAGACACCTCATTTGATGGTGTCCAGTTCAATTGCTGCATTGTCTTAATTAGGCACCTGAAGTGATTGGTTTGGATCTTGGTCAAAAACTTTGGCTAATTTTCTTTTTGAGAAAGGTCAGATGATCCACCTGTTTACTATGTCCATCCATGAAAAAGACTGTCAAATAATATGCAAGCTAGTGTCTACTCTGGATTTCAAAGATAATAACTAACAGAAAAGATCCTGGTGATTTAACATCAAGAAAAGATGTCCAAATAGGGGATTCCATGTGTGGGTTACGCCCAGTGAACCTTCTGTGTTCAGATAAAAATTCTTTGAGTCTTTCTTCTATATCAGCAGTTACCTGTGATAACCCAAAGAGCTTCTTTTTTTTTTTTTTTTAAAGAAAACAAGAGCCAACACTGTCAAAAAGCCTTGTAGAATCATGCTGAGCCTCCTTAAAATCCTGCAGCTAGTCCTATGCATATTCTTATTGACAATCTAAGGCAGCAGATACAGAATTTACAGGGAGACTGAAATTATTCCTTCCAAGTTGTGCTATAGGCTCTGGAGAAATTTGGATCAAGCCTTTACTCGATGAGAGCATATCTACCAAGTATAAAAATAACTCATTCACTCAACTCAGCAACAAAAGGTAATACGGACTGCAAAAGAGACTCTCAATGCCTTTTGTTTTAGATTTCTGTGTTTAACAAAATGATGCTCATGAGAACAGTCTCAGCTACAGCTTGAAGGAAGCAAAACTGATTTGTGTAAAAGTGTTGTAAATGTCTTGGTTCCATTTGTTTTAAAATTTGTTGCACAGTGATCACTTTGTTGACAGAACATCTGCTCATTTCATCTTTTGCAAACTCAAATCCATATTCCACTTCTGCTCTGTTTTCAAGATGGAGTAACTTGACATATTTTTGGCTCTACAGCCATATTCCGTGTCAAGAGAAAGATTTTCATATTTGTCTGTTGCTCCTATGAAACACTCATGGAACTGATCTTTCATACATATTTTCCCCAGATGCCAACTGAAAACCTGAACCATCATCCCAAATGTGTACAGAACATCCAAATTAACTCCAAGAAGTCACTGAAGACTTACACTTTTCAACAGTGGGACATCTTTGGAAATCATTGCCACTTTGGAATAAGCTCTAACCACGCCTTTGAAATATCTGGGACTGTCTACAGTGATTAATTAAACAGGGCCAGTGAGCACTCTTAGGCTCCAGGCCTTGTTAACATAGTCTACAAACATCTAAGGAGCCTGTGCTTCTGGACCACTTTGGGGTCTCACATCATGTTCATGTAGTCCTGTAACACAATTGTGTTTACATTTTCAGCTCAGAGGATAGCTGAAGGCTGTATTGCTGCCCCTCAGAACGCTGCTCTGCTATGACGCACCTGTGGGCGGGTGCTGTCAGGATGCAGGAGCATTTTGAGGTGCCCAGCACGGTGGGGTCACACTGTGGGGCTCTCTCAAGTATGTACAAAGCTGAAGCCAAACCTGGTGTGGCCAGTCCTTACTTATTTTTTCAATACCAACCTTAGAAATATAATAATGATAAAAAAAAAAAATTATTTCTTTTTTGTATTTAAATTCTGAAAAATATAAATTATAATCTATAAACCAAGTATAATTACAATTTGTAAATTTAAAAAAAGATCTGTCAAAAGAGACCTTTTCTTAGTAACTAATTTGTGTTTGACAAATAAGCATTTTCTGTTTCTATTGATCTATTAGACTATAACTACAGTGTCATTCTCAGTACTCATTCTCTTTCTTTGATACTTTGTCTATGTTTTACTTCACTTTTATTCTTTGTTCTAGTCAACACTTCTCTTTCCACTCATCAAATAGTTGTTCTTGGAGTGATCTTAATCCCATATTTTTCCTTTAAGTCATTTGTTGCCTTTAAAAAAAAAAAAACAGTTTAGGAATTCCCTTTCCCATTTTCAAGTTGTTGACAAAATGATATTTCTGTTCTCTTTTTGTTTCAACCTCCATTTTGCTTATGTTCCTGCCAGTCACCTCAGCTTTTGGCTTTACAGTTTTCTTTTAGGTTGTCATCTCCAAATTCTGATCTGTCATGTTCTCTGCACATATTCTTTATTAAAACACACTTCTGTGATTCATTCTTTGTATATTTAGTTGTTATTAGTCATATCTAAACTGGGGGAAAATACTATGATAAAAAATATAATCTAATATATTGTTCTCCATCTTTCTTTGAAAAAAAAAAGTATGAAGAAGATTTAACATTTTATTGAGAGTACCAGCTCTCTGCGATAAATCATAGAAAAAATTATGGGGAGGAAGAGAGATCTCAACATAAATCTTAATGATATGATAATGCGTGTAAGTGTGGCACCATAAATTCTAATGGATATTTCCAAAACAATGTGCAAAGATTTAGGAACTATATTCAGGCTCAGAAAACCATTTTTGTTTAAAACTTAGCTAGTATAGTTTCATCAGCCTATCTAAAAATACTACTGCATAAAACATTATTGCAGAGACAGTTAGCATCATTCAAAACACATAATCTGCTTTTAGCCCTGTTCTCGATGTTGGCGAAAGACACCTGCATCTGATTCTCATTCAGATACATATGTAGAAACAAGTCAGCCATCTGAGCCTAAAATTACAAATTTAAAAGCCCTATAGCCAAAGCATACAACCGGCTAACCTCTTTGGAATCTCATTTATTGATATGAAAGGGTTTTTTGTTACCTCAATTTTTTTGTTACCTCAATTTTTTTGTTACCTCAATTTTGTTAATGTTCAAAACACCTATTCTTGAACTGTCATCAGTCTCTCACGATTAAATAGCCAGCACCCAAAAGGGAGGGGGGCGGGAAAAGTGCTAACCATGCATTCTGACTACGCCTGCAGGATCAAGTTCTTCACTGAATATATTGAGTTTATAGACTTCTAAATGTAAACAGATGATCCCCTCACACTGCTATTAATTTCATAGCTCACACTGCAAGACAGAGGACAAGGATTCTATGTTGCCTTCTGCTGAAGTGTTATCAAACCCACATCTCATAAGCTATCATCCTCAATCCACTGTTCTTTTTCGTACAATAACTCTCAGTCCTTCCTGTTGTAGCAATTCCACTGTACATAGGATAATCAAAGATCAAAGTGATAGACAGAAGTTAGAATACTTTTGCAGTGTATTGGCTCTACTCCAATCCTTTCCCCTATGATGGCTGTTTAAGAAAGTTCCATTAGGCACTTATTAATCAGTTGGTAAAATGCATAAACAGTTTTTGTAGCAAAAATTGCAACTAGCAACTTCCCTTACTGTACAGAAAATTTAGCCATTAGGATGGACTTTCCTATCCACACATCTGCATTCTTTCTGATCTAATTAATATTTAATTATTTCATGCAAAGTAGAGTATCTATCTGAGACAAGGCAACGGGATCATTCCTATATTAGAATACTTCATAGGCTGGTAGTTAGAGCACTGCTCAGAGAGTTAATACTCACACCTGTCTATCATCTCCTCAGGATGTTTTCTACTCATTGAATTTGCATATAGAAGGTTATGCTCTGCTTTAGCAAAAACTTGGAGTAATTTCCAATTCCAGCTCTCCCTCTCCCTTACTGGAAGCTCAAAATACAGTTCAGAAAATGAACTCTATAAAATGTAACCATTTCAAAAAATCCAGCTATGATGAGGCCCTTATAGTTCAGAGGAGGCTGGAAATTTGCTAGTTCACCTTAAAATAGTGACCCAAAGGAATAGAGTGTTTGGCATGAACCAAATTACTTAGATTCAATTTCACCACTATAAAAGATTTAAGAATACGAGAATATGCTTACCTTCAAATAATGGGAAGATGCTATTGACTTAAAATAACAGCATGCAGTATAAACAGTAACCTCAGAAGGAAGGATATACCTTGGCTGCTCAAGCAGCTCAGCTGGATTTTGTGACCACATAATTAGTCTCCGAAAACTCCTCAAAACCTATAAACCTTGAAGTGTCCTTACAGTTATATTTTTCTGCTCCTATTCTGGAACATGGCAACCAGAGCCACCAAAACAGCCACTGAGCCACCTCTGCTTTTTATAGCCAGAGAGAGAATGATGTGAACTTGTTTACTTGCTCCTCTGCAAAACTTTGCTTCCATGTCCACTGATTGTAATAGAATACTGAAATATCACAGGTTGCTGTGAAGGATTAAGACATTATTCTTCTCTTCTTCCTTGAAGATGCTTATTTAATATTTCTACCAAACTGTTTAATTTATCCTACCTAAGGCTGGCTTCCCCTATTACAGCCTTCTAAAGGTGGTGATAAAACTTCATACATCATTTAAGGAGAAATACTATATTCTCAGTCTCTTAACTCATCTAAAATTATCCCCTGCCTAATAGAAATTTTTAAGATGTTAGAGTTCTTTAATTTTTGAAAGAATAGTCACAGACACTAACCTGCAAAGACAAACTTCAGGGCTGTGAATTCTGAACAGTCTCCTATTGCCAAGTACAATGTCATAGTCCTGTACAATGTCAGATTTAGCAAAATAAGTTATGACATATGCTTTCAGATGAGATCCACAAACATCAGCGTTTTTCAGTTGGTTTCCAAAGGTAGATCATTGATTTGCATGATGACTTCTGTTGGTTCTCTGTTCAGTATTTGTGAATCCACTTTGATGACATTTAGCTCTGCATGGATCTGCACAGGGAATATACAATCTAGTCAAATGCAACAGAGGGAAAACCAAGCTTGAAGAGGTGCTGAAAAGATGATAAGAGTAATAGAGTGCCTATCATACAAACGATGAGTAAAAGTGCTTATCCTCTTTAAGTTAGCAAAACAATGGCTAAGAAGATATATAGTGGTTGAGAAGACATATAATCACTTTCTATAAATAATTATGTTTGGAAAATAATAATTTGCCATGAAAGGAGAAGGACTACTTAAACTGAAGGGCACTGTTGGCAGAAGAAAAATGTTGTAAACTGTCCATTAATAAAATCAGGCTGGAGATTAAAAGTATTCTTAATGATCAGACAGCAGTGAAGATCTGGAACAGTCTCCCAACAGCAACGGTAGGGTGAAGGAAAACAAAGCACTCAGAAGCCAGTTCCCATTATGATGGAGCCTGATCTGTCTATGGAAGTTATACAATTATATTGAGTAACAGAAATTGGCTCCAGTGAACAGAGAGATAAATTTTCTATACTATTTTTCTGCTTTATCTAATTGCTCTGCTCAGGAGTAAAAGTTCAGTATAGCAATGCTCATTATTTTAGTGCTCTGGTTCTTTTCTTGATTTGTCTCTTAGTGCCTTAACAAGAATCTGTTTTGGTAACAGTATTAGTTCCACAATTTTTCTCCCCCTAGATGTAAAGATATTGCATAAGGGAAGACTTTTCAACCTGATCTATTTACCCAGTATGGGAAAATCCCAAATACTCTAAGCATATTACTTATGAATATATCTACTACCCCTTAATATGTAGGCTATTCCCATTATTGTTTCTCTTTTGAAAAAAAAAAAAAAGGCAGATAGTTAAATGTCACAACTTAAAAGCCAAAAGAAAATAAAAGCAGAGAGCTTTAAACATGAAGTGCTATTAAATTAATTTTTGATGAGAACAGAAATATTGAAAAAGTGAGACCTAAATTTGTGGCCTGAATGGCAGAAAATTAGCTCTTGGGAGCTGGGGAGGAGAATGTGGAGAGGAAGTAGAGCGGGATTTTTTAATCTGCATTTTCTACAAAGATCACTGACAAGAATATCTATTAACTGCCTACTTTGCATAAACCTCTGCTACTGAAGATCTAGTAAGCCTTAAGCATTTAATTCTGAATCATCTCATTTAGTATTTTTCAGCACAATGTTTACTCTTTCATTCTCTCCCATTTTTTCCAGACCTACTGGTGGCAGCAATTTCCCTACAACACTGGTTAAGACTATCCCTCATGAACTTTTCTGGAGTGACTGAAGTAAAAATAAAAATGTTCTGATACTTTCCCCTGCGAGAGGGTGAGTAGTTTCTTTGGCTTAAATAGGCTTTAACTGCATCCCACAGAGTGATGCTTCATAGTGTATTATTAGTGTGATCAAAAAGAATGTTACTAGAAAGAGCTGAGTGCTAGCCAACGTTAAGCACTTCATGTATATTTCTCATCTATATTTTACAAATTCAGAAATTTCAAAGTGGAGTCTTTTTTTCACAACACTAACTTTGTTCAGGATTTTTGCTAGTGGCTTTGTCTCCTGATTTATATTTTGAATTACATGTTTTCAGTTGTAATATGTAAGGCTCACCTATCACATTTGAAAGTTCACGAGCACTAACAGAACCGGCTGCACAAATTTGCAGATTTTGTAGTAAAAAGGTGAGGGATCTTCTGTAACCAAAACAGTGGGTCAACTGCAAAGGATTTTGGTGTGATTTCTAGGACTGCTTCAATTCATAGATTCTGAATGTGTGTTTAAAATCTACTAGAAAAATAACTGAGCATTATTTATTGACAGTGAAAATAACTTCCTAAAACCCCTTAAATTCTAGTATTTTGAAAGTATTCCAACAATATTTTGAAAGCATTCTAATTATAAACAAAACAATGAGAAGAAAGCTTCTTTTTTTACTAAACAAGTGGCTATGAGGTTTGTATTTTTAAACTACAGAGGCGAAAAACGGGAGTATTTCATTGCAATTCATCTGTTACCTGGTTTTCCACTGAGGCTTGTTGCTACACAGTAATCCTTCTAGTAGTCATGGAAAGTCTGATAAACCACTTTTTCTCATTACGAAGCTTGATTTTTTGTGGGGTTAATTATCCTACATATTGTTTAGAGGAATGATTTCTAGGTATAGCAGTTACGTGTGAAATTCTCTAGAATATCTGGAATCAAAACACAATGGGCCAAGTTTATCCCTGGAGCAGCTTTACTACTGTTGCTGCAGTTTGGCCAAAACTAAATTTGACACTTTCCCTTTTGGAATAATACAAGCAATGTCATTACAAGTGCTCATTTATTGTTTGAAATAACAATATAACCTGCTAGTTATCCTTTATTAATAACTTTAATAACAATTGGATTGTGTTAATCTCATTTCTCCCACTGTCTTCCAGTGGAAGACATAAAGAGTAGCTGTTCGACCTCTCTTCTTGGCTAATCAAAAAGATGCTGCTCTATGTTGAGTACACTTGGGTTCTTAAGGAAATGCATAAAACACACTGTTGATCTACATGTTAGTGTTGTTAAAAGGGAAACATTGCAAACATTTTAGTGGCAAAAATTACCAATCAAAATTTTAATGCAGGCAGTGGAATTTTTACATTCCAGACTTGTTGATTATGCTCTTCCATATTTCTAAATTAATTTGAAACTAATGTCACATTGTGGTCTAGTTGTGATCTAAATACAATTTGCAATAGCAATTCATTAATTTTCTTTTTTTCATTCCATTACTATTCTTCCAGTTATGCTTCAGAATTCTCCAGACAAGTGATTCAATTTTGCATACACACCGGATTTCGGAAGAGAAAGATCTTCAGCTTTTTATCAGCTAACACTTGTCTGGAGCGTCCCAATCACTGTATTTGATTTGATTTTAACTACTAAACTCCTGAAGAAAACTATGGAAATGCTATATCAACAGGGTCAATTCTGGTGCTGTTTTTTCTGACTTACATTGGTGTAAATGTGAGAAGGTTCAGCCTGCCAGACAGTATTAGCATATTGAGCCTATCAGTCTCACAACTAAGGCATTAAACTTCTTTTTAAAGCTTTTTCTTGTATGTTTTAGCTATTCTAAAATTAAGTTTATTTGTGGTGCTTCCAGATATTCTTCACCTTTTCCTAGACTCATCTGCTGCATGGGCAGTCTCAAGACCAAGCATTCCATATAGAAAACCTTGTTAAGGCAAAGACACATAGTTTGAGCAGACATTCCTGAATTAAAGGTCTATGTATTTGTTTTCTAGCAAAATAAGATGAGATAAACAGAAAATACAGTGAAGAACTAAAGATTAAAAAAACGAAAAAAAAAATCAATCTCTCATGAGACAAACCTAATAACTGGCTCCAAAAGATCTCATAAATTATTAGCTTTGAAATCACTCAAAGTATCCAAAACATTCTACGTGTCACTGATGTACTTGACGTTCACCTAAGAAACTGTATCATCAAAATGTGCCGACAAAAAATGCCAGCAGCTACGCCACCTTGCAATCAATCACATATCTGTTTCAGAGTTATAAAGTGTCAGAGAATGTAATTTCATCTGTTTCTGCTGCATACATTTAAATGTTCATATTTTTACTGAGGAAAGAAGAAGACTAAAAGCATTTGTCAGTTCTGTTTCCCTCCATCTGATTGACTGTATTTTTTTTTTTCATAAAGCTTATGTTTTCTTGTACATTAATACAATATGTATAGAGATAAATATTTTATCTTTTCATTTGAATGTGTGAGTTGTGAGGACTTAATGTCTTTCACAAAAGTTACAACATCAATACAGTCAATGAAGAAATCGTGAATGGTCAAATATCTGTTCAGGAATAATTGGACAGCTAAGTACAAGGAAGACTGGAAATTTCGGTTCAGTGCTGAAAGTGATGAAATACAATGGGCCATGTAGTGGAAATAAAGGTGAATGGGTCAAGTCAAAGCTGCTGCTGCACTCAAAAGAAGGGTTCCACACTATTTCAGTGAACAACTGTTTGATCTAAATTTTCCATGTGTCGTCAAGTGCATACAAAGGAAAAGCTATTTTGTATTTGGAATTTGACATTGTATTAACCAGTTAATTACCTATAGTCAATGCATCCAGAACGCTGCCAGTAGTAGAAAAATAAGTAACCAATTGTGAAGGAAATAGATCCACCCAATCTAACCGTAAGTAAAATGCTTCATTTTTGTGCTCAGTTTAATGCAGAACAGCTGTTAGTAACCTATGCATTAGATTTCTTTCTTTCTTTTCTTTTCTTTTCTTTCTTTTCTTTTCTTTTCTTTTCTTTTCTTTACNTTCCTTCCTTCCTTCCTTCCTTCCTTCCTTCCTTCCTTCCTTCCTTCCCACAGACTTTCTCCCTCCTCCCACTTCTCCCTGTGAATACAGAGAACCAAAGTGCTTCCTGTTCTGAGCTACAGGACACCTGCTGGGTGCAGCTCTTGAAGTTTGCTCAGCAAGGGCTAGAAGTAGGCAGCACAGTGAGTTAATGGAAGAATAATTTAAAGTGAGCTTGGGTGGTTGAAAAAAGGACTCACACATAGTGGTAATAAGGTTTGCCTTTTTTGTTTCTGTTAGTAGCTGTTGATAATTTCAGATCTTTCCTTTCAAAATCTATTTCAAACCATGTCTGGAATAGTAAAGTGTGTTTAGCTCTTATCTGTCACTTTTTGATCATTTCTATTAACCTTCTTCAATGCGTACTGATGATAACTATACAAAGAATAATTAATTGCAGTTAAGAACGGTAATTTGGAATATGTACATTTATTATTGTAGATATTTCAATGAATTATTTGAATTTTTCTTCCACAGTAGAGAATACTGCATTCATTACAGTTTCTGAATAAAACCGAGGACTAATGATATTTATTTTCGCTCTTTTAAAAAGTGTCTCACCATTTGCCTTTTGCACTTCAAGCATACTTTATCCAAGTGCACAAATGTTCTACTACAACAGTAAAGATGGCATACTTGACATTTCTGTGGTCAGGAACTCCACAGATTCTGCTGTTTTCGCATACATTTGCCTGCATATAAACAGATACAAGTTTCCATTTCGGGAAATTAATGTTTTCATATAGTCACTGAACACCTCCAGTACAAACAAAATCCCTTTCTTTAGTTCCTATGCTGCTGCTCTTCACTAGACAAGCCTGCCTTTTTATCCTCTCTTAAGTCTTGCTACTTAAAAAAACTAAGTAAATTTGGAGTGCAAGTAGATTAGAACAGAAATTCCACTCTCTCATGTGAGGACGGAGATACGCAGCTTACAACTGCAGAAGACGACAACAAATGCAGAGATCTGGACAGGAACAGTGGGTTCCTGTGCAGTGTACAGGAACTCAGTGCACTCTTGCTTGGACGCATACATTTCAGATTGTTAGAACATTCTACAGCATACAAAAAGCCTTCTACTTTAACATGCTGAGTTGAGGAAAGTTAGCACGTACCAAGAAGTTGATGATAATTGCCTCAGAATACTGCTGGTCTTGGGCAAAGTAAACCTGAGAGGGCAGTAAGAAACCCAACTCAAGTTGTGAGGAAGAATTAAGGGGAAATTTCAGCCCTCTTAATAGAGTCTTTAACTTGCCACAAAATATATAAGGAAGGAGCTATAAAGCAGAATTTCTTCAGAAATGGCTAGTCCAGTAAGTTCAAAATAGTTCCAACAAGTTTCACAAAACAGGATCTAATATATCTCCTTAGTCAGAAACAAAGAATGAAACTACTAATGAGCAGGTACAAGAGCAATTGAGGCTTTCACATACTATTGTAACAAAATAGCTCATTTCTTATACCAGAGAGGGTCCGTGTTTAAGACTGAGGGGATATTCCAGCTATTGATTATTTGTTTCTGCACTGAAGTTCCAACAATGCTTCTAATTAACACTGATTTTTGCTGTCCTACTGCTATAGCTGCTTCTCCCTAGGGATATCCCTTGTAACTGGTTTTGATACCCAAATGATGGGTATGTTACAGTAAACACCTTCACATGACTGAGATCCTTCTGGCTCTCTTAAAAGCGGTTCCGTGATACTGAAATGCAACTATTAAGACCATTTGCAAATACAGCCTGAGAGTGGCAATCCATGACTTAAAACTAGAGGTAAAGTGGTGGAAGTGTGACTTGAGAACCATTTGCTGAAAACTAGAAAAATTCTTAAGCATATGAAATCGACAAGAGTAATTTTAAAAGCTAGTAAATTCCTTATAGAACCCAGAAAAGACTGGATGAGGTTGAACTTTTCTAAGATTTAGAGTGGAGGTGGGTACTATTTCATAGAGTTGGCTACCCTACCTGTAAAAATGCGGTAATCAGAAAGAACAACATGTTGATCCGAAACTCACTTGAAATACAGATGAAAAAAAAAATCAGCCTCCTCATTTGATTACTTCAGCTCTCAGCTTTCTGAAGTTAACAGCCCTACTGTGTACAACATCATCTCCGCTTTTGAACAGGATCTGCTTCTGCTCTAATTAGTTGGGTTTTGGTTAAACATGTTAGACTTTTTAACTTGAAATTTCTGACATGCAGACTAGCAGCAATTATTTCTCTAGGGTTTCTTAAGCTTAACAATTAGTGTTTGCAGTCACAGTCTTTATGCTCTAATCTATATTATGCAAAGCATCAAATAGTCCAGTTGCACTTCTAAAGTTTTATGTTATTTAATGTATGCTTATTTATTTTTGGTTCTATACACAAAAAAATGTATTCCAAGAAATCTCAATAGGAAGGTCCTAATCCAGATTGAAGTAGGCTAAACCTTATCCCTATACATATCTGCACATCTGGAAGAACCGACTGTTTCCAAACTGGAATGATAAGTGAAGACTTAAAAATAATTAGTGATGTAGGAACACTCAGAATACTAAATACAGATTAAGGAAACAGGTAATGAGTTACTCCGTATTTAAGAGTAAAATATTTTCCAGTGATTTATTTGCCTTTCCATTTAGTATTCAGATTCTCCAAGAAGGCCTTATAACTGAATTCTTCCAAAGAATATTGCATTTCAAGACAACCATTTCCTGTTCGCATCAACAGACACCAGATCAATTTCTCTTTCATGTTATGAAAAGCTATGCTTACACTGAAATACTTTTTTTTCTATTAAAAAGAGCATTAAAACAAGTGAAAAAGTTCAGTGCCAACTCAAAATATATTAGCTGTTGTTTGAATTATCAAACTGAGAGGTTTCTAAAGGGCCTTTTAGTAGCTCATAAGTATTGCTTGTTTGGCTTTGTATGCAACTGAAGGAGAAAATTGTATAAATATAGAGCACGCAAGAGCATAGCACAGTTAGTACATCTTTAAGCAAAAGTCTAAAATCTTCTACTTCACTGTCACAGCTTGCTGATGAGAGATTACTTCCCAAGATCACTACTGGAAATAAGTTAGCTCATAAAAATTAATCTATTGATGCCCACAATTTCAGTTATTCATCTGTCTTATTTATTACCTAATATGTGTAGGGTCATTTAGTCATTCTGCTGTCCTTCCTTAAAGAAGTATGTTTCTCTGGGCACACAGAAATAAATAATAGTTTAATGCACTACAGCTTCATATTTGGGATGCAGCAATAAAAAAAAAATTAAAAAAAAATCATTATTTATTTCCTATTCACCAGACAAAATAAGGAAACAATGGCATACAATGTTTTCTTGCTGAGGTTTTTGAACTACTAATGAGAACAATGCTTAATGTACTAGAAAGACTAGATGAGTGCAGTTCTTTTGATTACAGTACTGTAAACTCTTCAAAGTTTTTTCTTTAATCCTTTATGCTATTTGCTAAATTTTATAGCTGTTGGGTTTCCCATTGGATTAGTTTGCCATCAGGAAATGAGGAATGTCAGGGTCCATATGGAAGTGTTGCGTGAACAAAATGTACTCATTTTGCTGCTCTAACTTCAAGGTAAGAGGAATGCTGTTTTGCCCCTGGCTTATTCCCCAGGGAGAAGATTAATATCATACAAACTCACTTTTCTCGGCCTTATTCCTAATACTAAACTAGTATTAGACTAAAAAGAAATAGTTGTAAAATACTGTTTTTAAGGAAATTTGACTGTGACTCTACCCTTCCTAGTAACACACTTTCTTAGCCTGCACGCCTAACCTTGGTAGGAGGCCAGCTAGCCAGCCAAACACTACTCTGGACTTTATCTGTGAGGTTTGAAGCCACAGCAGTGATGAAACAGATAAAATATTTTTTCCCACCAGTCTGCAATAAGATTAAAAAGTCTAGAGTAAAAAGTTCTATACTGTTGGTATGTCTGTTGGTCTTAAATCCTCATACAGTTTGATACCATCAGCAGTGTGAGTCAGAATTTACATTCACTAAAAAAAAGGAAGGCTAGGAATTTTTTCATTGTATCAGTATGGATAACTTTCAGATCCACATCTGCTAAGATTAGGGGAGTGGAAAAAGCACCCTGCTTCAGAAAATGTTTCTATTTAACAAGCAGCGTAAGTGTAGCCATTTCCATAGACATGTAATTATCTTTTTTTTTTTGTATTTGACCCAGTTAGAAGATATAGATATAGGCGCTTTTTTTTTTTTTCCCAAGTCCTTATTCACTTTCCTGTATTCTTTCTGATATGACACGGTTTACATACTTTTGAGCTGCACAGTTTACCTGCAGGATTGAACAGTAGCTCAAAAAACAGCTAGTGTTTTTTGGTTGGTTTTTGTTGTTGTTGTTGTTGGTTTGTTTGTTTGTTTGTTTGTTGTTGTTTTTGTTTCGGTTTGGGTTGGGTTTTTTTAAGTTCTACATCAAGTCATTTCCATCCCTATTAAAGGATGTTCTAGCTGTCCTTTTTACCAATACACTTTTTTTCCCCTCCTTGTTTGAGGTTTAAAAGCATGGTTTGATCAGAGGACAGCAGTTACACACGAAAGACTGCTCTATGCTAAATTAGAAGGTTTCTCATGCCTTGCATTCTTGCCTCTTGATTGGTAGGATGTGGGTTTTGATTTATTATTTAGAATCAATTTCTCACTGTATATGAGATGTAAAGTTTTCAAAAATAAAAAATCAATTTAATGCTATTTCAGTAATAAAAATGCTACATGCATAAAAATTCTGTGTACATATCCATCTGAAAAGATGAATTAAACTCACTCCGTCCGAGGTACCGTTTTTCCACATGTCACAACAACTATTACATGGTCTATATTAAGGTCAAAGTTGTTGTTACCTGATATCTACCCATTAGTGTTTCAATAAGCAAGTATAAAAACTGACGTGAAATGACTCCAAATTCAACTCTAGAATTTTAAATCCCTTTTCCACATATGTACAATTCAAACAACATCAGATAAAATCCTACAAATAAGTGACAATGTTAGGCTGACCAAAAAAAAAAAAAAATAAAAATCAGAAGTTGCGACTGTAGGTCCATAATGAAACTATATATAAATTTCAGCTGATTTAACCTCAGTCAGCAAAGGCTGGTAAATACGCTAGTTTACAGTTTTGTTTATACTTTTTTTTTTACTGTTTGATTCTAATGGATCTAATCTTCACTCTTAAAATCTCCTTATTTCACTTAGGGCAAGTTGATTTTGTTTGTACACAATTCATACACAAACTCCCTTCACATGGAAAGAATGGGAGAGAGATATAGTGTAAATAAGAATCGTAGACTTCCATAGGGATTACTCCTACTGATGGTTATGTTGTACAGATAGATATAAAAGTAATATTGGGCCAGTATAGGGCGACTCAGTATCAGACACTTCAGATTAGTGACTGGAAACTTGCATTAAAAAGAAAATTGTGGAACCATTTTCTTAAAACAAAACAAACGAACACACACACACAGGAAAATAAAAAAAGAAATAACAAAAAACCCCAAACAAACAAACAAACCCAGAAAGAAGATATACATTTTTAAACAATCAAGCAATGAATTTTTACAGAGCAGGTGGCCTTTCTTGACGTGAATGTTGGAGACTCATGTTTGAACAGTTTAAGAGGCAACCTTGAACTTTGATAACAATAGAGGTCTGCCAAACTGAGTCATGGCAATTATCCATACACAAGCAGTTACTTTTCAACTCAGCTACAAGTCATGGGCATACATGTTAGAACACTTTGCTTCCTGCTCTCTACTCTCTTCTAAACCAATCTTTAATTAACAGTTCCAATCTTTTATATTTGATGTGCTACACAGAAACAGGCTTTATAAAATATCCTGCACTATATAACTTGGATTACAAGGACCATATAATTTTTAAAATTCAACATCTGTTTTGGGAATATACTTACTAACATAGGAACTAGAGCTTTCTGAGCCACTGGGAATACACACACCTCTCAGAGCCAAATAAGCACTGATAAACCTTCAAGGTTTGCCAGGTCTGCAGGGCTCCCACTCCGAACAGATGGATTGGTTGGTACAATTTAAGCGTCTTGCCTTTTTTTTCCTTTTTTTTTTTTTTTTAAACAGAATACCCCCTACCTTGTAAACAAGCCTCCAAGCACAGAAAACAAAAAAAATATATTTAATGGCCTCCTGTTCTGTTTCATTATTTACACCCCTCACATGTACTCCACCAGCTGAGTAATGCTCTTTGATGATTTTATCTCCAAAGAACATTGCTGTGATCACGTAATATGCTGTGGAACCATAGATAATCAATCAAAAAGAGAGAAACAGAGAAAACAACTTTCTGACTTTTTAAAAACTGATTTAGTTCTTATGAAAATGCCAAAATTGGCAGCTTTGAGATTTAAATAATCTTTTCAAAAGATTAATAAGAATAGTGCAAATTAAACAATATTAAACCAATGTGTTCTCTCCCTAAAGGGACCAGTGGTATAAGCTGAAGATGTCTGTCTCTGTAGGCCAGTTAAGTCAAGGTCCCAATATGTTTCTGGATTTCTAGGATACAAGCACCTCTGGCAGTGGTTTTGTGATACTGATATTAGCAAACTGGGGGCTCTGGGAATGCAGGCATCACCAATTCATTTCATATACTGTAAATCAGTGTATTTTTCTCACCTTGAAGCTGGTGAGATTAAAGTTTGCGGACTATTGTCCTCACAAATTGAAAAAAAATTACAATAAACCCATAATTTTATAAAACAATAAGTAGGTTGGCAATTTGGTCTACAGTTTAGCTTTGAGGGAAAATTTATTTACACGAACGAATTTGTATTACTACTATCAAAACTGACACAAGGCGGTGAAAATGCATATGTTGTAGACTTATTGGATGAAACATATTGTATGACTCATAAGGATGATTCATCCTTATGACAATTTAAGTGTGAAAATGAAGACAAAAATAAAAGAAATTTGCAGAGCTTCTTCACACTTGAATAGAAGAATTTAATTGTTACAGTTGTCATCAAGACAACTTACTGAGTTTCATTTAATGGGTGTACTTTCGAATATTTGTACTGTTATCAATGCCCAAATTATATATTTTTTATTTTCTTTTTTTTTCTCCACTCCACCTCTTTAATTGTATTTCGGTTTTCATCTTGTCATGAAAATCTAGGGCTGAACAGCCACAGCTGCAGCTGTTCCACAATCCAAAATCAAAGTGGTATATTAATAAACTCCTTCCAAGGTTTGACTTTATTTTAATTTTTCTCCAATTATTAAAAGGCATGTTAGCATAAAGCTGTAGTCTGAATAAATGCCACGCTTTTACAATTCTCATAGTGACACAAAAAGTTTTGGGGGAGCAGTTAAATATTTTTTTCAGAAATTAAAGAATATAGAAGGTTCTAATGATACAAGCTGAATTCAGCCTTTTGGAATCTCATGACTAGATGTAGTTTTGGGGCCGTATTACTTATCAAACTGGCTGCTCTTCGATGCCAAGGGTCACTAAGAGCCTAGATCTGTCAAGGTATGTTGGGGACTTCATTCTCATACAGAGGAACACTATGAAGAGTTTGAATTCATTTGGGATTCATAGAATCATTCCACAGACCTCATACATCTTTTAAGAGAGATACTACAGATGTTTGTTTTCCTATGACTACCCGGTGCTAACTGCACGTTCGAACATAAGAGGCTGAGTATCATATCATAGTTTGTCTATGTTCGCAGGCTAGAAATGCGCTCATCTTTATTACTGCAGATTTCACAGAACACATTGATGTAAAATCACTATCAATACTTTACTTAAAAAGTAATCACTCCACTTCCCCCCATTTCTTTGATACATTAAAGAGTGGAGAGTATCCTGCAGGGAAGAGAACTGGCATAGAGCTATGCTGCATAGGAAATCTGACAGAGCTCCATTTTTACTTTTATGAAGTAATATTTGTGATTCAATTTGCCTGTTTAATCTTGTGAAATTGTCATCTATGGGGTTAGCTTCTTTCCAGAGACTTTTAAAAATGGAAAGTAGCATCCCTGGTAATCATAGCAATGTCATGTTGTTTCAGTGTTTTTGTACCAGCAATAAAATAGATACCATGCAGAGCCTGGGCAAAGCAATTAAACTTCCGTTGGGTTGACCTATCAATGGATTTTAACTGCAAGTGGGATAAGCAAAAACATTGATTATGCAACTAATCTGATTAGAGAATCACTAGACAAAAGAAAATGGAAATTATAAATTTTGATAGGATTTATGTTTGGAGAAGCCAAGTGGAAGAAAGGAAAAATACCGAGTTACTTAAAGAAGTACGATTTGAAATGCAAAATTCTCAAGAAAAGAAGGAAATCTGAGTGGGAAAGTGTTTACTACTAGTTGTTCATGATTTTCATGTTATGTCTTTATTTGTTATATGAACTAAAATGAAACATTTTTTTATAAATTTTCTGGAACTTATCTCAAATTTTATTGTAGCTCAAAACTCTCCCTCATGCCTATACCATCTCCAAAGGAGTGAGCTATAAAATTAGAGTGATCACAAAGCTTGTTGGCTCTGCAAACCTTCTATTAAGCTACCCAGGAAGTGCTAGAGAAGGCTGGATTTACACACAGATGTCAGAAAAAAAACCCCCACATTTGCAGGATCTAGAATGTCAGCAGAGTGAGTACACACATGCCAATTTGTGTTCCACAGAAGCAAAAACTCAAAAGTGGTTACTGGAGTCTGCAGAGTTCTAGTGTACCTTAAAACACATGGGTTCAATATGATGAAACCTGAAGAGAGTGTTTGGGTGAATGGCAATCACATCACACTTTTATGTAGGCTATTCAGCCTGTGTAACATTCTGAGTGGGCATGCTGTAGACCTTTCCATATCAGTTATCCATAAGAAGAAATCTTGTTAAGCCTGAACAGAGTAGTGTGCCTACTTCAGTTTTTAAAATGTGTTTTTACAGTAAAGTACAGTTTATGAGTATCAAGACTTTTGTATCCATTGTTTATGTGCCAGGTTGTCTGTTTTGTTTTGGTTTAGGGTTTTTGTTTGTTGTTTTGTTGTTGTTTGTTTGTTTGTTTTCCTAAAGAACAAAATTATTCTATACAGCCTTTATTTCCTTTCATTATATTTCTTTCATACAGGTGTCCTTCCTTTCGAATCAAGTATTTAGAAGTATTGTCAGAAAACAATTTCAAACTACTGTATGTACAATCAAGCAGTACATATGTGGTTTGGGTGATGTGTGGCAAGTAAATACTAAAAATGTTTGTGATACTTATAAGAGATGCTGTTGCTGAAAGCGGTAAATGACATGCTGCTATGGTTTTCATAAAAAATAGTAATAAAAACTAAAACAAAACCCACTTGGCCTAAGAAAAGCTGATGTGTTTCAACAGGCACATGTGAATGTAGTTCACAGGAAGTCCTCCAGGACACAGCCTGAGTGCTGCAGAGGCATTCCAGCGGTGCTTCGCCAGGGTCAGAGACTTAACCAGATGAATCTCGCTTTGGCCCATGGCTGCTCAGATTGCGCCTTTTGATTGAATCTGAAGCATTCCGATAAAAAGCCCTAGGGACATATGCTTCCCATTGCTTCCCATTTTTCAGAGCTGTTAAGAAATCCAGGGAGACACGAGTAAAACATGGCAACACATGCAGCACATCCTCTGGGATATTTGCTTTCCTACGTGTTAATGAAGACTGAAGTATAAGAATGTGCAGACATCCCTTTAACAGATAATTAATGATGATTGATTTTTAAATATTAATTTACAGTGTAACTTTAATTCAGGTTAAAAAAAAAAAAAAGCTTTATAACTTCCTGAGATGGCCAAGGGCTTTGGCGTTCAAAATGCACTGACGTAAGTTCGGTATAAATGCAAGCTTTGGTGTGCCCAAATTGTCAACACAACAAAACAAAGGAAAGCTGTTAATATTATGTCATTTTTGCAACATGCAGCTGTTGAGAAATAGCCTTTTGCCTATGCAATTTTGCTTTACTTTTATCTTTGCTTTTTTGAGCTAGCCAATACTATCACTTTTTTTAAGGGGTGATTTCCATTGTAGCCAGATTCTTATCTTTTTTTAACTGAGTTTGTACAAATTTACTTACAGCCTTTTGAGCTATCTGCTTAGTCATTCCACCAGATAATTGATCTTCATATTTTTCCATATTTCTAGGAGCTGTAACGGAGCTGTTGTGGAGAAGTAGTTTCTTACAGGCAGAAAAATGCCATTCTAGGTGTTATCTTCAGGGGCATGTTTGGGTTTATATGCAATTACATTTATATCTACTCCATTTATTATTTGAATTGGTAATGCCTGATTGAAAGTCTGCACTAAGTCATCCCACTGCCCCCCTCCTCCACATTCTTGGCCATCATGAGAAGAATGGTGTTCTCCTTGCCTCATTATCTGTTTTTGTTGTTTCATTATAATTTTATCCTCCGAGAGCAGAAAAGGTTAATGCAAGAGCACCTCTCCTGATTATATCATAGAATCATAGAATCATTTTGGTTGGAAGAGACCCTCAAGATCATCAAGTCCAACCATAGTCTAACTTGGGCACTAAATCATGTCCCTAAGAACCTCATCTCCATGTCTTTTAAAGACCTCCAGGGATGGTGACTCCACCACTTCCCTGGGCAGCCTGTTCCACTGCTTCACAACCCTTTCCATGAAGAAATTTTTACTAATATCCAATCTGAACCTTCCCCAGCTCAATTTGAGGCTATATATGTGTCAGACTACCCTAGGGATGATGAGCTGAAGACACAGAATGTCAGATCTGCACCTTCTGGTGTCAGACCTTTCTAGTGTGGTCTGACACAACCCCTTAGATAGGGATCAAGAACAGATATGAGAAAGAAAAAGCCATGAAATATGTTTGGGAATAGGTTAAAAATTGCAATAGAAAGTTACATTCTTCAAAACTTTGTTTGACTAATGTATGTACGGCTAAAACATTCCGGCTTGCTATGAACTCTACAGTTTGTAACAAGTTGAACCAAAGGGGGTCTTTTTGTTTATTAAATTTTAACAGTTATTTGAATAAATTCCATCTGGTTTTATGCCTTCTGTTTCTATTGAATAGTTCAGGATTTTTTCAGAAGTGCATCCTGTGCTGGCCAAGCCCAAGACCCATAAAGCAGAGAGGATGTGACAGCTGTGTCAATCCACATAAAAGGAACTATATTACGAACTCTGTTCTGTGCTTAGCTTTGAAGAAATTAGCATTTTCCTGTGCCTACACTTTTACTCTTAAAAAAAAAAAAATAGTACCGAAGGTGTTGAAACAAATATCTTATTCCACAATTAATAAAAATCTTAGAAATGTGCTTTTTCATCCATCCAATCCATAGATCACACTGTTTATTCTGTTTATATTTGCTTTTACTTGAAGTTGAGAAAGTAGCATTGCCACTATGTCCTGATGAGTGGTATAGTTTCAACAATTCTAAATCAAGATTTCAGTCAAAGAATAAAAAACCAGTATACTAGAAGCAACAGTCTCATTCCCATGGACCATGAAACATTTTCACGGAGCAGTGCCAAAGCATTTATCTTCTCAACTGCCTATGCTAGTCTAAGGGCAAATAATCTTTTACCACGACTTTTGCCAAACTTTACCTGTCAATTTTTTGTGATAGGATGACTTATACTTTGGAAGTGCCTCTCTTGGCCTTGACTATAGAAAGAAAACCAGATGCCTAACTTTTGCATGGCTTCAGTTAAATGAGTCTTATCTTTCAACAGACATAGAAAGTCAGATCAGGAGATCTGCATATGATTCCATATTATACTGGATAGATATATTATGTGATCTTGATTTGATAACGTGTTGTCTTCATTAGTAAAATCAGTAAGTTAGTGAAATGGAGACAGTCATACTTATCTAATACTCTAGATTACAGTGGAAAATAAATTAATATTGTGTGAAAATAGTAACATTCTATCAAAAACACTGTAGGAGGTTGAAATTAAACTAATGGTTATTTAAAAATGAATGCTTATGAAACTCTATGAGATACTCTTATGGAGATAAACTGAATATTCTTATTTGAAGCACATTGTTAGAGACCAATAAGAAATGGTAACTAGAACCACTTTGCAAATAACTCAGTCATAACAACTTGCACAGTGCAAAAAGCTTCCTTCTAATGGACAAAGATTTTTTCAAAACGTCACTTAAACATAATTCACATTACATAAAANCAATTTACATAAAAAGCTTTTGTTTTTTTTTTTTTTTTTTGTTTACTTTGAGTTACTTACGCAAAAAGAAATTGTTGCTGTTGAGGGAGAATGAGAGATTAAAAGATTAAATCAAGATTATCACAACAAAATGATTTATGATAGCCAAATGGGAAAATATTATTTTCTTAAACCACGATTACAAACATAGTGAAGAGAGTTAATATTTTTTAAAGTCTTTGCTCCTTCAGGCTAATGACTTAAGAATCCAATGCTTGTAACCACAGATACAGCTACGATCAATTATTTAAAACGTCTTTCTCTTCTCCCCCACCCTTCCCTTTTTTAGGTAGAAATCACTGTAGCACTCACTCGGACGCTGCTGGTACAAGTCAGTTTTCACAGGGAGGAGATCATTTGCTACTGGATGTGCTTGCCCATCTGTAGTTTTCCAGTCTAAATGTTTTCTGCAATTCTCCTTTGGCACTTCTAACAAATATTTTATTTCCTTCTATGCTAAATGCATTTGTGCTGTTGCAGATTAGCCCATCAGTCCGTATTCTACAAACCATTATACTGACCTGATGTCACTACTTCCTTATGAGGAAATTTTCCTATCTGTTTAAATGGTGACACTTGCAGCAGCAGCCAATTTTCTGGATTAAAAATAAGCCTTTGCTGAGTATTGAGCTCCTAGAGGTAGAACAAACCCCACAGTTTTAAATTTCCTAGGGTTACAAAGAGGAAAAGGGAACTTGGTCTGAGAACCCTCAGTTCCAGGACCTTGCTGCTGCTGGGAAGGATTAGCAGGAACAATTTCAGGGGAAATGGATATGGGAGAGTGCTTACCCTGCAGGCAGGTATGTGGGAAAAGGTGTGGAAATGTGGGTGGACTAGCAACTTGTCAGAGTTTGGTGGAAGAAAGGGATCAGCATTTATATTACCATATGCAAGGATAATTGAATAAAAGACTTCAGTATTGTGCAAGAAGTGAAATGAGAGGATGTAGCAATTGAATTTGCTGCATACTCTGTTTCAAATTCAATCAGCAATTATCCCTTTATGTAGCCATAGAACCAAAAGAAAGTAGAGATGAGATCATCCATCATCCAAATGAGGAAATGTAAGGGTTTTTTTTTGTGATGGGTTTTAGTGCGTATGTGTGTGTGTTTGGTGTTGTGCTGTGTTGGTGTTTTTTTCGTTTTTTTTTGGTTTTTTTAAGCTCTTATATTCCTACCTAGAGATCTAAGGGTTAATCAAAGCTACATCTATTACTCTAAAGGTCACTAACTAGCATATTCTATAATATACAGAATATACAGTATCATTAATGTTTACAGTGTATTATTGTCTAAGCAGCTTTGCACTTTTTTCCTATTCTGATTGTCTGGCAAGCAATGTATAGGACCAGAATGACAGATTTCCTAATGTTAATAAAGTAATGTCCAGAGTACAGACAACATTGTTTGTTAATAGGATATGTAACATTTGTATTCAAGTTCCATGTCTAATTATATTTTAAAAGACTTAAAAACACTGACATTTACATTCCTTAGTGAGGAATACCCAGTTTGAAATTTTACCACAAAAGCTAATGACCCTATTAACTCTAATTTGTTTACTCACCAGTCTGGAACAGTTTCTTCCACAGGTACCTCTTTGATGTTCAAAATTAAGCTTCCTAGAGGCTTGAGAAATTAAATGCTAAAGGAGGTCAATTATCCAACGGTTGCCTTAAAGATATGGACTGCCCCTCCCACATTGTTTTAAAATGATTTTTTCTGATGAACGCAAAAACATGATTGCTAAACACATGTCAGGCTCTCCCACAGGTTTGCTAGGACATAATAGGCAGTTCCAAGTTTGGCCATTTAGGAGAGTGCCTAATTATATCAGGCAATACAAATACATGATTTTTTTTTTTTGAAACTGAGCTTTTATCTTTAATCAGAGTGCAAATGTAATTATTATTTCACTGTCTGTATTTTTGAGTTTGGGATTTGCATAATATCTCAAATTTGACCTCCAGCAGCTCCTGGTTAGCATGAACCACTTGCTACAGCAAGTGTAATTTCTGCATTTAAAAAGAACCTACTTAGTCAGAGGCTTACATTTATTCTTTGTTCTACTTAGTATTGTCCACAACTACATTATTTGGCCAATGTTAAAAATAATCATGTTTTTATTTGCAAGAAAACATGACATTAAAAAGGGCCCATTTTTTCAGCTACAGTGTGAATAAAAACAGTAAGTTTGTGATAGGCAGCTCAGGTTACTTTACAATTATGACTCTTAAACTCTGCAACAGTGCACCAAAAGGGATGGGGCATGGTTTCAAAACCTGTGGACAACAGCGGCTTTTAGCTTCCTAAGACATTCCCCTGAATGAACCACTGGCTTCTGAATTCTCACTGAATTCTCAACTACCAACTGAACACGAATCCAGAGATTACCACTAACCTGTTCTTACTCAATACAAGAGGCAAAAGCTGGTGCCTCACACAAGAAGAGAACAACCATACCCTGCACATTGCAGATGCTGAGGGATCCCAGCAGGATTCTAGTCCATCCATGTATTGGCTGCAACTAGGGAGGCGATAGTGAGTGAAACTGAGCCCTTGCTGAATGCTTCTGCAACATGGGACAGGTTCCAGTAAGCTTCTGCTAGCATTCAGAATGAGACCACTCATCTAAAATATAGAGAGATGCTATAAATCCATTAAAAAAAGCAAAACAAAAAACCCCACAACAAAAGAAAACAAACAAAACCTCAACAAACACCAAACCAAACAAAAAAACCTCGACCAAAACAAAAACCCAAAAATCAAACAGATCCTTAGAAGACTTCAGAAGACAGCTATACTTTCTCCAGCAAAAATTCTCAGTGTTTAAAGAGTCACAAGAGGTGCCAGATGGCTAGCCCCATTTTTTGTCTTTTTGAAAGAGCATCCAGAATGTTCATCCTTAATTCAGTTCAGAGTTTTCTGGTGGATCAGTTCTTCCATCGTATTTTGATGAGAAGAATATTTATCATCTGACAATATCATGCGTTGGTGTGTATGGAGAATCATATCACTTTCTCTTTTCATAAGAGTTATGAATCCAAATCTAGCTACAACTAGTGGGTGAATGACGTCCTTCTGAAAATGTTAAGCAAATTCTGGGAAATCAGGCATGAAACTGAACTGCAGATAAGGAAACATAAGGTTAAGGGATTCTGAGAAACCCTTCAGCTCTCACAGCAGCTGGTGGTTGTGAGAAAGAAACTGGTTCCCTGTAATATCTCAGTGCCATGAGGAATGATGTAGGTTGTATCTGTTCCATCCTAAGGACTGCTGAAACTAGTGGGACAGAGGCATGTTCTGTATTAGGTAGTATTTCTTATTAAAAAAATCATTTATGATAAAATACATAGTTTAAGAAAAAAGGGACGTATAAAATATTGATAACAAATGGGAGATCCCTAGGCAGGGTTTGTTTTTTTTTTTTTTAATTTGAGAAACAATGATTGTTCCCAAGAAAATGGAACTTTGGATTGACTTCAAAATTTATTTTCAAATCCTACATACACTGGGACTTCAGTGAACTGAATACCAAGATTTCAAGGCCTATGAAACCTGTTTGCCTTGTGATAAGAACAGCTGGCAAAAGGTTTTCTTTCCCTATATGAATGGTACAGTGAAGAAAGACTTCCTTACCAGGTTTTCTTAATAAAGACAGTACTTTTAGCTAGAAGAGAGTTTTATGTCTCTCTACTACAGAGTTATTTCACCTTTTATTGAGCTCCAGTCTTACTTGTGCAATGATACTGTGAACGAAAAAAATAGTTTGCCTAATTCCACATTAAGTAAAAGATCAAGTACAACAGCATGTTTGAATGTTGACAGTACAACCAAAATATCAGGGTAATGTGAGGTGAACATCTACAGCATTTATTTGCAACTCAGTAAGAAGTCATTTTCATTCCAGATTGGCTACCTTCTGCTTCTTTAGAAAACCCTGAACTAGGAGTGCTTTGAAATGTGACTATCAGGAGTACAAAATCTCTAGAAACTTCAATATGGTGTGTTTCCTACTGCTTAGATTTAGCTCAGCAACATCTTTAAATCTTGGTGGTTCTGGAGCCATAGTTCTCAATGCCTGCCTGTGTGGCGATCTGGAAAATGCTAGAGCATAAAGTGTAAATGGGACAACAACCTGAAAGAATACATAGAGAATATGGCTTTTTTTTTCTCTAGTTTCAATTTGATTCTTCTTTCAGCATGAAAGGAACAGCTTCATAGCGTTTCATCTTGCACTGGAATTCTTATAACTAAATGTCCTAAATTATCTATATAATATATTATTATAAACTTATAAATGCCAGAATAATACTGACTTGTCCATAATATAATATTCAGAAAATGGGAAAGCGAAATAATAATTAGCTGGAGAAGCAAAGAAAAACTGCTGTATGCCTTGGCAATTCTTTTAATCTTATAGTTATGAGATCAGGGACACTTCAAAACACCACAGTTTCTACAATATTCACTTGGTTTCAAGGAAGTCGTGACAATCATAAACATTTCAGGTTGTTGCTAAGTCCCTACCACCATAGCCTTCCCTGTCTCCTGCTCTTTTAAAAACACCAACATGTGTTTTAGAACCTTGGCTATGGTAAACCTGCTTGAGCACAGGTTTGGACAAGATGATCTGCGGAAGTCCCTTCCAACCTCAACCATTCTGTGATTCTGTAAAATACAGGTGGAAGGACGAATACCCATTTAAATATTACAGAAGTAAAAATTAGCAGGTGTTCATAGTCAAGTGTTTATCTCAATCCAGAAATGTCAAAATCATAGACACCAAATCACTTCAGAGTACCATGTGTGTGTCTTAGCACGCACAGGCCAGCCAATAACCTTCTCAGAAAAACAAAACCAAACCTAAAAACCAAACCAAACTCAAACAAACCACATGATCAGACCTCATGTGTTCTGCATGCCCCATCACAGGAATTCACTGCTCTTCAAGCCTTTGTGGAAGGCAGGTTAATAGAAGAATCCCTCCCTATATTTTTTTTTCCAAGGTCCTCTGGAAGTGCGGAGGGGTGACTCAGGACAAAGATAATAATTCTCTCAATGCTGACAAGATTGGCAGTGATTTAGCTTCTCAAGGCACTTCACAAGGCTGGTGTGGCTCTTACTTTGGAGAATGACTGAGCTGCTACAGCTTTCCATAGGGGATATATAGAAACTATAGTAGTGTTACTAATGCTGAAGTACATTACAGGATTCTCATGCATTCATATTCCTGCACAACAGCCCTTCATAGGGATTTTTCTGCCTATCCCCCAGCTCTCAGAGGTAGTCATTCAGTAATTTGGACTCAGCACAAATAGGAGGTGTGCAGGAGAAAGTCACAAGGTTCTTTACATGGTAATGGTCAGTTTTTCCGTTTTCCAGCATTTAATAGCTAAATACTACTGCTCCTGCTTTGTAAATATTTTCTTTCATAAACTGCCATTGCTGTATAGGTGTATTTGTGCATACATGCACACACAAAGCCTCCCATAAAATCTGCTGAGATTCTCAACAGGTAAGAAGCAATAAAGGAACCTCTGCCACAAAGAGAGGAAGAACAGTTTTTATTTTAAATTGTCCCAGGCCTCAAATTTTGGTCAGACTCATGTTCTGAGTGATGGCATACAAGAATATTGCCAGTTTTCATTCATCGCTTGTTATGCTTGGAAACAGGAGCTGACAATGAAAGCACCTCCTCAACAAAAATTATTGCACCACTGCTCTTCACTTGAAGAAGAAAAAGATGCTGAGATCAAAAGAATAAAATAAAAGGTTAAAAGGAAATCAAACTTGAAAGAAGGGAAGAGAACAGTTAATTGGAGGGTCTGATTCAGATGTGTTCTTGCAGTGCTCGTTCCTAATTTACTATCTGCTCCTCATCTCTGCACAGCAGTCTAACAAGAATTCTACTGCCTCCTCATTTCCCCTCTGGCTGTGCCCCCCAGCTCAGGCCTGTGCTCCAGTGTTACAGCATTCCCCCCGGCTTTTTTCTACTATATAGAGCTTTGGGACCTTTATACATTCACCATCATTCCTGTAATTCTAGGGGACCAGACTTGGATGTCAGCACTGATGGCCTAAGGATTAGAATATTGTATAAGGCAGGTTTTTGACTTCAGCTCTGTGAACTCAGTACTAATACTAGGGAGATACTTACAAAGGCATAAACAAAGGAGACAATCTGCACAAAGAAACTGTGAAATGGAGGGGGCAGGAGAAGAGTGGAAAGAACAAATCAAGGTATTTTAGACTAAAAAAAGTGCCAGCTACCTTAAAGGTCTCTAAATAAGTGACAAAATATACATAGAAAGACTTCAGCTTGTGAGTAACTTGTTAATGTATAAAATTTTAGAAGAGCAGGAGATAAAGCTGTGTTTATAAGGAGAACTGTAATGCAGAAATTTGTTTCACACAGACTAAATTAAAATCCATATAATCACTTTGTTAAATTACTCAGAATCAGCATCATTTGCTTTCACCAATTTCAGGCTTTATAGAAGCTGTATATCTACCCACAAAAAGGCTTCCCAGAATGTTTGCTTTGAAAGACAGCACTGCTGTTTTTTTCAGATGCCTCCTTTCCTTAAATAAACAAATCGACAGGGGATGCATTCCCATTTATCCCATATCCTCCTATTTCTGCATGTTTCCAGTTGACTGCTAAGCTCCTCTATTTCAGAGACCAGTACACAATTAAAGCAATACATTCTAGACAACACAGAATATACTGACAGAAAGAATAAAAGATTAGATTGCTGATGCTGATTTAACTTTGTCTTCGATTACTTCTTTCCTGTTTTTACGGCTATCCTCTCCAGAAAGGTGCAGAGGCAACCTCCTTGACTGTCCTTGATGTCAAAGGTGCTTTATGACACCCAAAGAAGAATATGCTGGCTGCAAGTGCTGTGAATAAGTAGTGGTTTGACCTTCCTGATATCAGGTGGACTACATGAAGGCAGAGAAAGCTGCATGCAACACGGTAAAAATAGATTCAAAATGTGTATAAAATCTGGGATAGTGCATTCTTTGTCATAATTCAGATTTCTCCCCAGGGGCCATTAGCAGTATAGCACTATCCTAGAATGTCACCTTTCCTAACTGGGTAGACACTACAGCATCGCAAAAAAGAAGTGCGTAGCAGATAAAGTGCACAAAGGTTGTTAAAAGCATAAATAGTGATTTAATTAAATGACAAAATAAATACATGTGATTTCCGATTCTTCCGCAGCCTTTACCCCACAGTCAACTTTAAAACACCTCGCAAAAGGCAAAATTCCCACTTCAGTCATGTCCGCTGCTGATCATTAATTGCTTCAGAAAAAGACAATATTTTATCCGTCCTCTTTGGAGTTCGAGTATGAATGGTGAAGCAAAAGAGAGTGAAACTGAGTGAAACATGAAAAGCTTGATTTGTTAGGACCCCTGCTGTCTGAAAAGAGATCAAAGCTCAGGAGGAGGCTGTAAAACAGCCGACTGCACTGCACAGAAACATGGCCTGTGGCAGCTGCTCTGGGCACGCTCTCACAACACAGGTGTACCTCCAAGTCTGCTCTGCCAGCTGAATCATGGGAGCAGGTTACCTCTTCTCCTTCTTCATTATTTCAACTGCAGTCACTGAGGAGATGTGGGCTCCATCCATCACAATGCACAAATTCACAGTGCGCAGATTCAGCACAGGCCTAATTAAAGCTTTTCCTTTCATTTGTGGAGATAATTAGACTTTCATCTCACCAGGAAGCTTCAGAAAGATCTATTTCGTTCTTCAATAAAAGCTACATCAAACAAAAGCAGATTTTAATCGCCTTTTCTTTGGGGCATGAGTCAATAATGAAAGATGTCATGGGTAACAAAAATTGTGTGCAGGGTGAAAAAAGGAGGGAAAAAAGCCCAAGCTATGTTCTTTAATTAACATCTTGTTTGCAAACATCATTAATTTCTCTCATTAAAATGATTTTTATCTTCAACTGATTGTTGATAAAACAATCGATTTGAACATCTCATCTGTTTCACCGCTATGCAGGAACCCATCTGCTGTGCTGTAAAGCAGGAATCATGCAGACTGTTAAGCAACATGTGAGAACAATAAAAAATGCATATGTGTGTGTCAGGGCTTTGTAAGGCTCACTGCAAGGCAAGGGCCACCTTTCCTCAGAACATGTATAAAAAATGACTTGGTAGTAGGCCAAAGGACAAAATGTCACAAAGATCAGAAGTGCATAAATAACAAATGAATTAATATGTGCAGGAAGAAAGGGCTCCATCTGTGTTGGGAAGCATAGGTAAATAGGCTCAGAAAAATAAGGAGATTTCAGACGTATTTAACACCACATCATGAGCTGCTGTGATGTGATATTAGATGACAAACATGCCAAGCTCACTGCCTTTGCTATTTTCATTAGTAACAGTAGCATCAGAGCACAAGCTTTCTGTCCTATTACTTTTCTCACTGATGCAAGGGGAGAGTGTTTTTGGCTCCAGGCCTACTGCACATTATCAATTAATTTAACCATTTGACACAGTGCTTCTGTATGGATTGCAAGGTGCGCAGACTCACAAAGAGGGTGTAGCTGCTGTCTGTGGGAGTCGAAGTGTGGAAGTCTAGGGGGTGAATAAAGTGCTTTTCCACCCTACAGCTTAAAGCAATCCCAAAGATCTGTTAGGCTTATATGGTTAAACCACCTAGTGAAGAGAGAGAGAGAGGGCAGACTGTTTAAGTACCCTTCTCATGATGATACTTGCTTTGCAGCAGGCAGGAAACTATTTTTAATATTGGAATCAACACTAGCAGTAAGGATGCACTGTGGCAGCGTGGAGCTCCGTGTAAGTCTGCTTAATGCTTTCCTGGACAGGACAAAGTGTCGTGATTCATCAGAATCTGAACTGAACTTCCTCTAGTGGCAAAATATCATCAAACCAAAAGACTAAAGGATTAAATTTGCAGTACTAAGCACTCTGCTGCTGTTGTGACCTGCCTGGGAAACTGAGGAGACAAAAAGATTTAATGGAAACTTTTTTTTAGACGGACAAACATCTTTAAATCTCACAATGTTGGGGCTTGATTCATTGTGTCTTTATGATGTTAGTTGTGGCATATGGCAATTGTTTGGGAAAGCAAAGTTTGTAGGAGCTTGACAGACATTTCTTCTTGATGCATTGAGCCAGTAAGATCCCTGGTGAGTATCCAGATTCTAACAGAGCTGCACATGTCTGTTCTTGTGACTGTAAGAGATGGAAGTTTTTCCTCTTTGGGTTCCCCTTTCTCTAGTTCACTCAGTCACTTTAAAATAAAAACTGCAAGCTTCTTCTCTGTGTCCTGCTTTCTTAAGCAGAAGATTTTATGCTAAGCTACTGCCTCCCCACAATAATGGAGGGCTGTTTTTATTTTAAATTAAGACCGAAACATATGCATGTTGCACTTTTATTCATTCTGCCAGGACCTAGTAGTTCAAGACACTGAAAAAATCTCATACAGCTCAAGCAAGAAGGTTTAGCAGAATATTTTCCCAATTCTTCTCGAAACTCTTAAAAATTTTTTTTTGAACTTAATTATGTTTCAGATAATTTTATCATCATTGCCCAATATCCTGGGTCAAAGTTTGCTCCCATTTATGTATTTTTTACCATTTACCTCAATAGAAGTCTTATCTATTCCAAGTTAAGGAACAGTAAGGGAAAACTCCGAATAGTAAGCATCAATTGAAGATTTTACTAGGAAAAATAAAATGAAAAAATAGTGATGTGAGGGAAAAATAAAGAAAAAAAAAACAACTTCTGACTTTTTTTTTAACTACATTCTTGTATATTCTTGGCTGTAAGAGAAGCTGCTTTTTTTTTTTTTTCCTTCTCATTAATGAGCATCTTGCATGCAGAAGGAATGATGACTCATGGCTGGAACTGCAAAAGACTACAGCACTGTAGCCCTCCTTCTGTCAAAAAGCATTCACAACTAAAATTTTGCTTAAAATCAGTGACTTCAAAGTGCTTCTGTGCACCCCGATCAGGATATACACATACTTCTGATCCAGTAATTTTTTTTTTTAATTGGAAACGCTCTCCCCACCCAGCCCCAGGAAAATTAGATTAGGCAATATAAATATATTGCTTATTCTTATACGCAGAGGATGTGGCTGATCTTCAAAAATGAAAAACCTCACGAATATGTGAACCCAAACTGAGATCTTTTCTAAATGTCTAGATGATACTGCTTAGCTACAGATGGCTGACATCGGGAGAAACCCCTTAACCAGACACTAGGTTTGCTCATTACTTCAGGTATTTCACTTGGTAGGTCCTTATTTTGTGAAAGAGGACAGGGAGCCTGAGGTATCTGATGTTCGAGAAGAGAAAGAGCAGAAGAAAAATAGAAAAGACTGTGCTCAGTTTTAAGGGTAAAACTGGAAATGTCAGTCTGCACTCCTTGCCTTAAACTTGGATAGGCTGAACTCTCCCACTGCCATCAACTGGTGAGGAAGAGATAGTTGCCACTGCTTCTAATATTCTCGGCAAACACAGAGCAGTATTTAGCTTCCAAAGAGCCTGTCACCCTGTGCAGGGAGTGTGTGGGCAGACAGCTGTGGCTACTGAACTGGGAGGCTGGAGGCAGATGGTATCCAAATGTTAAAAGAAGTGACACGAAATGACAGAATGGGTGAAAAACTCATTTCCCTAACCTCTTCCCATCAAAACATTATCCTGCATCTCTGTGGCAAGGGGAAACCCATTTCCATTTAACAGATGCATGAAATACAGACAGCCCAAACATTGGACTTTCAGATTCCTCTAACAAGAGGAAGGAGCTTTGCCAAGTGAAGTGGAATCCATCAGTCAGCTCCAACAAAATTAGGCTGGAGACACTATGAATAGATCTGTAATTCATCAAGAAAACTCTCATAGTAGATACTATATTTAATAAGAAGATTAATAAAGGCTTTTATTGCTTCCACTCAACTTCTATGGGAGAACTGGTGACACTATCTTACAAATGGAGAGCTCTGGAGCAGTGTCAGAGATGTTGAGATAGGTTTTCAATGAAGTCCTATAATGACTTTCCCACAAACAAAAGCACCACCTGAGGTCCTCAGTATCAATCCTGAATGCCTAGGTTACCTGAAATGACAACTGCCAAATGTCAGTATTTTTCATTCAGCTGCTCTATGATAGTCTTTTTGAAGAAAAGTTTTTATGCCTGTTTCATACCTCATAGCTATTACATTTCTAGTAGGAATGGTCTAAGTACAGGATTTTGTTAACTCCCTGTGTTGACTATTTTATTACTGAGTTTAATAAAGCCAGTCAGTTTGCCACAGCCTGCAAATCTTGCCTAATATACTTCTTTGCATAACAGGACAGTTCAAGCAGTGCTGCTAAGGTAGAGAGAGGTAAAGACAGGTTCCATTAACCTGGGCAAGGGAACAGGAGATGTGTTTTATGGAGAAAATATCATCTCTCCCTGTGGCTAGGCTGAGATGTGGGCAGCCCTGCTGCCAGTCGTGCTGCTTCTGAAGGGGCTCCTGAGCACCAGCAACAGGCCGGATTTCAGCCCAGAAGGCTGTGGATGGGGCACTGCTCCTGCCTGACCTGGGAGCTCCCAGCCCATTCCACGACTTGTGCAACGGGGGGAATGAAGTTGCTCCCACACCTTTGCCTTCTTTCTCTCCCTACTTGTGACTGCTGCTATTCCTCAATTAAAGGTACATAGATGTGTTCATGAAATTTAAAGTAAAATTAAAGTTCACGTATAAATCTGAATTCTTGCTATTTATATATATACACACACTGGAAAACACAGAAATCGAAATGCATTTTTTGTCATTGACTTTTGCTGGAATTAACTTGAGCAAGTGACAATCTCCATTCATTAAATCAAACATAAAAGCAAATATGAAGGAGCATTAAAGGTATCAGCAAGTGAAGAATAGGGAATCTGTGAATATTACAGCAAGTTGAAAACATAACTTTATGTTACATAATGTAAGAATTTCTGATTGATGATCTGGTTTCACTTTCCTACACCCACATATGCAGTTCAGAACATGCAGTCCAAAGTCTGCATGTGTATCTACGTGTGTGCGCATGTGTATAATCTGTGTGATATCATCACAAACTGGCAGTATCTGCTCACCACTACGTAGAAGCATGTTCAACATGCTTGGATTGTTTCTGAGTCAAACCAGTGTGTTTAATAGGTGGGACATTTCTAGAACTGGAAATGCTATAGTATTTAGGGTTTTTTTTGCAGGAGTGGTGATCTAAAACTTTTAAATAAGGAAGGTTTGTAAGGAAGGATAATATCTTATACTGGAAGAAGTGATCAAAGTTGAAAAATGAAACAAAATTTTTGGTCAAACACTTTTTTACTCAGAACTTCTGGATGTAACAGAATTTCACTTTCTCTTTCTGCCTCTCTTTTTCCAAATCTTGACTTACACTGTTAAATGTTTAATTTTGATAGATCTCCACGTGGCTCGTGGGGTCTACTTGCTTGCAACAGCTTATAATATTAGTGTGCCATTTAAGAAAAACAAAAAGACTAAATAATTTTTCTTTCTAAATGTAGAGGCTTAATTAAAATAAAATCATTTTCTCTACATTATGAACTCATATATGTGTGTATATGTACATTTTTAAAAGAAGTGCAATACTTCGGAATAAAAATATGCAACTTACTACTTAATAATCTGTGAAAAAAAAAGTTTCTTTTTCACCTCTGTCTTGTTGAGCCCTATTCCTCTCAAGGCAAGGCACATAAAAATGTTGGGTAAATAAGCTGGTATGCACTTTCTGAGCTCTCAATAATAGCATTAATGTACAACAATGTTTGGCTTCTAAAGTTAACAGAGCTAAATATAAGAATAAAAAATACTTTTTTTTAAAATTAAAAAAGGAAAATGGAAGTAGTCAGAACTGCAGAGATAATTTCCTAAATACTAGCAGCAAAACAAGTGCCCCAAACAGACCAAGATGTCTACTAGTAAGCAGAAATCACTGGCATATTTCCCAGACAGAGAGCTATACATGGAAAAAACTAAGGGTTTAATTCTTTAATCAAGCTCAACTTTGAATGTGGACCTAGAATACAAAAACTTAACACTGCTTTAAGAACACTAATCAAATATAGAAGAAATGGTGTGAGCACTTTTTAAAGATAAAATGACTTTCCCGACTGAAAACTGGAAATGAAGATGCTCTTCAGTATCCAAGTGTCAATGAAACCTAAGTGCCCACCAGATTGCTGGCCCACCCATAGATTATTAATGCACAATTAATCTACTAGGGCAACTGTAGAGTGTCATTTAGCTTCAGAGCCCATAAGTATAAAACAGCAACACACTGTGAAATTAATGGTAACACTTAAAGGTCCCATTGTTATTAATTCATTTGACATTACTGTAATCACACTAGTCTTTAATGAATTCATTTGGTATGTGAATATTGCCTGTACTTTCAAATGCATTCCAGTGCAAATCAGTGTTAATTGATGTCCTGAATTGAAATAGTTGCTCTCTCTTTCACTTCTTTTTTTTAGCCTACGACACTTTTTGTTAAGGGTGTTTTTCCCCAACACAGTTTATACATGGCATATGCAAGCGAAAGCTCTCATAATAATCACTATTACTACGGATGTCAATATAACATACAAAAATGACCCAGGGTCATATGCTTACTGAAGCTCTGCAGTAACTTGTTCTAAGGCAATAAACTCTGAACACCACAGAACTTCAGTAATGTCCTAGTGCCACATAACTTATGAATATTTTCAGTTCTTTGCAGATTGCCTGTAAGCATCTTTGGCTTATGCAAAAGAGACTGCAGCCCTTAGTTGTAATCCTACCCAGTTCAGTTTTATAGCTTGAACCAATTAGTTCTATCCTTGCTTTTCCTGCAATCAGTGACTACAGCTGCGCATATGGAAAACATCTGTATTTGTGCCAATGGAAATTGTCCCCTTCACTTATACATAAGCACTGCTCCCAAGAACTGTGGGGTGCTGAGAAATTCCTCTTTATATACCAAATGCAAGCAGCTAATCTGAATAGATTTAATACATGGGTGATGTAACAATTCCAACTCAGAAGCTTGACTTTGATAAAACACTCCAAACTGGAAAAGACTACATGCCAATAAAATAGTATTCCTATTATAATTTATAGACTTCCTAATGTATTTCCTTATGTATCTAGTAACAATCTGCAGATGTTCTTGTTTCACGGGAAATTAAGGGAGTCTCAGGCAGGCCAAAGGAGTCCCTCATGTCAAACCTTTTCCTAAGATGAATTTTAAACACTCTTATGGTCTGTGCATAGTATATCTAGGGATCTTTCTAGCCTTGTCTTTAAGTTAGAAGAATACAGGACTACGATGTCTGGCATCACACCTATGGGAAGTTTGGTAGCCATTCTTAAAAATAGTACATAAACCAATAAAAAGATGTATTTAGAATGCCTCAGTTGTAATTACTCTTAAAGGTAACATCAATAGCAATAGTAATCTAAATCAAAGCACATAGAATAGACATATGCTTACTGAAAAATGCCTAAAAAGTTTTGGTGCCACTAATTTTTGGTTGTCTCAGAGGGCTTGCATTGATCTTCCAGACACGTGAGATTAATGTTTTCTCCAATTCCAGACCTGTCTCAAGAATAAAAATCAAGGTACCCCAAATCATTCAGTTTTGAGAACTGTGACATAAGAAACCATTTCCAGCATCCCTACTTGGGTTGAAAAATAATTAAACAGAGAAAGCACCCACTGGTTTAATTTACTATCTCAATATCACTATCTGCTGGGCAATCTACTTAAAATGCACTTCTTACATTTTCAACTAATGTTTCCAATAATAAGTTTCTAATGTTTCTTTTGTATTTAAGGTGAAAGCTAGAGAACATTATTTAGATGCATACAACACAGTATACCATTTTTGTGCTACTGAGTAACTTGGGAGATGCAGAGTATTGCAAAAAAGGGAAATACTCTTGTAATTACTTCACTGAAATGGTGCCTACTAGACCCTCGCTGCTGACATGCAAGACTTTTCAGAGTTTTGATTGCCAAGGAAGGCCCAGTGAATGAAACTATTTTAAGAATGGAGATAGACACATCAATCAGAACTGCACATCAAGAGTGTCTGGCCATGCAGTGCTGATTAAAGTTAATAAGTATTTGCCTTCCCTCACTTTCTTTAACACATTCAGAATGATGAACATACTTTAAATGGAAATGCATGATTGCTGACTCTTCATCACTTGCCATTAATATCCTGGAGGTAAAGAACATGTCTTGAGGTCTAACTATATGTTATTCTATTTGACATTACCTTATTTGAATGATGACTGAGTTCTGGTCCTCTTTAGTTCAAAACTTTCAGTTGTCATTTGCTTAATGGCTTTTGAGGAAAGAACATTTTAACAAGCTAGCACTTTCACATTGTTAAAGATCCTTCCCCAAAAAACACAACATAGACAGCCTTGTTTCACATCATCATTAAGCAGCAATACATAATAATTAGGTTTGTCAGACACCTTCCATTCTCTGAAGTAGGCAACTGAAACCTTAAGGGGTGTGCCAGTGAAATTTTGTCATTGACCCTTCGAAAACTGCACAAATGTGGATATGTTTCTAGTCTCTGGGAATTTCAATTTGCATAAGCTCACCAGAGACTTGCTAAGAATTTGGCAGCTGAATCATTTGAAGACTGTATAGAACAAGTATGTTTTAGCCCAAGGCTGTAAGAGCTGGACAGGACCTTCTGTGTGGTTGGTTGCTTTTCTAACTAGTTTGGGTTGTTCTAGGACCAGGTATGAAGAAGGAAAATAGTCTCATTAGTTTTTGGAGGGGGAGGAAAAAGCTAAGAAAACATTCTGCCATGCAGAGGAATCAGAAGGACCCATTATCTCTGCATTAACCACAATGTGCCAAGTGGGCTGGATTGAGGACTAAAATCCTTAATCCTGCAAGTGTTTTCACACTGCTTCCCAAACAGCTTCTACATTGCCAGAACATAGGGCATGTGTAGACCTGTTTGGTGTGTCCTCACCATTTCCATAAATTCACGTTTCCTTTGTAGCAGTGTCTTTTCCCGTCTGTTTGGAACTGGCTTTGCAATCTTCGTGCCAGAGTAGATGGGATATCCTGGTTACAGTGTGCAGATGCCTTGGACTCGCTTACACTGCAGATGATGGATGTTGGTGCAGGCATAAATTCGGTGTGCTAATGAGTTTGCTTAAAGTTCTTGCCTGAGTGACAGAATAATATTTCTACAATGTAGATGTGAAAAGGGCTTGCGATGGAACAGAAGCATGCTCCAGGCATAATATATGCTATGGATGCACATCTTCAGCATGCAGGATTTACAGCACTCTGAAAATTAGTAAGAGCTATGTGATGAATAAAGTTGTGATTTATACAACTTTTAACTCATTTTGTCCAAAAGATGAGTAAACAATGTTTACTGAGAGGATTTCTACAAAACCTAAAACCTTCTACTTTCTTAATAATGGAAAGAATGTACAAGAAAAAATATCCTGACTTCTCAGAATGAGTGACCAAAATATGAACCTCCCAAAACATGAAATTATGCAAACTATAAAACCTCACTGATATTGACAGTTATTCACATCAAGAAATCAAGCAAACATGATAATGATATTTAAGCAATACAGCAGAGTGACATGCTCAGCTATTCTGCAAACAGAAATGGAAAGATGGTCACAGATTAATAAGATTATAAAATGAATTTAGCAAGCTTATTGTTATCTGAATGTTCATCAGAAACCTCTGAGGTTTTAAGAACACATACCTCGGGGAGTGCACAAAGTATTCTACATGAAAAAGATATTGGCTTTGATAACTTTGGAGAAACGTGGATGAAGAAATTGGATTCTTCAATGGCAGAAATCATCCTAGCTCAGCTGTTTGGAGAATCCTGCCATGCATAGACAACATTTTTCCAGTATGATTATGCTCATGAAATTTTTTGCTGCACCTTAACCTGAACCATAAAAATAACCACTTTAGGTGTACAGGCAGCATGGCACGCAAAGATTCAAATCAGCACAGATGGAAAAAAGGTATTTTCAATATTAGGTCCACTGTTTCCTTCTCATCTCTGCTCAGTTACTCCTAGAAAACAACATATATTTTGAACCACGGAAAGACTGTTTATATAATCAGAATTTGCCTAAGAATTATTAGATATTTGCACTGTGTTAAAGTCCAGCTATACTGACAATACGAAGGGCTCTGCTTTATGTGTATTGCACTTTTCTGTAGTTAGCTGCAGTTCCTATCCCAAAGAGCTAAAAGTCTATATCTGAACACAGAAAGCAGGAAGGACAAACAGCAAGAAGAAGCAAGTGGAAACATCCCCATTTAACAGACGAAAGACCATGGCAGTATGATATGCCATAAAAATGACTTTCTTAAGGGTTATAACGTGACCGTGGCAACGATTCAGTAATTAACAGTTTTCAGAGACAGTGACAAAGAATAAAACTAGTATAAATAGTAAAAAGAACCCACAGAATTTGTATGATTGAGTACCGCTTTCAGTGCTGCCAAGATTTCTTTCCATTGGAGACCAAATGAACAATTCCAGATTTCTTCACAGATTCATGGTGATTTGGACAGTACAGCATCTTGGCAGTACAAACAACTACTACATGCAATTAGAAGACACATGGAGAGGGAACATTTCAAAAGTAAAGATGAAGATAGTCTATTCCCTCTTAAAAAATGAGTTTCCATGAAGAAGGAATTTCAATATTGTCAAACGGGACAACTTTCACAAAAGAGTTGACACTAGTCTACAATATTCAAGCTTTTCCAATTACCCACACTGAGTCATCCTGCTTCTGTCTTACTGTTGCAATACCCTTGCTCTCTCCTTTAACACTGCACTGATTTCTACATCTTCCTTCCTGCTGCCCTCCTTACAAGCAAGTTGTTCTCCTCCTTCTGACTTGTCTCCACAAACGCCAGTGCACTTCGCAAAGCCTCTTCCCAGGCACCAGAAGAAGGCACAGAGGTTGCTTTGCCAGAAAACCAGGAAAACAAACACCACATATGACTAAATCAGTTTTTCTCTTGTGCACAGGTAATCCTGTTATGTTTTCTGCCAGTGTAGGCAGCAGCCCCACACAGTGTGGACAGTCAGCCAGGCAGGCAAGAGACCCTCTCAGGCCCTTGGCCGTCAGAGAACCAGAGCATGCATGTATCTCCTCACGTCTGAACAGCTTTTCTTATGGAACCACATGTGTGAGGTGTCTATCAGACAACCTTAGGATTTGCAAATGTTCTGTAGTTTAGTGACCTACTTGTTCAGGTTTACAAAATACAGTTCCCTTTCAACAGGTGAAGTGGGTATAGTTGGCCCTTTAAAATAATCATTTCAGAAAAGATGTTAAGACGCTAGACCTGTAATTAACTCCTTAAAATTATTTTAGTTAGATACAGTTTTTTTCCTCATAATAACTGTGGTATGAGGAATATTTCCATTTTTAATATTCCACCATGGCACTTTAAATAATTTGTAAATAGGAGGATTACAGACTTGAACAGGAAACTAGTGATTATTCTGACTTTAGCTAAAAGCAGACTTTAAAAACTCAAGAGAGACAAATATCTTTCATGATCACTGAAGAGATCTTATTGTGTTCAAAAGTTTAACCAGCTTCACCTTAGGCAAAACAAGAGAGACAAAGTTGAGAAGCAGGTAAACTGTGTAGAGTTTGTAAAAATTGCTACATATTATTTCCACAACCCCATATTATGGTAATAAGAAGGTATTATATAACTGAAGCAAGGTTGACAAAAGAACAAGAAAAAAATATTTTGGCACAGAGCTTAGATGTTTGACATAAAGATAGGAGATAACAATAAATTACTAATTGTTTTTACATCATCCTTATTAAAAGCATATCTAGAATGGGGAGGGAGTGATTTCAGCAATGTTTTTTTCTAAAAATAAGTTCTTAGGATTTCACTGTTTGAACGAAAATTCTTCATTAAATTTTAAATACTACAATGTCTTTTTAGCTATTATTCTGTTTTAAGAGCAGAGGTACGGGGAATGTATGGGAATATATAAATATACATACATATATATGTATATTTATCTGGTGGGATTTTATGGAAAATGCAAAAGATGTTCAAAAGCAGCTATTAGCATAAACTATATGGTGAGGTGTTCTGCAATATTTCTATCTTTTTTTCTGTTTTGTCAATTGAACTTTCAACTGTGCTGATTCTGCCTTGGGCAGAAGTGGCACAAATTTAAAAATGGAGGGTAAAGCACTGATCATTTCATCACATTTATGATCTTGTGGAAAGCTTTGCACTGTTTAACTTAACGTAAGGTTGGGAAAGCATTTTTTATGTTTTAAGATAGAAAACTGTTACACTCACCTTGTCGTTGACTTGCCTCGTGCAAATACAAGTAGAAAATTCTTGTATCAGAAAATAAAAAGAATTGCCTAATTATAGACAAAAACTAGCACCAGCCAGGAATTATGTATCTATGTTCTCTTAACCTATCATATCACATCAGCTTTCATTCTCCCATCACACTGATGTGTACTTTTGTGGGAAAGACTGGCGGTAGCAGAAGGGCATGTTAGTTTTATTATAATGTTTATCAGTTCAGTGATATTTTATGACAACAAAATGATCCATTTATAAAGGAAAAAACCCTTTCTTCAGTCAGAGAGCATTGTTCTTGAGAATACAAACAATTTTATGACATCAAGGGCACTTCACAGACAGTAGTAAGATGCTAAGTCACAACAAATACAATTCCCTGAACCTTGTGTAATAAGCCTGTAAATTTTTGAAGGCTAGAACATGAATGCTACTACAGGATACCCCCTTAGAAAACTACAAAATGGCAGAACCTTTTTTTTTTTTTTTTTTTTTTTTTTTTTTTTTTTATTTTTTTTTTTTTTTTTTTTTTTTTTTTTTTTTTTGGGAAAGAAACCCTAGATGTTAAATTTGAATGCATTCTTTCCACAAAGAGTTTCAAATAAAACTGGATTGAAGTTTATTAAGATTTAGCTCAAATGCAAGCTGAAATGAACAACACTGGCATCTCAGGTTCCCAATGATCTACAAGCTTTGAAAATCGTAACACAGTAGTGTCTAAAAGAGCCAATTTTCTTTATTCTTTCCACAGTGTTCTGTTCCTATGGGATCTAAGGTTTGTAAAGAAGCTGGATAATACCAAGGAAATTCTCCTGTTACACCAATAACATAGGACTGGCATAAATCACACTGTCTCACCTGTCAGACTTCAGGATAGCTTTGGTGTCTGCTCATACCTAGCCTGAATCTTTACAATAGGTTTGGGATGAGGTTCTTTGGTTTTGCTTATCTAACTACATTACTTGATTAATTTTAATTTTAAATAGAACAGCTGCATACATTCAGTGACACAAAGCCAAGCCAGTTGCTAGGGCACTCAACTGCAGTCACTCTAGATTCACTCAGCAGAAGGAACAAAAGTAACAGGTGAAGGTCAAGAGCAATTGACACCAGCAAACTCTGGAGTCAGAGCATTCCCTGGAATGAGCAGGTACCTATTCAGTTAGCTTCTGAGCTGGAATAGAAGGAAATGGAATTCATTTTCCAAAATATGAGTTAGCAAAGTGATGATCAGACCCCAGATGAAAAAACGCGTTCCTTTTCCTTGCCATTATTTGAATTGGGCATGACATGTCTGAAAGTATTCCAAAAGAAACAGGGCTATTTTGTTTCAGGAATAAGTTGTTTCGCTACTGAGCAATTTTAAAGTTCTATTAAAAAGTACTTTTGTTTCAGTATAGATTTGTTTTCTATGAAAAAAAAAAAAGGCAGTCCTAAAACCCTAAAGTCTGAGAGAAATCAGGGTAATGCAACCCTTAAATGTCACGTAATATCACTTTTCCCTTCCTTTCATCCTGTACTGGGTGGCGATTAACCTTTCAAAACCACAGAGCGTGTTGTCATGGCATGAATTGTGGAAAGTCACGGAGAGTCACGTCACAAATCTGCCTTTTTCTGAGGTAGGAAATCACAAACATTTCTTACGCTGGATCAAATAATTGTGTTTTTTTTCTGCTATATATAAACAAAAATTTCATTACAGATTGAGCATATAACTTGAAATATATTGACAACATGAGAAGCATGCATTTAATTTTTATTTTGTGTTCTCTATTTATCCATTTCATAATGACGGAATGATCTGTTTTTTCTTAAATAATTCACTGTGTTCCCTAAGAATGGTGGCTGTATTCTCCATTCCAGTAAACGTGGAGACTGAAGAAACAAAAAATGTCTTTAAACAACATTTGCATTCCATTGTCCTGGAAGCCAGACTATCACTTTGGCCATCTGCCAAAATTCAGCAAAATTTTAAGCACCTTGTGGTAAACGAAAGTTATCTTCAGCTGTGTTCCCTAAAAGGGCATATTGCAAGGTTAAGGATCATTAGGACACAGAAATCCTCCAGTTAACTTATTTCTCTTGGGAATATTCCTCAGATCAGCCCATGGAGATGATGGTACTGTTGCTTGTAATCTGGTAGTTCTATGCAGGAGAACCAAAAAGAGTTGAACGTGCTGAGTCTACTTCTGCAAACTGCTAGGAATTACCCACAATATTATAAAATACTTTCATTATGTTTTAACTTACTAAACGGTAAAAGAATGACAGAGTAAAAAATGGTCAATTTCCATGCTGAAATCACTCTTATCGTATTGATCAATGAAGTTGCTTTTGCTGATAAGCTGTGCTGACCCGTCAAAAGTAGTAATCATTGGCAAAACCAGTGTAGGTTGAGAGTGGTTCTAGGACTCAATAAAAGGTCTTCTGTCTCAGTCTCCCTTTCCTAGGAAAGCTATATCACAGAGGACTACTAGTGGGAAAACAGGGCTAAGACAGAGTATGTTTAAAGATGGAACTGTTCACTTTTCTGATGTTAGTCTCTATGTACATAATTATTTAAATTTCAGTGCTTTATTTGGGCTTTTCCAGGGCTTCTTCAGTTTTGTGTACCTGATTACAGACACAGCATCTCCTTTCTTTGTCTTTACTTCTTTCACATGTAACACAGTACTTCAAATGGGTTACAGTTCTTCAGGGGCTGTATTCCTTTTCCTATCTTTGACAAAAAAAAAATATCTTTTTTCCTCAAAATAGCAAGATTTGAAACTAATCTTCTTGTTACAGTTGTGATTTTGACCTGCCCAATAAGCTGCACATTGGCTTCTAGCTTTGAGAACTATTTTTGATGGTGAGATGTGTCACTCTGTTGTAATGCTAATTCAGGCAGAAGCCATTTATCATTTCCGAATACAGTAAGTGTTTGGTGTGACACTGTGCAGACTTGTTCATTAGAAAAATAAAGATCAAGAGAAGCAGTGTAGCTTAGCCTATAAGGACCAAGTCCAGGACCAAAACATCTACTTTCTATTCTTGTTTTACTCAATGACTACAGGAAAATCAATTGTTTTCATGTATTTTAGTGGTTCCTTGCTGACTAAAAGAATAAAGTAAGGTTAGATATTTTTACAGAAAATATTGAAGTAGGTCAATACCTGTCCTCTTGTACCTTTGTTTTACTTCAGCCTTTCTTCACCAGCAGGCAAAAAAGACAATGATAAACTTTTTTCCCCCTCCTTACTAGAACAGGTAAAATACCTCAACAGTGTTTTGGCAGATTCCTCAGCTCCACGGCTTTTGTGCAAAAATCTCTTATGTGAATATTACTATGTCCAGATTTAGGAACAGAGAATGTCCCTGAAAAGTCATGACCAGGACAACAGACAGGTTAAAAAAAATCCAGGTGAGACACCAAAGAGAATATTCTATTACTTTTGAAAGAAACAATATCTTTGAAATTGAGTAAAATAATTAAAACTTTTAGTGAAGCACATAGAGTTTAGTTGAAGTATGTTTTTCAGAAATATATTGAAATTGAATTTCATACCAGGCCTTGTTCAGCAGAGTGGCAGCTCAGTAGAGATGCTGTCCAAACAGAACTGTTAAAAGGTCTTATCATGGAGAAGTGTAGTTCCTGGAACAGAACAAAAAGAGGGATTTTTCATCCCTGGTTGACAGCTTCATTGCTTCTATTATGCTACATTCTATGAAATCAGTTAGAGAAGCTAGATGCTTCAGATTGCTATGGACTGCCTGTGAAACTGGAAAAAAAAAAAAGGTCTCTCTGTACCTTAGTATTATATGTCTAGACTACTTCATGACTGTGCTGCGAGTATTAAGTTATTGCTATATTTATCTTGCTTCACTTTATTATTATAAAGCATATTTCAGACCATTATTTTTGGGAAAAAAAATAATTGTTTTATTTGACAATTGTCTTGTTACCAAGCGTTAGGAAAAAAGTTTAGTTTTCTGCAGGGATCCGTGTCTCAGATTACCTTCCTACTCTTTTTTTTTTGTCCCAGAAAACATACAATTTTGCAAACTATCACAGTTCTTTTTTCCTGTCTGCCATAATAGCTCCCATAGCATTGCTACTGACTGAGCTAGGTCTTAATGGTATTTCAGTGCAAGGACAAAAAACAGGAAAGGAATGGACGGAGTTTAGGCTGGCTCTTGATCTTCAGTTACTTTCACCTTATATGATTTCTTTTTGCCCACACCTCCCCTGTCCCTGAAGGCACAGTTCTTGGCCAGACAAAGCATGCAGTACCAGCAGACATCCCCGTCCTCTTGCTCTAGGAACTGAGAAGAAGGAAGTGAGTAAATGAGCGGGGTTACTGGCTCAGTTTCTCAGGGGCAGAAATTCTCCAGTCCCCCTAAAAAATGCCTTTAAGG
>VWYH01010171.1:1094589-1135908 GCA_013399365.1 Pampusana beccarii | reverse complement strand
AAAAAAAAAAAAAAAAAAAACAACAACAAAAAACCAAACAAGACAAAAGAGCCAAGGAATGCCAAATTTATGGGCCCTTCTTTAACCTTAGTTTGGTCTCTATGCATATGCAATATAGTATAGTAGTGCTTGGCTGAACAATCTCTTCTGCTTTCCCCACAAAGTGTAGGGTGCAAACTGGTGATGAATTCAGGTTGATTAGGCAAATATAAATTAGAATCACCATTACTGAAATCCATATTGACCTTCTAGATGATCCTCTACATATATAAAATTTATGGCTCATTAAAATTTTGTGTATTAGGAGTACCTACTACAAAATACATCATGTTTGCCAGGGGCCAGGAGCGTACACATGGGTAGCAAGGCAAAGAGCTTTAATGTCACTGCTGCTCTAGGACGGGCTACTAACCAGTAAAAGAGGGGTAAACTTACTAACGAGGGCTTGGAGGTAAGTGTGGACTGACATGTTGATAATGAACTGCCATTTGTTCCAGTGGTTATACATCAAGCCAAAATGTTAATGGCAGATCTGGACAAAAACAGAGGCACTTCCAGGTTGTGACTGGGTATCCATGCTGTACCAAGCCATGATAACAAAAGGGGAAGAAATAGGAAGAAACACCTGCTGTTGTTGGTAACTCTTTCCTTCTAAATCTGCAAACTTATGGGATTGATCGAGACTGAGATATTTTTTGGAACTGTAGAAATACAATATCTGCTTATTATACTGGAGTATTCTGTAAATGAAAATATATTTTTCTGTGTATAAAATGGATATTTACTCTCATTTTCTGTCACATACCTATTCAGTTATGAATACAAACATATTCGGTTTTATAGTTAGATTTTTTCTTCATTTCAGCTTCAAGTGGACACCTTCAATACATAGTCATATATATTATTACATACTTTATCTTCTGGGGAAAATTTCCATGAAGAAAACCTCACTGACCTTTTTTTTTCTTTTTTTCCTTAACTCCTTAAATCAGTATTTCACCAAGGCAGACAGTAATTTCCAGGATACCTATCTTGGCTTTACCTGAATTCAAGCAGCGTAGGCAACCGCTTTCATTACTGTCTTTTTCTGTTATCCTTTTCAAAGACTGAGACATTAATTCATCTGTAGGACTGCATGCTCTTTTAAAAAATAGTTCTGATCTTTATATAGTAATATAATTTAAATTAGTACCTAATTCTCTTAAGTCCACAATTTAGGACAGCGCGGAATCTACTGCAGCAACTAATTAAACACTTACTGTAAGGTTAAGTTTTTCATTAAATCAATAGGCCCCTAGTGTCAGTTACAAAGCCCTAATTACTATGCTGTAAATTTAGATTGAATTTGAATTAAGGACTGATTTCAATCTAACCACAGCATGTAAATATTGTAAATTACCAGAATTACAGTTCAATAAAATTGAATGGATTTCACTTTAGATAAACTAAATGCAAATGAGCCTAACAAAAAAAAAAAAAAAAAAAAAAAAAAACAGAAAAAAATTTCAAAAAAAAAAAAAAAAGCAACACGAACCTGCAGAAATTTCCCAAACATCTGCACAAGAGTCTTACATGTGCAGTATATAGTACACTGCTTTGGCAAAGAGCATGTCAGAACTTCAAAATGCTGCTACCGTTTACTCTAACGTGTTTTAAATATTTCATTATCTGTTCTGAAAATGAATAAATTTAATCTCTCCCAAGTGATCAAGTAAAATGATGGCTAATGTGCCCACTTACTGTGTTGCTTTAGTTTGATGACTGTATTGTTGTGCTAAGGCACAGTATGAAATCAGGTTATCAGGTTATAACTGGCAGGGATAAAAAAGGCAGCACTGGGAAACACAAAACAACCCATTTTCAAGGCATGAATCATGCACTTTGAAGATTCAAAAAAAAGTGTAAAAATTACAGACAATAGCACTCTAATCAAACAAGGGCAAAACTGAAAATAATTGGGAGTTTGTGGACTTTCATTCAGCTTCAAATAAGCACTGTATCCACAGGATATTAATAAAATTGGGGAAATGGGCAATATGCTAGGTTACACAGAAAAGGAAAAATAAAAAAATGCCTACACTGAGGGTCACACATACAATTATTGTGAAATTTCTACTCACCTGCCTACATTATTTCAATACACAGCACTAAAAATTATATTAGTATCCTAAAGATGTCCTTTAAAAGTTTATGAAAACAATGTCTAATTTTTTACACTTTATTCTTCATTAATGCAGTTAACTCAGCAGAATAGTAAAAGTTGATGGAAAAATTAAAAAACAAACAAACAAAACCTCAACAATTTAAATTGTCCTGAAGGCTCAGAAAGGTTGTAGATTAAAGAAATTAATGACAACTTTTGTGATTTTGTGCTTCACAGATGTGGAACATAAAGTAGAAACGAAGGGGTAAATAATAATCCTCCTTCAAGAGTAATGTCCATTATTCTCATTTCTACCAGAACTAAAATTACGACATCTGATTCTTTACTACAGTTATGGTTTTGTTCCTTTTTTTTCAGAATACATTTTATGGGGTCTTTGCACTGTTCACGCCTCACAAAGTTAAACAGTTCCAATGAAGTTTGCAGGCACATGCTGTGTGTCTGATAATATACAAGCTGACAGCACCACACTTCCTAAAACTCTTATTTCCTGCGAGTGTTAAAATTATATCTCAAACCACAGAGAAGCATTTTAACGACTTCATGTCATCAAGTAAGGTAATAATACTTCAGCTCAGCTTCATCGGCTGAGCGTGGTAGCCAAAGGTAGTAAGTAATTTACTACATTTGCCCTATGTAGACATTTCACATCAGGAAAATCAAACCATTCTCTGAAGTGCTCATCTTACCAGCCCTATGGAATGTTAAATTACTGGCTGCAAAAGAAATGATGCTTCACTGAAGTTTGGAGTTTTGCGCAAGTGGGATGTATGGGCCAAGCTGCAAAAAGCTACAAAGTAGATAAGAAAAAATGACTCATGACAATTTCCAGATTAGAAAATATGGTATGTTTATACCACCTACAGCATGTACAGTGTATTGCTAAATATAGGAAATACAGTAAAATGGATGATGACTAGTTTTATCATTGTCCTTTGTTTCTGATAAGGGGCCATTTTTAGAACAGCCTTCCCACCTTTGTGTTGTACCCTGGTAGACAGGAGAAGCTGTGCCCTGTTGGGATTCCGCTGCTCTGGCTCTCAGGCTGGAAATCACCCCTTGAGCTCACTGCTCAAGGCTGGAGAACCATCTCACCTCACAGGACTGTGCTTGAGCAAGCATGAGCGAGAAATATAAATGACTGATGAAATAAATGGCTACCTGTTCAAATTCACGGAAGTAATAGATGGCATGACTTTGATTTTACTCTGTAAACTGAAACAATTTCACGTTTCCGGTTCTGGAATTCGGGTGAAGTTAGAAAATTACAGAAATGTCTGGGGCACAGTTCTGTTGGAGATAATTTATTTGTGTTCTGTAAAATTTGTTTCCCAAGAAAAAAAAAAGTATGGTTAAACAGTCCGATTAGCCAACAATTAATGAAATAGCCATGCTATAGGCTCATACTTCACCAACTGTGTTTTCATGTAAAAGAAAAGATTTTGAAAACAGTCTTCTGGTGAAAAGGGAGACTTCTTTTAGAAAGTAAATTTAGATAGGATTGGAATTTTAATCTTGCACAGTTTAAAGTTTAACGGCAGTTCACGACCAGCTTGTTAACGAGTCTCAGCCTCTTGAGAAAATGCCCTGCCACTTTGCATGGTGAAGAATCTATGATTTTATCCTGTCTTATGGAATATCAAAATTAAATCGATTTTTTTTTTTTTTTACTCTTCCTAAGGTTGTAGCTTTTTGAATTCCAGTGTTCGATCTGTAATTCACACAGTTAAATGGAAGGCTGGCTATTCCACACACAAGTTTCATCTCATGTCTGTCTGAGTGGTATGGGACACACAGATTGTATTAAGTTTAGCAGTCAGTGGTTTGGACCTATGTATGCACAGTTATCAGGTCATATATGGCGTAGCTAAACATTTGTTCTCCTAAAATTATGCTCATATTTAATATCTGGAAAAACGACTGCCTTATGGGATGTTAGAAGTTTGCCTTTCTATTACAGTATGACATCCACAGCAGCTGGGTGTCAAATAATACAATTAGAACAGTAAAGCTTAAATACAGTGAAGATGAATTGTCTACAGTGTGTAGATTGCAGAACAGAATAATGGAGTTAAAAAAAGGAATCAGTAACTGAAGACATTCTTAATGGTGTGAATCCTGGAGTGAAACTTTTGGGTTTCAAAGACTTTTCTTATAAATTTATTTGTGGGATGAATCACGGAACAGAATCTCAGAACAGTTTAGGTTGGAAGTGATCTTTGGAAATTATGTAGTGCAATCCCCTACTCCAAGGTTCTAACATGTTTCCCAGGGCTTTTTCCAGTCCAGTTTTGAATACCTGAGACACCTTGTTCCACAGCTTAGCCCCCTTCTCACTGGCCAAAAAAAAAAAAAAAAATCTTTACATTATTTGGAACTTTTTTTGCTGCTGACCATTACCTCTTGTCCTTTTACTATGCATCTCTGAGATGCATCTCCATCTTCTCCACCATGCTATAGCTGAAAACAGTGATTAGATCGTCTCTTAGCATTCTCTTCTGCAAGGTGAAGAAACCCACTTTCCTCAGCTTCCCTTTGTACATCATACTCAGTTTGTTATTCTCTCGGAGCTGGGGGACAGAACTGGACACAAGTCGTGAACACAGAGGAATAATCACTTCCCTCAACCTGCTGGTGATGCTGCTCCCCAGTGTGTGGTAAGCCTTCATTGTCACAAGGACGATCAGAAAACTAAAGCCTTTGTTATCTGAGCAGCTGTGATTAACGGTCATTTATCTAGACGTGGGAAAAATGGCTAGGTAAGTGACAACAGCTTGACCCTGTTCTGTTTCAATCATCAAGCACATGATTTTAGTTAGCCATGGGAGTCAATCCCATAATTTTTTACTGCAGAAGTCCAGAATTATTTTCAGTAACCCATCATTAAATATTGAAATATCTATTGTTAACAAGTAGTCCATAATTTTATTATTATGAATGGAATTGTTCACATTATATGAAAAAACTTAGCTCCAAACATGACTCTTCCATGAACAGTGAGCATAAAAAATCCCAACTATCATTATCAAAAATACCAGACAATGTACTTGTAATGGCTGTGGAAGGTTATTTGAAAATACCAACCAAAAAAAAAAAAAAAAAAAAAAAAAAAAAAAAAAAAAAAAAAAAAAGCAGCAAACAAGCACCGAGCAGTCTGAGACAAAGGTAGCAATAGAAATACTATGTTTCACAATAACTTTTGTAGCAACAATTACTATGCATTTGAATTAAAAGATACTTTAGGATAGGCATTAATTGAGCACATAGGCAACATGCACTAATGTTCTTTTCTGTCAGCTTTGGGTTATCTATGCATTTTAACATTTAACTTCACTGCATGCAAAATCCAGGAAAGAAAAGTGTGCATAAAAATATACAGGGCATTACTTATTTATATGTAAAACCTTTATTCTATTTTGTTATTTTAGATTAAATCCCATTTCAATTCTATTCTCTCAGGGAAGCACTAACAGTTTGAGCTCAGCGTGAAAGCCATCAAACACTTGAGCTGAAATTTAGATTGGGCAATTTTGCCTGGTGAAGTAGAAAAGGACATGTGGAATGGCAGAGAACAGAATGGCTTATGGAAAGGCAGATGCTTTAATAACTTGTTGTCTAGTGGGAGCCTCAAATATCTAAATTTAAACACTGCAATATATTAAAAGGTGTTGCTGTCAGGGAGGGTACACTTTACCATAAGAATCAGTGTAAATGTGAATATTTAATATATGTGCAGACTTTAACACAACGTTTATTTTAGAATTTAAATTAGAATTAATTCAAAGATGTTAAAAGAAATTATCTCAGACTGCAAAATTTTGCTCAGGTCTGCACTGCAAAATACAGTAGGCCAGGGCCCAGGGAATTTTGACTTGGACCTGTCTCCCTCTGTGAGTGGGCTGATTAGATACTTGAGATCTCCTGCCTACTAAGATCCTTTTTGTTTCAATGTATCAATCTCCTGTTAATTCACACTGGGTTTTAAAGTATATTTATCCTCAGGCACATTGCTGGAAGTATGCAACGAATTTACCTAGGAAAGAAGCTAGAAACCTCCTAGGTTAATTTCTTTATAGAACAATTCTCTCAAAATGTCTGGAAATAGCGAGTTAACTCTAATTCACTCTGGATGCATAATTTACAATCTGGCAGAATTAAGATGACTAGGGAAGAAAAATTTTATTAATAAGCTAGCTTCCCATATGTTCATGAACAACTGGGTCCTATTAAAGAACAATGAAAGCTTTGTCACTTGACTTTTGGAGATATGACACCAGTATTTATATACTGTTTGGTGACACAGAACTCCTAATTGGCGTCACCTTTCACATTTGTCATCTCGTGCGCTGTTTCTGTTTTCTAGAAATATCAGACTATATTTTACTTATAGATACAAAAACATGTTACGTATACCAAGCAGAAACAGGAAATAAAAGCTGTTTAAAAAAGAAATCTAATCTTGAAGGTTTCATTTATGGTTTATCAGATATGTGTATGCATTAAATAAAAGTCAGATGGAAATGTTTCAACAGATATGGTGAAAAGTGAAATTGGGAGTAATATTTTATGAAACTTAATGACATATAGAGTATGCTAGGATGATTTTAAAGGTCATTAGTTTAACTACAGATTTGACTTTTAATAGTATTTACTTGATACTAATTACTGGACAGATGCAATAAAAATGTGTATAAACGAAAACCAAACTTTGTGTCTCTGCACATTTTCAGTGACATTTCAAATTCTGTTTTAGGGAGTGGATGGCCAGTTAGGGTCAGCAGGGCCTTTTGATTAAAGAAGGAATGAAGACTGACTGTGTAAGCTTAATGGAATATTCTCACACACAGGAAGTCCTTGAGCTAGGTATTACTGGAGACTATAAAGAAATTAATGGAGAGAATTTTATTTTATTTTTTTTTTCTCCTTTCCTTTTTCTTTTCAAGTCTTATCTAGGTCTCTGGTATTGACCAGAAAGAGACAGTGTGTTAGGCTAGGCAGATTTCAGGTCTGGTCATTCATGTTCGTATAACCCAGTGGTAATAGACACAGTATAAGAGCTTTGAGAGGAATCAGATGAGAGGGACAAAATGTAACACTGAGCTGGAGCAAAGAAAAGAGGGCAAGACCATAGGAGCCAAAAACACGTGGAAGAGGGAGCTTGCAACCAGGTTGTACAGGCCTCACATAGTCTATAAGAGAAAATACCTGAGGATTTATCTGACTTTATTAGTAAGAAATCTGTAGGAGCTGTGTATTATAGAATAAACAGACTCTTCTTAAGCCTTTGCTCAATGTTTCTGTAAAATCTTTCTGTAAACAGATTGCAATCACTTGGTGCTGCATTGCCTACGATAGAGAAAGCAGCCAAAAATTGCTGCTTGCTGCTAAACTGAACACAGCCTGCTGCTGAAAAACAATCCTGCATCCCAAAGCTTCACTCTTTTTTCAAACCCGCTTTGTTGGATGGGAGTCTGGCTGGCAAGATTACTTTCAATCCTTTTTTTTCAAGAAAAAAACACAGCATTGCCAATCAATTAATAAAAAATTGAAGGAATGAAATCGATGACAGGTATTCTGCAATAATAACAACCATAATTACAAGTACCTTAGCTAAACTAGCTCTGAAATAGTTAGGACTGTTTGGGAGCTGCTTGAATAACATCTGCCCCACTTATCCTCCATTTCAATTTAATATTCGTAGAGCTAGTGCTGCCTATATCATCAATGTCAAAAACTAAAAAGTCTTATCTTCAACTTTCATTCCAATGCTTCAAAAGAGCTTTGAATTTGCATCTTACTCTAGGGAAGATGTAGTTTAAAAACATTTTTGCCCAGCTTGCTCCATTAATTTCTGAGGAAAATGCACCTACTGCTGTGAATATGACAGTTCTCAACCTTGGTGTTTTTACAGGATGTCCCTCCCCAGGGAACGACCAACACCATTCTGACTTACCCTGCTGGAACTGCCCCTCCTGCTGGGTAATCAGCTACTGCAGCACTAAGGGAGAGACCTCAGTATGATTAACTGAATGCCCCTGATGAATGCTAAGGAAAAGGAGAACAGCAAGTTTTATAGGGGGAAAAAGTGCTTTCAGTAATCATCTATTTTCAATTCAAGCAGCTAATTTACAGTTGCATAGAGTTGCTCAATTACCAGCAGCACTTAGTATTTTATACATCTCAGTAAGCTTGAACTTGAAATAATATTCATCACACCTATCAAATATATTTTTTCTCCCAATTATTTCTGTGAGTCAAGAACAAAATTCATTTTGTAATGATTATCTGACTCAGGTAAAGCTGATTTTCTATTACTCTAGGCCAAAGCTACTGACAAGGGCACAAAAAGGATTATTTTTCAGCAGTTTTCAGCTCAGCTAAATCAGCAGATAATGCCATCCATGATGCAGAGCGATCCTGACCTAAAGCCCTCCTCATTGTTAATGTTTCCCACATCTCAAAGATGCCTCAGTGGCAAAAAAATATTCTATAACCATCTTTTGAGCACCAAGAAAAAATATTCTTTAAGAATTCTTTGGGTTTTATGCTTTAGCCATTGGTCCCTGAGTAGTCTCCAATCCCAAACTGTACTACCACATGAAGAAAATATATTTTCTGTAGCCAGCAATGGTAATTTGGTGTATAGCTTTATTATATGTAGACCATCAAATAAAGACTCCTTGTACTCCCACTAAAAATAGCAACAACAAAACCAAAGTGCAAGACCCAGAAGTGAAACACGCAAAAGAAAACTACAGTTGCTCTGCCAAAGAGCAAATGAAGCGAAAGTTCATTGTTATTGACTGCTATTCACATAAAAAGCAGTTTCTCTTTATCATCAGCGGAAAGGCATGTAGACTTTCAAGTGAAAATTCCATTTATAGTTGAATTTATTGTTTGAATTTTTATACTGTGACATTTAAAGTGAATTGTTCTTTGGCTTAAGAGATTTTCAGTCATTAGTTAAAAGAAAAGCTAATTTTCTTTTTAGAAGTGCTAATCGATCATTTAGATACCGTTTGCATTCTATCCTTTTTATACTTCAATATGTATTTTAGTCACAGGATATCTGTCCTATGTAGCACGGACATTTTCCATTTTGTCAAGTGTTCTCCTCAACCAAAAGCTGCATAGTTTTAAATTTTCACATGATTTTTATTGTACAATTCATGGTGACTGTCATAAAAACCAAGCGACAAACAGTGACGAACCTCACAAGTGTCTCTTAGTCAGTGAAGAGCTATCATTCTGTTTTAAACATGGGGAAGCTGAGATACGTAGAAGTGTAAAGAGGTTTACAAGCTATTCTGAGGCTGAGCTAAGACAAACAAACCTTTTTGTAATCTTGCCAGATGATTACTATGATAAAGATGAACTGGACATGAAGATACATTTGTAGTGTTACAGCATTATTCTGATAACTCCTGAAATGTATTTATTCATTGTAAACAAGGCTTTAGCTCTCAGTATGAAGCCTTGAATGAAAAAGCCCCTTTCTCTTTGGTTGGTTATTTGTGGGAGGAAGAGTTAATTTTTAAGATGCTGGCACACCTTTTTTTTTTCTTCTTTTTCACTAGGTAAAACAATCTAGTCACGAACATGCTCCCGTTCACTCAGTGAATTTACCTGCTAATGTGATGAGACATTTAAAATCATCATCAACGAGGCTGGGAAACTGAGGCCTGCATGAATGTGCTGTTCTAGCAAGACTGCTGTCGTTCTGACAGTAAAGAGAATGATGCTGTATATGTAGGTTTTTAAGATTCATTTCTACAAGAAACAATGAAAACCTGTAGTAAGATTACTTTCAAGAGGTGGTGAGGATTTTTTGACAAAATAATTTTCCTCAAATAAGAAGGTGATGCATCAGTCACCCACTGACAGAGGCACTTTTAAAATTTCTTGTATTAGTATTTACATAACACTCCAGCAGGATAGATAGAGAGGTTGTGTAACAGTGGCTGGCTGTGTACATGGAATATACTTTTCATAAAAACAAATATGGAAGGACTCTATCAAGCCTTCATGATAATGGATGTTGTAAAAATATAGTATAGTTCTTAGATTAAAGATCTGTGGAAATATCCTCAAAGATGCGTAAGCTGTATACGCACAATCAAAACTGAGTAACATCAAAGGAGATGCCCAATCAAAAGACTTTCACTAGACTAAATCAGATGTTGTGTTATAAACAGTGTGTGACTTCATTAGAGTCGGGAAGAGATACATTTTTAACACACCAGATACACTATAAAGGGTGGCAAAGAGGGTCACAGAAGGTTTGCTATGTTTGATGTGAAAGGGCTCAGTACAAAGAGACTGAGTAAGAGTTTTAGTTATGTGGATGAGTGAGTCCCTTGCAGACATATTTCTGCAAGACTAGTAAAACTCTGATATGGCGTCTTCCCACTCCATTGTCTGCCATGCACTATGAAGATACCATTTTGTCCTTCAAAAATCCTGTTTAAAGTATTTCTTTTCCACATTCTACAATAAACACAAAAAAACTTGCCCATAGTTAGTTTGCAACTGTCTGAGGCCAATTCCTATGACACTGACCAATATTATCTCATTGTTCCCTTGAACTCTGCCATCGGACTTTGTCTTGCTTTGACTAGCATGTCAACAACATTTGTTCCTTGGACTTTCCCGTATTTCCATCTCTCTCAATCATGTCTTGCTTAGTATTCAGTCTAATGCTTTATAAGTAATCCAGACATTAAGTAGGTACAGAAGGAAGGCAGAGAACAGAATATGACATGTCATTGCCTAGTTCTTTTACAGCTGATGGACCTGATAGATAAAACACAGTCAGACTGTACTTTAGATGCCTTGTTGAGTCTCTTCTGGAGCTCAAGAATCTTACATACCTTTATATATAACAATCCATTCTCACTTAAAGGAGTTGCTTGTGAGATACTGTATCTTTTATACCAGAAAATTTAACAATTAAAAAGATCAGTCTGCTAGCTGTTACATGCAAGCACATCCAGAGGAGCATCACACATACAATGGTACAGACTCTCTAAACTATGACAGGAGTAGTACAAGGTCTCATCTTCTGATGTGAGGTTATTATGAACTGGTTTATAAATATTTTTCTGTGAATTATTAAAATATTAATCTGAAATAATAACTGACCTCGCTTTGAGCTGGAGGTTGAATTAGGGCCTGCTAAGGTCCTTTTCTACCAGAATTATAACCTTAAGAAAAACATATTTTTCATTTCTGTACTAGGCAGAGACCAGAGCAGACTCCTTTTTTTCACACTGTTAACATGTTTGCATTTCCTCAGAGCAATAAGTGCATCACTTTACATACTTTGTGTGTTTGCCTTCCCCAAAGTGAAAGAAATCGTTCCTTTTCTCTTTTTTTCTCCTTCCTTACTTACCCCTCTTGCTTTATTTTACATTTGATGTTTCTTAACTGTCTGATCTAAAACCTCAGCTCTTTTCCAGTTGCAAACTTCCTTTCACTGTGTAACTTCGGTCAATCAAAACCACATTACTAAGACCTGTTTTATGGTTCTATCCAAATCATAATTCCTTATTTCTGGTGACCACTAAGCATTTTCTTCTGGATTTTAATCATTGTATTTAAGCTTACAGATTTCATCATGCAACTGTCCATTTTGATTTCATCATTTGTATCTTTATTTCCACTGAACCCCCTATATAAAAGACATCCTCACAGAAACAGCCCATGCAGTCATTGCTGTGCAGTAAATAAAACTCCTGTTCAGAACCTGCTTACTGTAGTGTTCATGGAAAATCACCAGATGATAAAGGGCAAGCTGGTAACTGGTCACATTCTATTTGAATAATAAAAATAAGGCAGTATTTTCACTTGGTTTTCTCTCTGCAGTGATCATTGGTTCTGCCTGTCAGCTGTGTTTTACCATGTGTTTAAGCTTTCCGGCATATGGACTGTCTTTGATTTTGGAGAATTCACACCACAAAAGAGCCCTGAAACTTAGAGTGACCACTAAACATCACTGCATTACAAAAACTGACAATATCAGCATGGTTCATAAGGTGAGGAAAAGATGGTAAGACAGATGAAGGCTCAGGCTACATAATCACATAGAAATTATTAGTGCTTATATACAAGAATGATATTTGTAGATACAAGTAACAAACAATTATTTTATATTGATCATTATAAATGAGTCTGAATAAAATAGAGAGAGAAGTTGATGGCACAGTGAAATTAATATATTTCTTAGTTACTGTTAAACTTATACCATCAAAGGAATATATTGTAAAAGGCACTACCATATTACATTACATAACAAATACATTTAAAGAAAATTCTTTAAAGCTCATATATTTGACACTTTCTGTCAACAGAATGCCTGAAAAAATATGGGCCCCACAAATCATGACGGCAATTAAACATTAGCTTTCTCCTCCTGCTAGATATAGAAACATAACATATGCTGCCACTTGTCAGTCATCTCAGGGTCAGCCAAAAGGCAGCTGACCTGCTCTGAGATCACCATTAATTTTTAAAAAGTGTTTACTGATTGTCACAAAATGGATTAAAAAAAGCAGCAGTGAGCAGATGAGGATAAACATTTGCAATTAAAGTTTTGGGTTGAGATGAAAATATTCTGATAAGGTTGGATACAGTGGCCTCTGTGGCCTTGCATCATTATATCATTTTGCCATTAAGGTGATTATCCATGTGAAAATGGTGAGTCGCCTTAAATTAGAAACACATTTGTATCTGTATGTACACAAACTTCTTTGTAAATTATTTTTATCCTCATAGCAACTGCTGGATGGGACTACAGGTTTGTTTTTTGACTCACTGATCAGACCATTTCATAACAGCACTCTATCACGTAGCATTTAGCATCTCAACTAGGACTGTCAAATAGAGGTTGCTGAAAGGCAGCTTCTTCCGAAGAGACTGTCCTTCTAATCACAGGCAGCGAGCACAGTAGGTCGCTGCCTTCTGTCTCTATACTAGAGCTCTCAAGTCACCTGGTGATCTTAGGCATAGTGATATCTGATGACATAATTCCTGCATATTAATAAACTCTGTATAGTGCTTTGCACTAAAGGTTACAGAGTAAGAGCTGTGTAAATGGCGAGAAGCTGTTGGCATCCATAAGTTTTCCGGAGATACGACTGCAGTTGCAGTGCAAACACTGGATCAAAGCAATGACCAAGAGGGAAGAGCATGTGAAGTAATAATGTAACTAAGTCAGGAAACAAAGGAAAAAATAGTAAGTCAAAAGCCAAAAAACATTCTGAAGTAGTAGAATAAGTTCACAAGATTTCTAAAATGCTGTACATTACATTATTAAAAAAATTTACTTGCAACAGACATAGCAATAATAGACAATTATATAGTCGCACTTCATATTCTGTAGCCTGTAAAAATCATGGGGGAAATTCAAATGCTTTTATTTCATGTCACATACATTCATTAATTGCTGATAAAGAAGTGGAAAAGAAGTTCAATAAGGTACTAGAAATGTTGCAGATGGTGCCCCACATCAGGCAGAATCTGTTGTGGCTTAAGCTGATTTTAATGCCCAGTTGGAAATAAGCTTTGATGTGTAAAAAAAGTTCATGGGTTGACTCAGAACAGTTTAGGAAAATGACTAGTGAAGGCTAGATCTGTGCAAGTGTTTTTACACTCAAAGTAGCCCTAACAAAACATGAACTTCAGGCTAATTCTGATATGAAATATCTGGCATCCTGATGGCACTGTAGAAGCAAAAAGCATTTTTTGGTGGGAAGAGAGAGAAGCAAACCACCAAAGAAGAATCCTAAGCTAGGAGTCACTGCTGAAAACCAAGTCTTTTAATTTTAACAAGTTCATCAAAATAAGATTTTAATAATTTAACTGAGAGAAAGGCAATAGCCTGTTTCTGCTCAAGTAATGCATTTGACTAAACAAATATTCAGAAAAATTACAGGCTTGTCTGGAGCACCTGTTTATGAAGCATATGGAAAGAAGGAAAGAAAAAAATTCCAGTGCCACATTTCAAGCAAAATAAAAAGAATATTATGAGAGTCTTTAAAAAAATTTACATAGAGAGGAAAAAAACTAAAAACTCTAAGGTTGTTAAAATATGTCAGCACTATCTTCTTGTAATACTGGTAGCTGTAATTTTCTAAATAAATGGCAAATGCTTTAGTGAAAAAACAAACAAAAAATCAACACAACAAAATAATATGAAAATATGGGCTGTTAATCTGTTTAATTATAGATAATGTTAACAATTTTATTACTATTTTATTGCTTCTCTCTGTAGTTTATAGCTTTTTGAACTTTGCCAGTAGTTCTTGAAAATGTGACAAAGTTGCTGCTTATTTATGCTCTGCTCAAGGGAAAAATACCTTATATGAAACCAGACTCTGTTAGGAAATACAACATATCCATAAGTAAATTTCTGAACTTTCTCTTAAGTTAGATAATAATGATTCAAATTCCCTATATTCTGTCAGAAGACCAAAAGCTAATACTACACCTCTAGTTTTCTCTAAAAGTTAAATTTACATGCCTTTCAAATTTGCTGTACTTGGTGTTCAAATTTCATATACGCACTCAAAAATAAAAGCATCAAATAAATGAGAGGATGAAAATATAATTTTGACCTTGAAGTTTCTAGATGGTCAGTCCCTTGTTGTCTGTATCTATTCTTCTGAAGAGATCCTTACTGAACTGGTGAAAATGCTTTAACATTTAAGCATTTTGCTTCCTTCAGGTTATATCAGTGAAAATTAAATTAGGTTTGGTGCTAACAGTTACTCTTTCCTATCTGCCACATTGCTGTGTAGTATTATATTGGAAACAGACCAGGAAAAACTATCAAAACCAGCATCCTAATACACATGCAGTTATCTTTGATACTGGGATTTTGTTACAATACAATTTCATGTGGTACATCATGGTTTTGTGTATCTAGTTTTTGTACCAAATCCTAAGAAAACATGAAGAATTCTACAAATACACATGGCAGGTAAATGATAAGAAGCAAATGTACATTGGCTGCTAAACATCCCCAAGAAAAGGGTAAGCATATGGTAGCAAAGCAATATGTGGTTTCAAAAAGAGAGTATTTCAGGCAGAAGAAATTACGTATGCTGGGAGGTTAAGGAAGTGACTATACTTATGTTAGAACTGTGGAAACATTAAATATGAATGAAATGCAGAGATAGCTTAAGGAAAAGTAGTAACAGGCTAGAAGCAAAGGATGTGACAGAAAAGAGCTCTGGGAATGAAGAACAACGGTAACAGAAGAGACAAAGAGGTAAACTGACAGAGAGGAACATTTAGGATTTGTAAATGAGCTCTGCCAAAAGAGAAAAGGTATGTTCACTGGAGTGGAATCAGTGAGTGACAGACAGGAAAGAAAACTTTGGGAAAAGGGTAGTATAGGAATCTGCAACAGAAAAGTTTAAGGGATTCTAGAACCAAACCAGTTTTGTCAGTTATACTCTATATTATGAATTTCAGATAATTAAGAAAAAAGAGAGAAGATGGAGAGAGGAAAGAACTGGCCGAGCCAGCAGAAATAGAGCACGAGGAATGAAAACTGATTACACCAGTGTTTAGAGTAACTTCTTCACATCAGCGAAAGCATTTGGATACCTGAGGAAGAAGTATGCAGTTACAAACAATCGGTTTTATCCCACAGAAGATAGAAGGACAAAAATTGTTCTCCATTCTGCAGGACAGTACCAAACACAGAAGGAAGATGTGTGCTGAAAGAAGTAGGATAAAAATTCCAGAGGATAAAAATTATGGGCCATGTCCTTTGTATAAATCAAGACTGAAAAGGTGATATCGAGACACCAGCTGGAAGTCACAGTTTGGTCTGTTGAGGGATTCTTGGCAACCTCAGGGTATTTCTTATATTGGCCCCCCAGTGATCACTACACCAATGAAAAGACTGAGCTGCAAAAAAAACATCCTGGCCATGTCCCTCCTACTTAATGAGGAAAAAGTCCATAACCATCATATATTAAACGTCATTGTTTTTAAAAAGACTAACACAATGAATTGTACAGCTGATGTACAGAGAGATTTCAGTGTATTTTTATCATATATTGTACAGTATTTATATGAGAATGAGAAAATTTTTTATGCAGAAAATATAACATCTGTCATAATTTTTCTTCAAAGTGGAAATTTTTGCTTTTACCATTTTATATTTAGGCCTTGTTTTCCATTTTTGAGCAGTTCTGATCATAAACTACCTTAAAATATGTAATAGTGTATTTAACCTCAACCACAATGAGACTAGAAAGCCAAATAAAATGCATAAAATAAGTAATTGAAAAGGACTTGGTTTTCTAATGTAAAACAAGCTGAGTGAGTTTAAATAGTCTAAATAGTCATTACAGTCTGACTGTGATGTGTTCTTTCCTCTACACTTGCTGCAGCATTTCTTGTATTATTATAATGGTTTCTAGAGCAATAAATTACAGACACAGAACCAACTGCTGAAAAGTGTAGGCGGCTCACACAGCATGATGCAAATCACACTGTTGGATACTGTTTCTTTGTAACAACAATTTCATTAGGGTTCACGTGATTCTGCCCACCATAACACAATTTCACTATCCAGCACAGCGTCTGCTGGAGCTACGGTAGATAGAAGTTTCCATTACTAAGGCCTTAATTCTGAAAACACTTATTTTGGTGCTTGAAGTTTGCTTGTACGTGTAGTATTCTAGTAACTGTGCACATATATGAAGTAAGTAAATACACAGTCAAACTCAGTTACCAAAAGACACGGCCATCTGAGAGCTGTTTAGTGGTAGTTTCTCACTCTAATTCCTTGTGAAACATCACAAATCCCCTCCTAATAAGGACCAATTAGTAAGCATCAGCCATCATCTGGGTCACTGAATGAGGTAACGGATAATAGTAAATGGTTATCCTCTAAATCAAATTTCATTAAATTATGAGAAATGATTGATTCCAAAACGCTACTCTGCCTATTCAAGCAATGCAGATGTTCATATCTGTTAGTTACTCTGCACTAAGTAAATTTACATGTTCATTTAATTGAGCCAAATATAATAAAATGTAAAAGGTAAAGATATCCTTTTTTTTGAATGCCATTTGACTTTAGTAAAAATATGCTAACAAAACAGGAGTCAGAACTCATTTATCTGCTACTCAAAGTTAGTATTGCTAGGATTCGTATATAATAGAATGAGAGATGTGAAAAAAATGATTTATATCATGTACAATTTGGCAGCTACATACTAATTCTGAAAAAAAGCCAAACTGATTTCACAAATCCATCTGGAAAAGATTTCTCTTTGAGAACATATGGCTCGCAACTGTCCATAAAACTTCTACTTTGCACTATAGAAGTTGATATTTATAACATGTATCGTGTGTACGTTTAAATAAGAGAGCCAGATGTAACAACCCACATCCCAGGATGTAGGAGAAGTCACAGAAATCCTTGCCTCAGGACCAGTAGGTGGAAATGGAAGTGGGATGTTTACTGTCTGTGCCCCAGTGCTATTTGTCACCCAGTTGCACCTGGCAGAGTGTACAGGTAGTTTTCTGAGGAGATAACTAGAATTCTAGCAAGCAATACTCACTCTTCTTTCTGTGGAACCAAACCCTTTTCTCCTCCCATCCCCCAGAAGCCACTTGACTTTATATACTGAGTTTGTCTTCAGGGAGGTGTTTATCTTGGGCATTCTACATAAAGGCCCTATTTAACTTAGTTCACAAAGATGATGGGTTTTTTTTTATATCATCTTTTCCATCCAGCACAGATCCATCAATTTAGTTTTAATTCAAGTAAAACACACTTGAAAATGTTGTCTTGTGGCATAAGTAATTCCTGTGATTTTTTTTTTCTTCCCTGTTCTAGTGACATGATTTTAAAATAATATTTTTTCTGTTTGCCACTAAAGTGAATTATCACAGCAACTCCATAGTTCTGTAGCTGAATTATCTTCCACACACTTACAAATTGTTCATCAGCGTGCTGGGGGACTGGGGAGGGGGAGAGGCGGGAGCAAGCCAAGGGAGGGAAGGGGAAAAGAAGGTGGTATTTTAAAAAGATAGTTAGGACAAAAGACAAATAAATGTATATTCTGGGGAAGATTATTGACCAAGCCTTCTACATGTTATTTTCAGTCATTCAGCAGATATTCCAGTCCATCTCTTTTTCTAGGTGCTAATTTTATCAAGTATAAATTCCTGTTAGGTTTTCCTTTTTACTAATCTTGTAATAACTGGCAGGATTTTTCATAGTGGCAACACCTGAAAGACACAAAATTCTTGCAGCAATGTTTGGAGCATCATTATTTGCTCCTGGATTTTGAAATTCCTGTATTACCTTCAGAGGCTTATGCTTTACCAGAGTAGAGGTACTTGCTAGGCCTGGGAAGAATAAAAATGTCAGGATTATTTTCTGTATCACATTGATTAAAGGTAGGGAGGTATCAGACTCTCTTCTGATTTTTGCTACTTGTTTCATTTAGTTATCGATTATTAAGCAGCTCACCTTCCATTAAAGACTTTGATGCAAAGCCATAAATATACCTACAAGAGTTTATTTTTCGTAAGGTAACACTGAACAATAGCTAGATATGCTATAATTTTATATGCAATGCAAAATAGCTTGTTGTATTCCAGTTTAAGTCTAGCTTGTTTTTGTAATATTATGTAGCATACACATTTGATGGGCAAGAAAAAATCCATAGAAACAGCTTGTGAAATGCTTCAAAGTGTATGTTTAGTGAATCACATCCTTACAATTTATAACATGTAAAGGATATAAATTTTTTCATTATCTATTATACAACTGGTTTGTGTTATCAGAAAAATTTTAAAATAATCCTCAAAATCACAGGGTTTAATAAGGCTTATGAAAGCAAATATGAAAAAACCTTCAACTGTGGCTAAGGAACATGGATATGAGTATCGTGATCTTTGCATTTCCCTACTACTGATCCTGCTGTGGATCTCTGGGTATAATTTATGGCACGCTGCAGATTACTCAGTTTATGCTGGTCGCTAACAGATTTAAAAGATCAGTACATCATCCATACACCAGAAGAATATAAGAAATATTTTTTTTCAACTTCAGCCTTTGCCTGGTTTAAGGAAAGCCTTAAAAATTTCCTAAGACTTTCAACTAGATATCGATATAACAGGGAGTGGAGTAGGGATGCAGGGGAGGAGGCAGTTTCCATTGCCGTGCCAGCAGTGTCCACGCTTTGTCACACCACAGGAAATCTGTACAGCCTTCCAGAAACTGCAGCTGCTTCTGACATGATACTCTCTGTTGACAAAAGAAGCAAAAGTAGCCACTCTTCTGGGTTAGCTATCCTGGTTTCACAGCCACCATTGACAAGCGATGAGGCATGAGGCACTAGCTCTACTCTTGACAATTTATCACTGTACTATTTCTATGTGTTACAATGTTAGCAAATTCAACAATGAAAAACAAATACAAAATAAATATTTATGTGTACACATTTAATTAATTTTAAAATGTCAAAAAGCAAATAAAATGATATATGAATCTCTAACTTTTATTAGGGAAAACTTCCCCAGGTATTTTTCTTATGATTTATTGATTTGGATACGACAAAAATGTCAAATTCTGTATTTAAAAGTTCATCATTTATAAAAAAGAGAAAGGTAATTAAAAAAAATCAAAATGAGAATAACCATCAAAACTTTTAAAGAGTCATGCTTGATTCATCTCATTGTCACAAAGGCCTCTAACAAAGTTTTATATTACACATAAAAATAAGTAAAAAAAATAAGGATTCTTAAAGGATTGATGCTCAAGCTGACATTCAATTTATAGTAAAATTTTGGGTACATCAAACATATTTTGTTAAAAAAGGAAGAAAGAAAAAAAATACTACTTTAAAGTGTTACAGAATCCTTGAAAATAGCACAACTGCAATCTTGAAATGATGAATTCTATCAAATTTCTTTAAAGGGTGAAAGTGGAACAGCTTGGTTCTGTGACATCACAAGGTAAAATACAGTTTAAGATATTGCAATATTACAAATAATTATTTTGTTTAAATAAAAAAAATTATGAAAATATTATGGTCAAAAGCAATGGAAGCTGAACTGTGAAGAACATATATTATTTATAAATGAGAAATGGTTTTTTTTCCAAAAAAAAACCCAGATTCCTATGTACAGGCCTTTCCTGTCTCAACCATCCAACTCAATTTTTAAAGGAAAATACAGCTGGAGGCTTTTTTTGTTTTTTTTTTTTTTTTAATATTATTGTCGCTGATTAGCACATACAATTCAAATAAATTTAAATGACTGTGATGATAATGCAGCAGTTGCCAGTGCTACAGAAAGAGGCAAAGCAAAAGAAACAGAATTTAAAAAGTGGCAATTTCAATTTTCCCTATGCTCTGAGGAATCTATGAAATTGCTACGAAAATATATTAGAAAGACAGGAGGTGAGATGTTGACTTCCAGATGGAAATGCACAAGAAAATATTTGATAGTGCTCAGCACTGACGTACAACAATCTAGAAATGGATTAACTCACCGAGACCATATGGGCAGAAAATAACATGAGTTCTGTACGCCAACAGAAATGTAGTCGGGTGAGGAAAGAAACAGAAGGGGTAAGAAGTACTGAAAATAACTACGACAGGGAGGTTTATAAAGCATGAAAATAACAAAAGGTCGTTATCATGGAAGTGATACCAGTAAGATTTTGAAATCCCTGCAGAGGGTGTGCTTGCATTCCACAAAATCTTAGAAAATTTCCTGCAGCGGACACGGTTCTTACTACTAGTGATGAAAGATCTTTCTTATGTTTTCCTAATGATCACTGGTCAAAAAAAAAGGCTAGAAGCGACTTAGAAGGCTGAAAGTTAAATATGTAACAGTTAATGTTTAGACAACTGGTCTGCAGTATGGAATTCAGACTCCATTCTGAGAAATGAAGGCTCCTGGTGCAGGATGTGGCAAGTTTGGTTCTTCAAAACAAAGCACAAGAAACTCAAAGACTGAGCTGGGAGTCACTTCTGGGAAACCCAGTCTGTGTGCAGGTATCTACAGCTACACAACGGGAAACTGCTAGGACAGGCTGTTTGAAACTTTTCATAGAGGCCTAAAATGTCAAAGCATCAGAATGTAACAAGGTTCCTCCTTCAACTTGCGATTCTGAGAACATTTTTAAAACTTGAAGCTATAAGCCATTTTCTTTTTTTTTTTTTTCCAAAAATGAGGAAGAGGACAGTCACTTTTTTTTCCTTGCAGTGCTATTTCGAGAGGATGCACTCCCCTTCTGTTTAATGTATGTTCTGGGAAGAAGAATGTCTCTGTTTATTCAGGGGAATTGCCCTGGGGAGAGGGAGGAAACAGGGAACATAAAGGTGCTGACATGTAGTACTTTTATGTAGTTATTGCATAGAAAAAAAAGTGTGTTGAAAGCTAACCCTTTTTGTTCCTGCCCTACAGTTTTTGTTATCAAGCTACAAATTCAAACCTGTATTTTTGACATTTTGCTGGCCCAGGGAACCTTGAAATCTGTTCTGCACAATGCATAATTTTAGGAGGAGATGAAGAGTTTTTAACTGCCTGTCTCAATCCGGAAATAGCATGTAGCATCCAGTGTCTGTGGTATTCTTTAGGAAAGCAGATGTAACCCTAGAAGCTTTGCTGGACTGATTGCCTTCCTGGACTTGTACAAAACCACAGGCTCTCTAAAAATTCCAAGGAATGAGCTAGACACAAAGTTACTCAGTTTCTCAGACCAAGGCTTTTTTTTTTTTTTTTCCCCAGGGCCTTTCAGGAAAATTCTTTCAAGTTTCCATTCTGCTTTATTTGTCTAAATCTGGTCAACACAGTCAACAGTTTTGATGTATTCAAAGCATGATGTAAAAAGCTAATACATAAGCAAAAGTTACTTATTATTAGTTACTGGGAGAAGCCGTGTGGATTTTTAATCCATAAAGTGGCAGCACATTGTCCAAAATCTTGCTTTATTCAGTGTCTCCCATGCATATCAATTAACAGTTCACTGTTAACAAAAGTGTGAAAACACACAAAGCATAAGATAATTTCAGGTGACAGATTTCTCGCTTCAGGGCTGTACATGAAAAATTTAACAATTCTTAGGTAAGCATTTATCCTAAAAAGCACTTTCCTCTTTAAAAGCTATGCCTTGACAGGAATTTTAGGTCCACACCATGCTTGCATTTTGTAACTTTCATCATTTTATAACATTTGATAACACTCATCATTCTTATTCGCACCTAAACTTTGTTAAAAGTACAACCTTTTTGTTCTTTAGGTCATTAAAATGTTATTTTGGTGTTATGTATGCAAAGTGGTAAGGATTCTATTATAGCTATGCTGCTATTATAGAAATGGGGAAAAAAATAATTTTTCTGTGAGATTCTTCATAGTAATTTTTTTTTGCCAATTAAGATACAGTTTTTATTAGAGATCATGTAAGTTTCACCAAAAACCCCTTTTGAGTACTACTTATCTTGCGTCTGCTTAAACACATTCTAAAACGTTCCGTGTTTTAAACTATTTCTCTTGCACATTGTTTCTTTCATTCACTTCTAACCCAAATGTCTAATATGACATATTCTAACCTTTGAACCACAATAAAACTGCATATTAAGAAGAATTAACTGATAGTAATTTACCTCTTGTTATTTTAACAACAGTATTTATTCTACTACTGAAAATACCAGGTGACTGTTTTCATAGGGATACCTTTATTTTTGAAATTTCAATTTGAAGTCCACCTACAATTTCAAAATCTATTGGAAGTAGAAGACTGATCCTCTAACCATATATTTGCAAGGACATATACAGGCCATAGGATAGGTATCCCCTGGTGATGGGAGCCTTAGTTTATCAACTTGCTTTACTGATTACAGGTAGTGTATGTCTGACACGTTTCTTCCTACCAATTTGTTATCCATGCAAGGACCTTCCTTATGTCATGGCTGCTTAATTTCCCTAAAAGCCTTTGACACAGGGATTTGTTGAAAGCCTTTTGGAAATCCATATATGCACTAGCAACTGTATGAGGCTTACCAGTCAAAGGCATTTATCCACATACTTGGATTTTTAAATTCACATTCAATTAAAAAAAAAAATAGACTTATCCAGCAAAAGAGCCTATTCAGTGATAAAATTACCATGTTTTTTAGTACTGATCCATAAAACTTCCTTTTTAAATTTACAGGCATCATATTTCAAGAAAAAAGTATTTGTTTGCACTATCAGCTCTAACAGAGGTGTGAATTTAAGTATGATAGACTAGTCATCTTCTAAAAGTGAATATAAATAGCTTTTAAAGTAATGCTAAGTTCAGTATAGTGGGGGAAATCTCATCATCATTTTGGTTTGGGAAGAATAGGCTTTTAGTATGCAAATTAGTAAGAAAAACGTTTTGAAGAAATACATCAGGTTGGGGATGTAAATGAGGCCTAAAATGTCTCATTAGGTTTTGAATTGCCCTTTTCTTTTGTTGCAATTTTTTTCTTTTTGTTTTCTAAGCATTATAAATCTTGTGGGCTTTGGGGGTAATTTTCTTGCTTGACTAAACCAGCAAGGGCTTTTCCAATAATAAATTAGCAAATGCTTCTCCAAACTCAATTCTGCATGAAAATATAGAGTGGAACAGAATTTCATAGTTTAATTTACAGATTGTTTCTTGGTTTTGTCCTCTAATATTTCTTGATATTATTTCTAATGACTCCAGCAAATTCTGTTATACATGCGGTATGATTAATAATTTATGTTTAAATTGAAACCAAATATCTGAAGTTTAATACAACAAAATGTACACACAATTTATCTCTATTGAGGAACAGACATTTGAAGATTTTCAATGTGAGACTTCTTTATTATAAAAGGATTCTTTAGTAAAACAACCATTTAGGCTACTATTTTAAATGGAAATCCTTGCAAAGCTGGCTATTTATATCTCTTCTAGCTCATCTTAATGTGATACATAACCCATTTCTCTGTTAATTTTTCCCCAGTGCAATATCCTGATGTTGGTGCGAGCGTACTCTGGCGTATCCCAGATTGTTATGATGTTGACGTCTACTTGAAGAACTTATAATTTTGAGCAGGCTATATTATTGAAATGATATCCTGTGGTATTTATTACTCAAAATAACTCTGCTTATGCCAGTTCATAAAAAGGTTACAGCAAATGCACTTGTTTCCAGAAATAATACTCAGCTACACTAATTGAACTACTTTGAACTCAATGCAGGATGCTGCAACAATAGAAAAGGGCTTATTACATTCTTTAGATATTGTGTTTCAGGGTTCTATGGAATAGTGTTTGTAAAACAGCTCCACATAGCTTACACGATATGACTGCAATACAGTAAATTACTTGATGCATTTCTTTGCAGGGATAATCTCTTATCCCTATTAATGCAGCTTGCAGAATAAGAGTTTAACGTACATTGACTAAGTGAAGACTAAGTTTTTCTTAAAAGAAGAGCTTTATAAGCCAATTGTACCAAAACTCCATTATTGAGCAAAACATTTCTGATGGTTCTATTTACTTGTAGCATTGTATTTTATTGCTCTGTGTGCAATTGCACTCACAAACACACAGACGTATGTAGTAAATTTATCTTTCTCAATATATTTAACCCATGTCCATCATCTCCTTAAATAAAATCTGTCTATTGGTACTAATCCTGTTTCTACAGCAAGTAGAAACTTTCTCTTAGACATATGATACTCAGTGGATTTAAGCTTCTTTCCTTTTTTCTTCTTCCCTTCACACTTAGCAAATAACTTGGAGCCTTAAACGAAAAATAGATATGAGAGATTGCAGTAACTTCTATGACTCTGGTCAAGTGATAAGAAATTGACATTTTTTTTCTTTAACTAATTACCCACTTCCAAGGAAAATTCTTTCTCCCATGAAATCTTTGCCTGGGGACTGTAGTAGAGTAGGAATTTAAGAAATGTGTGTACTTCTAAATCTAATCTGTGTGTACTTCTAAACTATCGAGAATGTTTGAGTGATTCTTGAAGGGTAAAGTCCTATGATGGTTTAAAATTTTGTAGTTTATTGACTGAAATCTGCTGTATAACCAACCCTTAGTTACTCTGTTTAGAGGACTTGTGCTTGTTGGTTGGATATAATGGAATAAGAAATTTTAAGAATATAAATTAATCCTTTTGTGGTCTTGGAGTAAGTTGCTAATACGGAAACAATACCTACTCTCTGAGCTAGGAGAGAAAATTTAATAAGATTATGGCCCTGTGATCTCTAGCATTTACTTTTGTTCATTATCACAATTGTACTGCAGAGATATGAAAAGAATATGGGAAATCTTGTCACGTATGTTTTAAAATATTCATTTGAAAAAAATATAAAACTATTTAAAAAAACAAATCATACATATTTTAGCCCTGGATGAGCAAAAGATTTGGATTAATAAAACTTTTCACCAGTGTAAAATCTTGCCTGGGGGTTAAATGATATTACTCCTATTTAGACATCATCACATTCGCCAGTTCTAATAGGAAACTGAAATATACATACATGTAATTAATATGGCTTCTAATGACAGAAATATTTTTCTTAAGATGAGCTTATAATTATTCTTTTGAAGTATTCAGTATAGACAGTGTCTTCCACAGATAGAGAACTTCTTTCTGTTTCCTTGGCAAAATCAATTGTTGTTGTTGTTCAAAACCTGCTGGACATATTAATTTTTGTTACAACTCATTACTGGGTATTCCAAGTTATCTTATGAAAAATTTTGCAGGAGCCTTTTGTTGAGTATTGACCATACTTATTTTCAGATTTTTTTTTCTCTTTATGAGATTGAACTTGTGAGGTTCTGCTACCTACTGAGAGATGTTCAGCATGTTGGAATATCACTGGCTGCAATGGGAGTCGATTTTTTGCAGTATGCCTGAGTAAGCATATTGCAAGATAAAGGCTGAAAAAGAATATGCTTTATAGTGCATATGCTTCCTACACTTGCCTCCAGTGTCTCCTTTTATAAATTAAAATTGACTTATATTTTATGCTTTTAACTAGAGGGTTAGAAGTTTAGTATAGTATTCTGCAATCTGAAAAAGCAATGAACATTCATTAACTGGGTGGAAGCAGTATTAATGATTATAATTATTTCTTTTATATTATTATTCTTATATATTTTTACAATTTGAAATAATGATAGGAAGCTTTCACGATGCATCCCCAAACATCTTGACGACTATTTCAATGTTTCAACTTGATACATGAAACGGCACAGAAATTCGGAAATAATTAGGAGCAAAATTCCATTTTGCCAATTAGACTACTACAGATATACCTATTTTTTCCAGAAGAATACTCACACCTTTCCCAAGGAGGTTACAGAATTAAGGCCTATGATTCCAAAGCCACAAGCCACAATATGCTTTGGGAGCAGAATGTATAGACAAAGGCCTGGAAGCTGCTCGGGTGAAAATGTGACAATCTGAAGGAGACAGGTGTTAATCTGCCAAACACTAACTGTGGCGAATGTCAGCTGTTCCTCCAGCCGTACACAGAACGCTTTCCTCTGTCTTTGCCTTGTTATGTGCTGGAAAGACACATAATTCAAAGGAAAATATTCTTTACTGCTATTAAAGTTAACATACCTCAAAAATAGAAATAGGACAGGAGAGGATAAAATAGGACAGGAAGTGGTGAGCTCATGTTTATTGTGTCCAGGTTAATTATGCCAACTTGAATTCTGGGGTTAGTGGTAAAATAGTCTCAGCTGTGGATCCTTACCCCTAGGCTTTATGCTGCTTGTACTTTCACCAAAGCCCAAATACTAGGAACGTCAGATTGCATTAGGCATTTTCTTTCGTCTGTTTTTGGAGGTGAATAAAAACATTCTAGATACGTTATATCAGGGACAGACTTCAGGACTCCAGTAATTTTTGACCAACACCTTTGTTTATCTTGAGACAACACATATATGTAGATACGCTAATTAATTCAGAAGTGGAACTCATTCTGCGAATCTGTAGGAAATGAATCACTTAGTGTAATCACAGAGAATATGTTGAGGATGCCTTATTTTGGATAACAAGAAGCACAGATACATATGAAGGATCCTTCAGGTTGATACATTAATTATCCTGAGCATTCTTGGATGCCTGCTGTTTCAGTATTGCTACAGAAGCATGTGAAACTCTTCAAAACAATCTCACTTTGCAGCCTTTGTTCTTGATACTGCCAAGGTCTGCCATGTTAAGTCATGTTTTTAACTTGTCACAAGAAATCAACTTCTAGGAAACCTCAGACTCACACGGTTATTAGAACTGCTGGCTGACTGGGTTCCAACCCATTTTCCCTACGTCCTTAGTCGTATCCATCATTTTCAAGCCATCAAGTAGAAGAGGCAGAATGTACTTCTCCCTTGCTCAGCAATTCATCACACGTTACTCTTTTAATAACACTAAATAATATCGAACACTTTCACTACCCTCATCTGCACGTCTTTCAAGTTATTTTCAAATTCAAGTCTTAGCCTTATTGATAGTATCCATCACTGTGTCTTAACTGCCAAAAGCTCTATAATTTTCCTTATTTTTAAAAATTGAATATTTGAAAATGCGATGGATTGGTTTTAACTTAAACCAATGCAATTACATTCAAGTATGTTAAGAATTAACACAAATATGAACTAGTATTTGCAGTCACAGTGATTATTTTCAGAAGCTGCTTTGTTTTGATGTGGACTGAACATATGAAAGTCAGTGAAGATATTTTATTTCACTATCATAATAATAAAGTGTTATGCAATTTACAGTAACATTCCCATTCAAATTTAGCAGCTACATAAAAATACTTCACTCTAACAAAGTGAAAAAATATTTACTCCATCCATTGAAGATTCTCAAAATCTTAGATACTCAGGATCCTTTACTGATTGTTCCATACTGATCACATTTACCTAAATTGTTGCCTTCAGTCTATCAAAATCAGCAGAGCAGGACTGCCACAGAAATATATATATAGGTGCATACCAGTAGACCAGCTGAACGAATTTCTCATAGCTATAAATTTTGAGAGAAGTGCAATATTGTAAGGAAGCATTGTTCTTGGTACTTTTATATTATACCAACCAGTAATTTTGGTTCCCATTTTAAAAAATGCAGTCTAAGTATGAGGGATCACTAAATAGACCTTTTTGTAAATGTCCAGCACAAATGACCAAGTGTCTTTTGAGATAAGCACTCCAGCTGAAATCGTTGATATCATTAGACGTGTGCTGTTTAGTAGCTTAAAGAAAGCAGACAAATTCTCAGAGATAGCAACTGGAGGAAATAGGTGGTCAGATATGAGGTAATTGTGGTGAAGGATTATGGTGAACGAATGTTAATTTGGTAATATACAGGTCCATCAGCACAAATTTTCTTGCTATCCACTCTGTGGATTTTATTCTTTGAATTGTTAGCTTCAACTATTGTAAGAGCAACTAGGCAAAAAGGTATCAGTTAAAAGGCGGAACAAAAAAAACAAGTGAATTTTCCTAAATAAAGATGCTTTTGTAAAACGTCAGACTACTCCATTTATTAACAAAATAAAAATAAAAAAAATCTGAATGCTTTGAAGACCTACGAGCTACAAGCAGTGGGATTTATTCCCATTTGTCTTCCCCTCTGCCTTTTTCTCAGTAGCAGTACATTACCTATGCTCCAAAAACCGGCAGGAGTCCTAAGTTCAACTACAATTTTGCCCCTCACAACACGACAAAAATGCTACCTGAACCACATCCATAAAATCTCACGTAAGGTCAAGGATATTCATACATAACAAGCTTTCTTGCAGGGGTTAGTTTGATGCCATCCAATGTACCTGCTCAAAACAGAGAGTTTGAAACAAGATATCAAATTGATCACTAAGTCAGTAGAAGCTGGCCCTTGTAAAGGAAAAGCACAGTCTCTCAGGAACAGGGTTTGACTGTTGCATTCGTAAGCACCCCTTGCTGGCTACAGTCAGTCAAGAACTTGTCACTAGCTGTAGATGTAGCATGCTTTTACTGACACCATCTCCAGCTGGGAGAAAAATATACTGATGGCCATTCTCAAAGGATCAGATGTTTTAAAAATATTTATAAAAATAAATAAACAATACTACTGGCTTTCTGATATGAAGTGCCAAGTGCTTCAAAAGGGAATGCAGTTTCAGAGTATGTTGGTCCTGTTTATTTTGCTAACATTTTGACAGACTCTTCAAAACCTGGTGATAAAGCTGATACTAAGCTTCACCAGAAACAATAGCATCTGAAGTCACAACTAAGAAAGTAATAACATAGTGGGGTACAGATCTTAGGGAAATAAATGAGATTCTGGTCTGGTTAACTGACTAAATGAGAGACTGAGACAACTATTTGGAAAAATGAAGTGTTGCTCAGGTAGAATTTAGATATTCAGAGCCAAGACAGTTATGCATAAGAACATGCCTCTCTCCTTAGACAAGAAGCACCTACAGTTCTGCTACCCTGTCTGTCCTTAGATACCACCAGCTTGCCAGAGTGGACCATCTCAGTGCACATTTCAAAGGACACTACTGTCAAGTGAGAATCTTATTTCCATGGAAGGGAGCCCTGATTGCCTGAGCTTGTTTCACAAAACAGTTATGCTTTTTGCATGAAAAAGAAAGGAGAAAGGAGAAAGAGCTACCTAAAAAAGGATGTCAGTGTTTTCCCCTTAATTATTCCTGAACATTGCTGTAGAGCCAGCACAGCAGTGGACTCGGGAGACTGAGGCTTTGTTCCAATTGCTTTAGGACTGGCTGATACATAAATTATTGCTCTGATCCTGCTTTTTTCTTTATTTTTTTTTTTTTTTTCTTGTTGTGGGAATTTATTTTTTTTTTTTAATCTGTGGTACAGTTTTATGTTACTCCTTGAGATAATCTATCATATATAATAAAAGTACTTTCAAAAAAGTGGAAGGATATAAAGATTTGTGGACAAGAATTGCAATCCCTTCCATTTCCAAAATCATAATTTCACATGCTTGGCAGTTCTGGTAACTCTGCAAAATGGTTTTATCACATCTGGGAGTTCACCTGTACTACACAGAAGAACTTTTAAAATCCTTTATTCTGGAAGTGTGACAGTATAAACTAATTTGAAGAAAAAAACCCAGTCTTACCCTTTTCCTTCCCTCCACCAGCCTAAAGAAGCCTACTTGTTTTGTACAGATCACATTTTTTCCATAGTCAAATAAAACTTATCCAGCCAGGAAATGGTCCTTCTGGTCAGACGTTTAGGGCAACAGAGGTAATGAAAGATTTTGATGATTATTTATTGATTCAATACTGATAGTTAAGCTGAAATCCAAAGGGAGTCTTCTCAGTAACATGAGAACAACACAACCTCCATAGTGGTATCAGGACTTAGGATGTTTTGCTCAGGTGTTTATTTTTATGAAAACAGTGATCTTAATGCAACCCCTAATTTGAATGGTGTTATACCAGTATAACAATTATTTATACTGATTTTAGTATAAACACGAGAATGAAAACTAAGATAAACTTCACTGGAACTTCCCTACAGCATCCCAAATGGAATTCAAATACAAAAATTCAAATATAAAATGTAGCCTGTTATGGCTACAGCTAGGTGCTACAAGTTTCTACTGTACTTAAGCTTGATGGATAGGTTGAAGAACAAGAGAATTAACTTATCTTCAGTGACGTCTCTTTTCCTAGCCTCTGGGCAAACTCTGCACATCAACAGAAAAGGTGTAATTGCCAAGAAAGATTTAATAAGAGATGAGCATGTTTGTGCACATATGAACACACACATACATTGTGCATACCATTGTGTATATATGTGTGTATGTGCATGTTCATCTGTATGTAGACAGAGAGATAAATAGGAAAGGGTAAGAATGTAAGCATCAGTTAATACTTGGATCCTTACCAACATTTGCGTTAATTCACCACCTTATAGGTCTTAAGTGTAACTTAAGTGTTTGTAACTGCACCACTGTGATGGATAAGATCCTTTTTGTGGCTATTTGTCTACATTACAGCACCCAATATCCATGTAAGACTGGTGTATTAGATGCAGTACAGGCACACAATATTACACATACTCATACAGTGAACCTACAGCTTCACTGAAAAAAACATAAAATTAAAACCAGGACACAGCAATATGGCAAAACTACTGATATAACTAAACGCTGAGAGTCGTTACAGAATATATCAGTATACTTTTCCAAAAGTGCCTCTATAGCTTAAAACTATTAAGAACATGTTTTTTGCTTTTAGTGGAAAAGGGAGTCCAGTTGCTAACTCTGATAAACCAATTTAATTCTACCTATTTATAGCAAATTTTGCTCTCCATTTGATCTTCGCAGTCAATATTTTGGATGTGACTACAAACCTGGGAACAAGCCTTCTATAACACTTCCCAGTAGTGTGTAGGAATGTCAAATGTACTTGTTTCCTGAGTGAAGAGGCTTGTATTCTTTTTCTAGAAAACAATCTTAAGAATTTACTTCCAAGAAGAGATGAAACTGTTGAGTTAAACTAGATTTAGGTTTGTCAGGGTTTGGAAGCCGACTCAAGATATGTGACAAAAGACTGAATCTCACTAAAATACAAGTTTCCTTTTGACTATCTCATCAACTGACTACCAACTAATAAGAGAAGAATTTTTTATAGTATTTTATTATACTTTTCATTACAGAAGCCTTTGAATTTAAAAGCAGAGCACTAAGATTTAAAGGTCAGCTAAATCTCACACATTTTCACCATGATGAGACTTCATGTGAATCACTGAATTTTGCAAATTAGTTTGTTACTTTGTAGTCAAAGGAAAAACAAGGATAAAGAATTACTAAAAGTATACTGTGAATTTATTTTTAGCTATATTTCAATTTACGTTTTATGATGTATTCTTTTAAGAGTAGGAGGAAGTTCTCAGTAGTACATGCTATAAAATTGGAGATTACGCTTAACCTCGGTTTAACAAATAAAACCTTTTAATGAGATTAATAATGTCAAATACAGTTTCAAAAATAATCTTTTTGAATAGACTGTTATGATAATAAGCAGTAGTATTTCTAGTATTTTGCTAGTGAGAGGTTGGAGACAATTGATACTAAAACCCAACACATTTCACAATAAATTTTAAAAACATCAACAGAATCTTTTTAGTACAATTATCAAACTGACAAGCTTGGGACTGCTACCTAAATGAAGAGTCCAAATAAACAGATCATACAACAATACAATGTTCCTCATCAATTACAACAAAGTCTTCAAAGACTGTATAGTATGACTGCAAATTTATCCTAAACAAGCATGGGTGAACATCTATCACCTACATAAGTTTGGAAAATTGAAGTACATATCTTCTTCCTCAGGCAGTAATCCTTACCATGATGTGTAATTAAAAAAACCACTTGTCACAAAATCTAAACATACCATTTACAAACTCTCAGTATAGCTCCTAAGTTATGCTACACCATGGAGTATGGTAACAGAGATACTATGACTGAAATTAGTTTTTGGCATATGAGGTAGAGCTATGCCTTCAATCTACAGTAAATGAATTTACAGCTTAGTTGATTGGATATAGCATTTTAACACCATTTTTGAGGTTTAAGAATTACAAGAGCGACAACCTTCTGGGTATTTTGATCACTAGCACACAAGCATGTAACATACTTTGTGTTCAAGGAGAACCTTTATCCAGGATGCAAAGCTGGTGCTGAATTATAATCACCTTCAAAAAGATTGCAAGCCTGTGGGTATTAAGCTTTGCACTCACCAAGCTCAACCAAAAAGATTTATGCAATCTACTCTGGGACCTGACACTTATTCATGCGGTAGATCTGATAAGTGCATTCTGAGACCTTGAAGTTTATTCTCATCAGAAGTTTTGCATTTAAGGACTCAACCAGTAGACCTTTTTAGTGCTGATCAAAAGCGCTTCACTATGAGCTCAAGCACAAACACTGTACAAGCACATAATAACAAAAAAAAAAAAGGAAAGGGGAAGGAAAAGGGGAAGAAAGGAAAAACCTTATACTTCTGAAAATAAAAGTGAATCTTGAAAGCCTAAAAATAATCTCTTGGTGTTTCAGGTAGCAGTCAAGATTTTCTTTGCTTTTGCTTATCTGGAAATAGATTGTCAGTTGTATTTGCTTTCCAGTCTCCGGCTATATAAATGACAGAAGAGATTTGAAACAAAAGACAATAAACTATATTTTTCTCAACTTCATGGCAACCATTGAATCAGAAAGCTAATTTAGCACAAACCAGTATTGTCCAAACAAAATGAAGATCAACAGTATCATGATTAAACTAAAACAAAGAATTCTACTGTGAGTTTGCAGTTAATGAATCATCCAGAAAATTAAGGAAGATGATGGACAGGACTGGAGCCAGTATTGACCCCTGGGGTACACCACCAGTTACTGGCCTCCAACTAGACTTTGTGCCGCTGATCACAACCCTCTGGGTCTGGCCAGTCAGCCTTGTTTAAGTTCATGTTGCTGTCTGCTCATTCAGCCCACACTTCAACAGATTCTCTACGAAAACATTACAGGATACAGTGTAGAAAGCCTTACTGAAGTCAAAGTAGACAATATCCACTGCTCTCCCTTTATCCACCAAGCCAGCTACTTCATCATAGAAAGTTATCAGGTTGGTAATGCCTCACTTCCCCTTGTGAATTAACGCTGGCTTACAATGACCTCAGCCACCTGACCTTATCCTCTTTCACCAAGGGTACATCTTCCTTGTTTAAGACTTACCCCCTGCTTTCTGTCAGGGATTTCTGAAGGCTGGTTTTACTAATAAAGACTGAGGCAAAGGAGGCATTCAGTACCTCAGCCTTGTCTGTGCTCTGTATCACCAGTGCCCCTGGCCCAGTCAGCAGCCAGTCATGTTCTCTCTAGTCTTCCTTTTGCTCCTTATGTATAATACCTATAGAGGCCCTTCTCGTTCCATTTGGCATCTCTCACCAGATTCAACTCCAGCATGAACAATAGCTGTGATGCTTCAGGTTTCATAAATTTAAATATCTCATATATATATATCTGTCTTGTCCAGAATTATAGATTTTCTTTTTCTTTGTGGTCACATAAAAAAATTCTGTAGAAATGTGGACCGTTCTGATTCATCCAACTTACACAACTGATCATATGTGCAAGTTCCCCTCCTAGCACTTTTTAGATAGATCTGAAAAATCTGTTCGAAAAGCACAATAAATCTATGGCTAAGGTATGAAATGTATCATGGGAAGTTTTCACTGCTCTGAGCCATAAACTCAGGATGCTGATTTATTTAAAGTGAAGTCTTAAGTTTTTCCACTACCTCTTAAACTGCAATTTTTCCCAGAGCAAAAGTAATTTCTCATCCCTATCCTCATGAATTCATGTTGCTTTTGCTGAGAGAAGAAAATCTGTGAGTAATATCAGCTAATTTTTAGAGACGTAGAATACCATTTTTATGGTAACTCTAGCAGAGTCTGCTAAGAGTGTAGGAATTCAAAACAACTACAAAATCTCAATCTTATATAACAATGCAAGACAGCAGCCATCAAGTTAGCTCAATAGTCGAATTCAGTCTTCAAGTTCAAATATTCATTATTTCTGTCAAGTGCATATTTGGAAAGACACTTTACCCCTTCTTTGATCTACAGTGCTTGTATTCTGTGCTTTATTGCTTTGATGTTTGGTGAAGAATGATAATTGTTATTGCAGGAGAGAGGATGGCCATTTGAGAGAAATACGTTTTGATGAATAACATGTTAAATTAGTACTATATAGTAATACCTAGATATTTATATTAAATATTTGCATTTCTTCTTAAAAAAGGTTTCATCTTTAAAAAGGTTGTCATAGGTTAATAAAACAACCCAGAAGCTGGTCTGTAATACCTTATTTTTCACTTAAATCTGCCAGTATGGCTGGTTTTGAGCTTTATTTGGAGTTATTTTGGGAATCAAACAAAATATATTTAGTGGCAGGCCAAAATGACAGTTTTGTCACCATGGTAATGTGTTGTACACCATTATCAATTAGAAATGCCATTTAAATACAATACATTTTCTGCTGAAATTGAGTGATTACAATGATAACTATCACCTTTACCATTATTCTTTATATGTGTCAGACGTATGACATGGGACAATTGCTTACGCTGTAGCAACTTCTTAAGAGTGAGGTTACAGAACAGAAATCATTTGCCACTAAATTTAAAGGGGATGCCTAAGTTTTGAAAAGGGATTTCAAAATTTTACATATACTAGGTGTTTATAATAAGAAAAACTGCTAGCTGCAGAAGCCCCTAGACGGCAGCAGAAGCAACTAAAAGCAGAAATTTAGATTCGTGTAAAATAATAATAATCAGAATAAATATAAAACCAAATCAAGAATAACAGCCCCAAAATGAACTACTAAAAAACCTCATGAAAATTCCTACATAAACAAAAAATCCTAAATGACTAAAGAACAGAGAAAATAAAGGGAAAAAAGTCTAAATAAACAACTTAATAATGGAGAGGAAAAAGCTCCACCAAAAGGCAGAACATGTGAAAAAATCACCACTGCCAATCTCCCCTACACATATTAAAAAAAAAAAAAAAAAGGTCTTCTCTGCCAAAACATGCAAAACCATGCTATTTTGCATGCTTTTCAAAACATGAAAAGTGAAAGCAATCACCCCTCTAAGTGCTAAAGCCTTTCCTTACTGTGCTCTTGGAGTGTTTTCTTGTTTGCCAACTAAAAAGACAATCTCCTCTTACATTAACTGGTGAGTTAAATGCAAATTTGAGCTGTGTTTGCTTTGGTGTTGCATGTTGCATGTTTGTGCAAAAACACTCAATGACTCCATCTTCTTTAATTTCCAGAAAGAGATGGTGAAGCATAAAGAGGAATAACATGCATTTTTTGCTGCTAAGTCATTATCTGCAGCTGATGACTTCTACCTGGTTATTTGATTAAATTGTCTTGTTTGTGACAACAACAAAGTACATCTTGATTACTACATATTATGGATGAATGATTTAGAAGTCAGATAAAAGTTGCCTTTTTGCCAATCATTATTTTGAATACATGCTCATTTATGAGGATAAGGAAAACAATATTTGCAGCGACAAGCAGTATTTTCATTCCGCTTAGTGAGACTATGGCTTCAAAAGAGCCGCTGAACCAACTGAACAACTCACAGTTGTTAAAACTGGGAGTTCTTTTTCCTCTGTTCCACACTCCATATTACTATGTTAGCACTGCACCCATCTGAAGGCAAGTGGAACTCACAAAAACAGCAGTAAAACTCAACGTGGATAATCTCCTGCCTTTTTAAAGTGTTCAATGGGTCAGAGAAGGATTATAGAAATACTACAGCTAGTGAAAGGGCACAGAGTTGTGGTCTGGAAGCTGGGAAAGAAAAAGATAAGCGGGGAAGAGCAGGAAGAAAAGAGATAATGATCCCTCCTCTTTTTGTTGAGAAGAAAAAATCTGGGAAAAAACACAGGTACCTGCATCACATGTACCCTTCTTAAGTTCTTGGAAGCATCTACTTATTTAACTGCTGTAATGAAGACTTATTTATATTTAAACAGTATTAGGTTTCCGAACAAACCCACTACTGGAATAACCAGATTTTTAGTAGTTGCAGGCTACTATAACAAGCAAGCCTCCGGGGAAAAAATCTGTTGAATCTGAAGAGATACATCCAAGGTCCATCCCCAAAATGTCATATTCTAAATCTGAAACCTCATGCTGATAGCGTAAAACTAAATGGTTCAAAATCAATCATGCCTTGGTGTGTCAGAATAGAGCCTGAGGAACTTTAAGAGTTGTTGATATGAACATAAGCCCCATAGCTTCTTTTGCTGAAAAGAACTTTATGTTTGTTGCCTCGTTGGTTTATGTCAGACTAGAAGAGCTTGCATTTGGGAAAAGCAAGACATTATTTTAAATTGAGAACAGATCATAGCCAAGAATGTAACAACCTGTGTTGAATTACAACTTATTTTAGGTCCTCAACAGCAAATGCCTTACTCCATTATTTAAAAGGTCAAATTATACTAAAACACAATGTTATGCCCTTAAAGTATCAAGATGTGTCATTCTTTCTATTTCCTGAAGAAAATGAAAAAAAACCCTAATGAAGGGAAGGAAGATGAAGAAGTACCTTATATCTATTCATTCAACTCTTCCCAGCATATGACAGCACTTAAAAGATACTTTGATTAAAAGAAAATATAACATTGCCGTTGAGAAGACATTTCTCTGTTACTCTGATTACCATTTCTACATAATCATACAGATTTGGGTATTTTTGTCTTTGCATATTACATGTCTAATTCCTCTTGTAATTAATTTGTTGCAATACAATGAAGTATTATATTTTTATTAAATGTCTAAAGGTTATGAGCTGCATTTCAAGGTGTAAATTAACAAATCTTCAAAGAAACAAGTAGAGTTGTAATGAAAAAGCAAGTTGATGCTTGACATTCAGAGTCCTTTAAGAAATCTGACAACATAGTTATACTATTGTTTTTTCTTTCTCTTTTTAAAGTGACTTCTGTAGGATAAGGATCTTATAAATAGTAATAGTGCATACATGAGGATATACTTACCCATATACAACTCTGAATGAAACTTGAATATCCGGAAATGAAGAGAAATAATTCGCAAGTTTTGCACAAGACAGTTTCCAAAACAATTTTTAAAACCACAAAAATTGCAGTGGCTGGTCATAGGATACACTTACACTTTGTCAGAAGTCCTAGGATGAAAGAATAAACCGAGTGTGTGTCTTTTCCCGATTCAAGCTATTTCTGCATCTCAGAGCAGAGGCAAGGAGATCAAGAAGTAGATCAAATGCTTTGATCGATGATATGGCACTTAGTCAAGAACGATCGACTGCATGACAGGGGTCATTTTGCTGATAATTGTGTCAAAGAGAATCTATGGCCACACAGGATCCACGCTTAATGTGAGTCAACAAATATTTTACTGCTATGAAAAAGGCAATCCAATTGGGAATAACAATAGAAAGGTAGCTTGCAAGACACATGAAATCAATCTTCCATTCTGTTTGGCACTGGTAACACACCAGGTGCTTCCTGGGTCCAATTTTAGGAACCAGCTTTGAGAAAGATACAATTCTGAGAGTAACAGAAAGCGTGGATTTACAAAAACAGAAAGACTGAGGGGGAATAGATGAAAAAAGGTTAAAGCAACATTCTTCATAACTCTGTTGGACAGGGTAAGCTTGACTGAATTTAAACTGTAACAAGGAAGAGTTGAGTTAGGCATTAGGAAAAGTCTTTCAAACTATAATTATAGAAGACACCGTAATAATCTGCCTGAAGAGGTCAGAGGTCTTTAAGAGTAGGTTAGAAAAATGTATGACAGGAATGACATAAGCACAGCAGATTCTGCCTTTGCAGAAGACTAAATGACCTCCTGAGATACCTTCAAGCCCAATTATGGTATGATTTGTATGGCACCTAGAAAGTGAATAGAAAGATTTCCAGATCACCTGAGACCAAGTAATTTGTAAGAAACTGAGTCTTTGATGATAAGCTTAAAAAAGGCAGAAAATCCAATAGAAATATAAGGGTTACATCAACAATTGCTTGATCATGCTTTCTGTGATGGTAACAAGAGTGATACAGTATTACTACAACAGACTTTGTGCAGGAGAAATACAGCATTAATGTGTGGAATGCAGAATTACTTAAACAGTCATGAAAAGTGAGGTACCTTGGAAGCAATGCTTACCCCAACTACAGCTCTTACACCATATGAAAAAGTCAGACATTTTTGGTAAATCATATTTTGTTGAAACTTCAAAAATAAAGTTACAAAACTGAAGCAGACTTTGAAGTCTGTCTTGTAGAGAAGGGGAGAGAGAGAGAAAGAGAGAAAAGAAGTGAACACAGCATAACTAATTTGGTTTAAGGGAAGACAGACCAAAGACAAGGGAAAAAACACACATACTTGGGCACAGGCACTGTGTAGAAAACACATTTTGCATTGCAACAGTGACTTGTTTTACTATTCTCTCTTGAGATAAAAGTTCCATGGGGAGTTGTAGAGAATGTAGTCTAATTTATTTTAATGATCAGAGAAGTCAATTAAGTGCCTACACTTACAAGAGAAGGACTTTTTATGTCTGGTCATTTTCTTAATAAAGATTTCTCTAAACTTTAGATGACAGCGTTTGGGAAACGTGAGTAGCCATTATTCTCCTAATGGCTAGGAAATTCAGTACAGGTATTGTTATCATATGTCCTTTAAAATGAAACTCGTTCTTTTAGGATCTTATGATTTTTACAAAATCCCAGTGTTTTGACCCAGATTTTGTAAACTGGATAGTCTAAATGTCTTCTTCAGTAACTGCTAGCTATAGTTTGTTGAAACAGGAAAATCTGCTTCTGAAGAGAGAAAAACAGAATAAAATGCAAACGTTAGTTTTCATCCAAAATGCCTGGAATTGATCAATTTTTAAAGATTTGTTCATGTTTTTTTCCAAGTTTTAATTGAAAGACATCTCTGAGAATGGGAATGTCTTTTAGATGGTATTCAGTACAATGTTGAAGATAATGTAAGAAGTATAGCATCTTTTGAGAAAATAATGAAAAATGGTGCTGTGGAGAATTTTATATTCAATTTGTAAAACTGAGAAAGAGCTACATGTGTATGTTGTGCTTTAAGGATCAGATACTTGAAGATTAATTTCATATCAATAAGACGCTGGCACTGATACTGACACGCAGTTGACCTATTACCTACTACGGCAACTGAGCAGATTAGCCCAAATAAAACTAGAGACTCCTTACAGTATATCTCTCACAGGCATATGAGCTGCAGGATTTAAAGCAGGTGATCAAAAAAACCTGTGAGCCCTCAACAGTGACAGGTTTTGCTAGCACTAAACAACTAAGAGCAGCTTTCAGCTGGCAGAAATCACACCTAGTCACAACTATTTTTAGAAATTCTAAATATTACTGATCGAGAGTTTACAATTTACAGACTGTTTTGGGCACTTTCAAGACTATTCAGTTGCTTTCCCGAACACTTCTTCCATTAGTTCCTGAATCTTGTTACCATGCTGCTGTAAGAGGATTTTGTGCTTTAGTGCAGTATAGCAGGTCCTTCTGCCTCATCAGTCTCAGAAAACAGAAGCTGACAGGTAGGGAATATGTAGGTGTTACAGAGCAGTCTTCCCCTCATCCTCTTTCCCATGCCACTTGCTCTCCCACATTAACACATTAATGTCATAACACTCACAATGCAAATGCCAAAAAAAAATAAGACTAACCTATAAATACTTACTCATGCATTTCAACTAATGATCACAGAATCACAGAAGGGTTGGGGTTGGAAGATCTGGAGATCATCTAGTCCAACCCACCTGCAAAATCAGGTTCACCTACAGGAGATTGCACAGGAATGTGTCCAGGCAGGCTTTGAGTGTCTCCAGAGAAGGAGACCCCTCAACCTCTCTGGGCAGCCTGTTCCAGTGCTCTGGCATCCTCAAAGTAAAGAAGTTTCTCCTCATATTCAGATGGAACCTCCTATCCATCAGTCTGTGCACACTGCCCCTTGTGCTACTGTTGGGCACCACTGAAAGGAGTCTGGTCCCATCCTCTTGACATCCACCCTTGAGATATTTATAAACATTGATGAGATTCCCTCTCAGCCTTCTCTTCTCCAGCCTGAACAGATCCAGCTCTCTCAGTCTCTCTTCACAAGAAAGATACTCCAGTCCCCTAATCATCCTCATAGCTTGCCGCTGGACTCCCTCCAGTAATTCCTTGTCCTTCTTAAATGGGGGAGCCCAGAACTGGATGCAGTACTCCAGATGCGGCCTCACCAGGGCAGAGTACAGTGGGAGGAGAAGCTCCCTTGACCTGCTGGTCATGCTCTTCTTAATGCACCCCAGAATCACAGAATCGACTGGGTTGGAAAAGACCTCAGAGATCATCGAGTCCAACCCTTGGTCCAACTGTAGTCTGTTTACTAGATCATGGCACTAAGTGCCATGTCCAGTCTCAGTTTAAAAACCTCCAGGGATGGCGAGTCCACCACCTCTCTGGGCAGGCCATTCCAATGCCTGACTACTCTCTCTGTAAAGAATTTCTTCCTAATATCCAGCCTAAATTTCCCCTGGCAGAGTTTAAGCC
>VWYH01010171.1:961806-1094381 GCA_013399365.1 Pampusana beccarii | reverse complement strand
GGCCTTATTGAACTTCATCCCATTGGAATCAGCCCATTTTTCCAGTCTATCCAGATCCCTCTGCAGAGCCCTCCTGCCTTCCAGCAGGTTGACACTCCCTACCAACTTGGTGTCATCAGCAAATTTGCTGATGATGGTCTCAATCCCCTCATCTAAATCGTCAATAAAGGTGTTAAACAGGACTGGACCCCAGGACACTGTTGGCCTTCTTGGCCACAAGGGCACATTGTTGACTCACGGTCAACCTGTTGTTGACCAAAACTCCTAAGTCCTTCTTTGCAATGCTGCTTTCCAGCAGGTCTGCCCCTAACCTGCACTGGTGCCTGGGGTTATTTCTCCCCAGGTGCAGGACCCTACACTTGCTGTTGTTGAACTTCATTAGGTTCTTCTCTGCCCAGTCCTCCAGCCAAATACCTTTTAAATTATATAATCATTTGCAGTTTGGATATCTACCTCATTCACAGAATAGACAGCCATCCAGTAAGCCATTTTATCTTTCTCAAGCATTTATTATCTGTCCTCTGATTCAAACTGCTTAGAATAGACAACTTATACCTGAATAATTTACAATTGTCTTAAGTTACAAGGAAATGAAACTAAACCAGTTGGAGGCAATTAACTGTAATGCTCTGTGGTCCACTGCTAATTAAAAATTTGTCTTAACAGTAACACAGACGTAAATCTATACAACAGATTCTCACCATGTTTCTCTTCCATATGAGTCTTCAAAGCAGCCCTCCTTACAATGAAAACAGATGCATGTGGGAAATTAACTGACATAGGCTGCAAAATTGGATATTCCTCTTTTCTAAATGTTGAACAAAACTTTCTTTTGCACATGTCCTTGGTCTCTGTTACAGAATACATTGCTCCAATGATGGGGGTGTAGTTCCGTTAAATTGAAGAGATGTATATATTTTTGTTTCTACAAAAAAATACAAGTGTGATAGCTGATATTAAGACTAAACCTCAAAGTACATATCCAAATGCTTTGGGTCAGTATGGTAAAGGCTGTGAGGTCTACTTTTATAGTATCATGTCAAGTCCACATAACTTGGTAATTTTCAGTTGACATAAATATCTAAATGTGGATTATTTAGCTAAAATATAAGATATGGAAAAGCTACTTACTTCTGGAAGGTAGCAGTCCAACAGCTTTAAAAATACTTCCAATATATAATATAACTAAATATTTAAAATAAAGAATAATTCTTTAAAGGTAATAAAAATCTTCTTATACACCCTAAATAGTAACCGATGTAGAAGCAACAATAATTTTAAACCTAAACATGCCTATTACAAATGCACTCAGCCTCCATAAAAGAAAAATTATTCTTTGGAAAATGGATTTTACTCATTAATGAAATTTCACTCATTAAAATCTACTCCGCATAGCAATGATAAATTGGCAAGTTGATTTTTCTTAATGAGACATTTAACTGAGCTAAAATATTGCAGAGCAACACCATTAAATACGACACCATTGAAGCAGGAAGGAATTTAATTTTTTTAAACATAATACAATGATTCAAATATATATTTTTTAATTTCAGCATTCCTTCTATGCAACATTATTCAACTATATTATCAGTAATCTAATTCATTTTTAATTGGTCAGATTCAGGGTTGTCATACAATTTTAACTCCCTGAAGTCAATGGGATGCTCTGGGTACTACTATGCAGAAATGCATTAGTTGCCTATTTGATCGTATTTATCATAGTTGTTTACATGCAGCTGTACTTATAATAAATAAAAATATAGAAAGATGTCTTATTTCATTGTCATTTAAATATGTTCCTGCAAATTTTTTTTTAAATGAAGAACTTAACAGAACAGAAATTCAGGGCAGTAATTTTGTCAAGTATCTTGGACATTGCTGAAAAATCTATTTTATTCCATATGCACAAAGTAAACAAGAACAGTATCTAGTTATGGTAGCACTGATGATGTGCTTCCTAGTCACAAATCAGGCAAAATCTCACTGTAAGGACCTTGTTCTGTGCTCCTACTTCTGTAGCTTACTCTGGACTGGCAGAGCAACTTGAAATGTCAAAGAAGTTAAAGTTTGAAAAGAAACACAGATAACCGAAGAGTATTTACATAAGACCACATTCTTTAAGAAAAGCCAACTATTGTATCAAATAAGGTACAAAAGGGTGTACTCAAAAAGATATGAAAGGGGAACGGGCTGCATTCAGGCATACAAAGAGCAAGGGGAGCACAACGAAAGCTAACATGAAATAGGGAATGTAACTCACTAAGCAGAAGAAAGATTTGTGAAAGAGAGCTTTTTTTTCAGTCTGGACTGGAAATCACAATGGAAAAGAGATTATTATAATGGTAGCAAATGAGGAAAAGCATAATGAGAAAGCCTTGGGAAAGACATACATGAAAGAGTATTTATACAAATGTATTAAAAATAGCAGACCAAATAAATTCAGCCTATTGTGCTAAAAAGGATCAGCATTAGCAGTATACAAATGTTTAGCAGTTATATGAAGTATCAGAAGAGTAAACGGGAAATGAAGGTATGTACTGCCAAGAAAAAAGCAAAACCAATTTAGGAACAGTGGATTTGCTTCTAATGCCTTAAAAATTGCTGTAGTAATTAAATCTTTTTAAGATTACCTTAAGACGAAAGTGAAAAAAATAAGTTATGTTGGTTTATACAATACAGATGATGCAAAACTAACTCTATTTCTCAAGAAAATATTTAGAAAAATAAACTTCGGAAGGCCTAGAGTTTGACTTTGGTGATGCACATAAGATTAATTCTTCCCCACAGAATTGCAAAAGAGCAAAATCAGAATCACCTGGCATACCAATATCATAGATCTGTTACAGAAATATGTGTGTAAAAAAGGATGATCTGAAAACATAGTAGAGTAAAATACACACAGATTAGTGATTAAACATTTGGTTTCTAGCTAAAAATCAGAAGTTCACGAAGCTCCTGTTGCACAGCTTTGTGCCCACTAACAGAGATTACTCTTTGCTAGCAGACTCTTTCTTCTTTCCAAGCAAAATGTATGCACACTACACTAGCTAAATTCCTGTACGATCCCAAGCTGAAAGTGAACACAGCATCTTAGAAGAAAATAAAGACCAATTCTGAGGAAAGAACTGGAAAGAAACAAACTTCAGTAAGTGAGCGCACTCCTGTCACAATCATAATTGACAAATATATGGGTTGTTTAACATGCATGGTTTTTGTCACTAACACATATCCAAAAGAATATGAGTCAAAATGCTGGTTGAATCCCACTAACAAATTACACCAGATCTGATTATTTTTGGAAAATGTACAGAATAGGTGCTATCTTTTCACTATATAACATAATCTTCTGAGCATTTTTTTAATCTCTACAATGACAATATATTAAGCTTGGGCAAAGTGAAGAAGCCTAGGCACCTCAGATGGGATGAGGGTTGAAATTAATGCATTTCAGTACAAAACTAGAGTAGTTACAACGTCCTCAGAGATGCTGTGTATATGCAAAACTGCCAAGATTCTATGAAAATCTCTGGTGTGCATTTATTTATACACACCGCGAACAGTCCCTGTCTTGAAGACCTCAGTACTTAATTTGTGACATATCCCAATGAACTCTAGAATTTAGGTCATTCTGTAAAGATTTCAAACCAGCAGACTGGTCACAACAGAGTATATGAAAAAAATCTCATGGTCACCTTAAGATGCGTCACAAAGGAGATAGACAGTGCTTCCACCTGTCCACCTCCACACTCCTTCCTCACATAACCTACAGAAAGCCCCCTGTACTAGTCAAGACAAGACAATTCTGATGTTTAATTTAGAGTGTAAAAGTTAAATCTCAAATCCGCTTTTCCCTAGCTCTGTCCCCACCATCAAAGCTGTTTACAGGCTGGGCAGTGGAATGATGGATGGGGCTAGAAAGAGAAGACAGGAGGAAACATGGTGCTGTAGGTTAGGACTTAGCATTGACTTCTGCAGAAGGGAGGAAGAAGACCGTAAAATTCAGGCTCCGCATTGTAGGTTCCTAAGTCCTTGATTGTATATAGTACCTTCCATTATGCCACTGAGTCCAGTTAACGATAAACAGATATTAAATTTTCTGCATCCATCAGTAATAAACTGTTGCAAGTTTTCGATTGATCAGATAACAATGTAAGTTCTTTTTACTCATTTCTTTCAACTTTTGTTATCTTAATTTTGACAGAACAACACCAGTGTTCCACATGTAAACCACAAAAGTTCAATTACAATCAAAAGATAGGCCATAGAAAGTCAATATGTGGACTAAGCTACACTCAGCACAGGGACAAGCCTATACTATGAAGAAAGAAGCATTGCATTTCAGAATAATATGTATATTTCAAAGCTACACACTTCGGAATAGTGACAAAGCACCTAAGGAGGAATGACATCAGAATCCACACTGAGCAAAATGTGCTCTATACAGGACTAGAGAAATCCTCTCTGGATGATGTTACTTTATCTCCCTCAAGGGTTATCAAGGAATATTTCTATAGACAAACTAGGCAACCTCAGTAGAGAACAGAAGACAAAACAGTAAACAAAAGCAAAGAATGCTTATGTGCTCTAAATACTAGCCTCTTAGCAGTGTTTCCAGTCCTTAGTCTCTCAGTTTATTTATTTATCTGAAAAACCTAATTTTTCCTAGGAGTAAGTGCTCCGATCTAGAGCAAATATCCATACTTTTCTGTTCTTTTCATCTTTCGTTACCAAGACACTTAAAAATATTTATATATCAGTAAATGCAATGTTTAACTTAATATGTAGTCTGTTGTGCAACAGATGTCATCCTTATTTACATATAGTGGAGGAAAACAGCTGAATACCATTTAAATTCTATTAGCTAAATTTATCCAAAAAATGTTTTAGGTTGAATTTTGATTTGATGAGATTTTCCTAGAGGGATTTTCACTCCTTAAAATCTTCTTTTCCCAGGATGTGACATTAGCTGAAGCTGAATCTGTGGGCTGGAATCTGTCAATTTTAATGTACTGAAGAGCACTTAATTCTGGTCCCTCTGCTTTCCTTTTTGCTAGTCATGCATCCATTCAAAGTTAGGATGACAGAGGCTGTCCTGCTGCAGCTCCTATCTATTGCTTTCTGGCCCAAACCTCATTTTTGTTATCAGCTGTTACAGATTCTACAAAAAAGCTGAGTTGAGATCTTCTGAGTCACTGAAGCGAAAGCAGGTCTGAGACAGGAAATTAAAGAAAACCAGTGGAAGACTGGCAGGAACTTCGTACAGTGACCTTTTCAGTAGGAAAGCCAGATCTCAAGAAAAGATGGAGTGTCAGAATTTTGATGCTACCAAGTACTCAGGCTTTCATTAGTAGCACAAAAAAATAATCCAAAACAAACAACAACAATAAAAAACAACAATAAAAACCAACAGCGACAAAACCACATTTACAAATGGCCATAGCTTACTGACAACAAATGGATTCTTCCGAAACTTTATTTATCCTTTTCTGTGTAAATTATACTTTTATACATGCAGCTATTTTTGTGTCTTTGCAATGGAAATATTTTGATGCTTATTGTATACAAACGACTAACTTCAGATACATCTAAATATAACAAACCAATAACTAGGAAACGAAAATAAGAGGTACAGTAATGTGAGAAGGAATTAGATTGCATTTGTGTACATGGAAGATCAAATGGTTCCGTGAAACCAACTAAACTTCATTTTACATCACCATATTTTATAATCTTCTCCTATTTTGTCAGTCTCCAGTTGTGGCAACGCACAGGCTAACAGAATCTCCAGCTGTTTCTTTTGTAGTGAATTTTAATTTAAAAGTGAGTATGAAGCATTCCTCCGTACCAATTAATGCAACACAAAAACCATTGAGAAGCCTTTAATTTCCTTCTTGGGGTCTTCTTGCTCTTTCTCTGCACTTCCTGGTGTATAAATTCTGTGACACCAAATCCTGCACTTGAAATGCAGACCTGGCCTGTGTGTCCTTCTTAACCCCTCTCCTCAGCACCCTCATCCCAAGCAGTTTTGTAAGGTTACCTCACAATAGATAATTCATATTTAACCCCATGTTCAGTCAGTTTTGGTGACAAAAAGTACCACCAACCACTGCAAAGATTTGTTTTTACTTTCAGAAAAATGTAAATGTGATCATTAGCTTAGTGAATAAAATAAACTGGGGGAGACAGGTGAAGAGGAAACATCACTGTCCTGCTGTTTGCTAGAGTGCATAATAAATGCTAAGATTCTTTTTCTTACACTTCCATGTAATAAGAAAAGATGAAAGATCAGAATTCTTGGAGGATTGTTTGTTGTTTTTTTTTCTCTCTTATCTGGAAAAATAAATTACATGTTTAGTACCCAAAGCCTAAAAAACGGACCTTACAAAACGACCAAAGTAAAGCTTAAATGGAGGCCACAGAGCAAGCTTGTGATTGATCTTGCTTGCGCTGGGAGACAGGCCCCTTGTTGCTTTCAGCTTATTGCTGAAACAATACAAACATAACTTCCCATGTTGGTGCTCCCTCCATTACTGCACAGTCATGAATCTGTGATTCCTGCTTTGTTCCAGACTGGGATCTGAATGAAACTGACACAAATCCAGTTGCAAGGATTTTCTTATAATGTTCTCTTGCAAAGATAAGTACTAATATATGCAATGTATTGCAATAGATAGAAAAAAAATGGAGCCTTCAAACACTGTTTTTTGAAGCAGAACAAGTGTATTACTGAAGTCAAAGATGCACAGCAGACATGTGCTTCTGCCTTCAGAAAACAACAGCAAAAGACCCTACAGAAATACTTCACAGACAAGAACATATTTTTTTCCTTAAATAAAAATCTGTTATCTTAGGCCCTGATCCTGACTGAAGTCACCAGGAGATAAACCCACCGATATCAAAGAAGGAAGCAAACTGTGTAAGAGAGTACTGTACACACATTACCTTGTGTGTAATTTTGTCGAATTGCATGTGAACTTTTGCTAATATATTTGCTCCTTCTGTTATGTTTTCAGCTTTACAAACAACAGCTGTTTAAAGCAACACAGTGAAAATAACTTCTTGATTACTTTTTTTTGAGCAACTTTCACATGGCTTATCAAACTAGAATAAAACTCCTAGTATAAACAACTTTTATAAATGTCATTGAAATGTCTTAGATAAATACAGTGATACTGTAGACTTCAGTGATTTCAAAATGATCTAGTCATTCCAAGGCCATCTTCTCACTACGACATGATGCATGAAATTTCTGAAGCAGCAGAAAAAAAGGAAAGTATTGCCTGAGGAAGTAAAACTGAGTCACTTTTCACACAGGTATGCTATTTCATGACTGTCAGGTGGAAACTCTTCAGGATTAATGCTTTATAATTCTCATATGGCTGATGCTTTAGAACTTCAAAGTGTAGAACATTTCACATTTTCTTCAGCCCATGAGGAAAAACCTTTTTCATTGAAAGTTGCTGTCAATTGGAATCTTGAATTTAATACCATACAACTGCTACACGTTTTACGAAGATTAAAATTATGCACATGTGCAGTTGTCCTGGTAATGTGAGTGTGTTTCAGTATAAAAAAATGCCTTGTCTTAGTGCTGAAAACTACACAGAGTTATTTCTCATACCTTTTAGTATTTCATTAGAAAACTTTTCTCAACTATTCTTAGTTTAAAAAGAATATTTACTCCTGTATAATTATGCCTTCTTTCACTAATAAACAGAAATATATTGTTGATTGAAAAGATAAGTAATCAGATGGTATTATAAAAAAATGACACGAAAATCAATATATGGTTCCTGAGGAAGAGACTTAAGCAGTTTAAATTTGAATTCTAATGGTGGTAAGTCATGAATATAGAATTTGCCTCTGTAAAAAATAATCTGTTTGCTATAAAACCATCCCTAGTTATCTAATACTTCAAGATACAGTGTATTAGCACCCTCTCTGAATCTGTGTGAAGCTGGCCCCCTTTGGCAAGTAAAAGAGCTCTTTGAACCATAGAACAGATGTAATGAAAATTGGTTCCATTAAATGCAGCTGGTAAATTACAAACTGAAAAATTAATGCACCATACCAAGACTCCAGGGGCTAGAATGAATCAAGGTGTGGTTGCCAGATGCTAACAGTTCTTTTTGCTCCCTTTTTACTTCAAAATAAAAAAGTACAGTAGCTTATAAGTGTGCACTAAAACAGAGACTGTAACTGTAATTACAACACAAATACTAAAGTTAAGCCAACAAAAACAGTAAGATCAGAAGTAAACTCTATTGCTGCACTTGAAAGCTGCATGTCACGGCACAGAAAATACTAAGGACACATGATCTTACATAGGCAAATTCATGGAAGAAAAAAATCAATGAGGGGCTACTAAACTCAAACACACAACTTCTAGCTCACATTTTCCCTAAGCTGTAGATTTCTGCAAGCTGAGGGAATTAGTTCTATTCTTTTACTCTCTTTCTAACTATCCATGGCTGAATGTAATTAGAACAAGCTGCTTCCCTGGTAGATTCCATGAAAAGGTTATTCTCTCTCTATTCAAAACCAGAATGTGAATAAAGGAAAGGGTGACTGTCCTCAGTTGTTGCTACTTGTGCAAAACACTTAAAAAACCCCTTGCTTCAAAAGATAGGAAAATGTGCAGGCACCCTAATCACTTCTTCTTTTGTATGTGAATGTGTTCACATAGACTTATGGAACATCCTGAGAAGCCAGTGGTATACTAGAGAAAGTAAAATGTATGTACTTCTCATACACATACGGTGGTACGAAGTCTACAAAATTGGTTCTGTCATAATCTGAAGCTGAATTCTTATTGCTGAATTTCAAGGCTTTTTTTTTTTTAAATGAAGTTCAAACATTTTAAAATGATACCTTATTGCAGTCAGCACATCTGGATGTCTGTGTTTGTCAGGTACTGCATTGTTGTACATGCATGATAAGTCACAAAAATGCTGCCACAATTAGAGGATGGTAGAAATGAAGGCTGACGGAACCAATTTGCCAGCTAAATTTCAAAAATTAATACATGAAAGTCTGTGTGTAACAACAATGAAATCAGGTGTAATCAGACTGAAAGATCTCATATCCAGAAAAGCACTAAGAGTGCTCACAGTTGTGGACTTCTGCAATCCACTTGATTCCCTGATTTCTTGGTTAGTTTTGTTCTTCAGTGTGCTTGTGAACACAACTACTTATTTGCTAGTGTGCATAAACTGGTATTTCTATTTCAATGCATTTTCACTCTGTCATGAGCTCTGCTATTGGTTTGCTTGCTGGTTTTTGTCTTCTCAAATGCTGGCAAAAAGCATGCTGCATCTCATACGACTCAGATATTGTATCTGCCATGTTTCCTGGGAAGAAACAGCTAGCCTCAGTCAAGAGAATGGCAAAACAAATACTTTTTATAAATAATTTTGTTGTTTTGGGGGTTTTTTTGTTTGTTGTTTTATTTTTAAATTATATTTCTTTTCATTCCTAAGACATTTATTTATGATTGTTATAACTCTGACTTTATTACCTGGAATTCACACTTTTTTAGGCTGTCTCATGTCCTTCTTCCAGAGGTCCCAAAGCCTTTCAAAAACCAATATACATCTGCTGTTGCCAGTATGAATTCACTGCCTTGCTAAATGCTGAAGCTATTGTCTTTAAATAATGGATTTTTGGAATATAATACCTCATAATAAATACCCTAACCAATTTTGCCCAGAGGCCATCACATCCAGTTTCAATAATAATGAATTACAAGTATCAATCACAATGAGACACTTCATCAGGCATATTTGCTGATGTACAGGTAGGTAAGAAATACGTGGGTCGGTAGGCGGAGGCGCTTAAAAGCTACACACTGAGTCAGTTTAGTATGGAGTTTAACCTGTACAGTCAAATAGTTACACGAAATACAAGAGGTGAAACCAGTTTGGCAAACTAACTTTTGTATCTTCGAAAGCAGACTATTAAGACTAGGTTCTGAAGGATTTAGAAGTGAGCATGTGCTTTAGCAGGGGAAAAGGGAAATGAGCAAAGGGAATTCAAGCTGATTGTAATCCCAAAGGATTCCTCGAGTGGTTATATTCCAAGAAAGAGAGCCCCTACCTCTGAGATCTGTAACCTGAGATAAAAAGCATGCACTAAGACTAAATTCCTGGGAACTGAATCAGGAAAGTGTATGCAGTAAGTTTCTCCCTAGAGATGAGGACAGAGGTCTCTCACATTTACTTTTCATGCAACTAGATTCATTGTGGCTTTCTTTCTTTCTTTATCACAAACATTTTAATTGCATCATCCATTTGGATCACTGTAATTTAATATATTACTGGCTTTGACTGAAAATTAGCTTAAAGATAATGCTACTTACCCAAGGGTATGATAAACCTAAACCCCAAAGTTATAGCACCGTTTAACAACAGCCCAGCTTCCATATATTTATCTGAAGCTTTTCATACAACAAGGCAAAAGCATCGGATTGTTTGTTATACACGCTCAAGGCAGGATGGACCCATAATCTAACTCAAAAATACTAAGTAAAGAGTACTGAGTAAAGAGTGTTCATTCATGTATTAATAAATGAAATAAACATGGGTAAAGGTGGGAACTCCAACAGAAGGTGCCAACCTCTTGCTTACTGCTTTATGCTGACTATGAAGACCACAGAATCACAGGATGGTTGAGACTGGAAGGGACCTCTGGAGGTCATCTTATCCAACCCCCATACTCAAGCAGAGTTGATCACAGAAGGAAAATGGGGTATGACAGCCTAGTGCACATAGAACATAAAGATCCTTTAAATAAACTGTGATTTGAGAAGGGGGATGCACAATACAAAATGTGATTTATAAATAGTATTCAAATAGTGTTTCAGTAAACAAGGTCAAAAGAACAGCTTCCACTATATGACAATCTAGGTTATATTAAGTAATGAAAGCCAAACTGCTTTCTCTGCCTTTTATTAAGATGGAATGGGGTTGATAACAGGGAGTATATAGTAAATGAAATTTCCTGAAAGTGCTCCCTGGAGTTTCTTATTTGGAAAAGGTAAGGAAATTAAAATTTAATTCATTAATTAAAAGGGAATGAGTGTTCAAAAGTGCCCAAGACAAAGCTACACTATTTGTTGGAAAGCATAAGCTCACTCTAGATCTGTAGTGTGGCAGTGCTAATTTTTCAGACTTCGATAGCAAACCCAGCAAAACACTAATATCCATTCACACTGCCCATTTAAAAAAAAAAAAAAGCTGTGAATCTAAAGAAAAAAAATCTATGAATCTAAAGAAAGCTAAGAACCTAATTTGTTATTATATGTCTCTTTTCTGATACACTTACAGTCAATATTTGCATACTTTGTTTCATAAGTGCTGCAAAGAAATAATTTAGTTGAGTTCTTTTAATGCCTGCCACTAACTGACTGCAAAAAGCTATGAAATTTCCATGTAGTGCCACTGATGTTTCTCAAGACTGGTCTGATTCCTTCCTCTAAAACCACTCAAAATTAGCTCCATTGGTAATAATGAGAGGTTTAGACAAAATCCTTCTAAAGGAATGCATGCCTATTTTATTGTTTTCTTGTCCTGGTTCTTGGCTAGGACAGAACCAATTCTCCTTTCAGTAACTTCTTTTCTTTCAGTTAAGTTTCTTCTAATAACTGCACTTTCAGAAGCTAACTACATTTTTTCAGTCAATATCTGCTCCTAAAATTGATTGATAATGCTTATGTTGACTATTGTTACTAAGGTAACAGTAAGAAGGGGATGCAGAAAGGCCCATGCTTATACTTATCCCTACAGAAACCAAGGTCACTGCTAAAACTTTTGTGTTCCACAAGTGAGGGGGGGTAGAAGGGTCACAGCTGTGGGGAGGAGCAGACAGAACAGGTGACCAAACATTGGACAACAAAGTATTCCACCCAATACACATCACATTCGGTTAAAGTTGGGGGATTACAGAGTTCGCTCTGTTTTCTCCTGTGGTTGGTGTCCGTGAGGGACCCTGCCCCTTCTTCTGCCTCCAATACGGATCCCTGCGATCCTGAATCTAGTTCCTGTCTTTTGCAGAGTCCACGGCATGACTTCCTGGTGCCTGCCCTGCAGCTGCCGTGGTGCTGCCACTGCCGTGTGCAATTACACTCAATATTGCTTTGTATATATTGAATTATTTCTAACTCTAGAAGTAATGATATATAAGTACAATTGTATAATATATGAAATATTATATATATAAGTATAATTAATATTATTATACTTCTCCCATTGTTATTGTTTTATTAAAGTGGTTTTAATTTTCCAACCCAGAAGTCGCTCTCCTTTTTCTCCATTCCCTTCTGAAGAGGGAGAGGGTTAACAGAGAGCATCTGTCATCTGGTTAATTGCCAGCCCAGCCCTAAACGGTGACATTTCCCAACAGCCTAAAATAATGTATGGCTCCTTCAATCCTCATGTTTTTAAAAACCTTCACCTCACAATTAACCAAATTCTTCATAATTTGTTAAAAGTATTAAAATCATAAAGCCATTTAGTATGCTCAGAAAAATCCAGCCTACAGCAGATCCTGCTTCCTAAGTGAGAATAGTGTGGAGAGTATATTCAACCATTCTTGTATTAAAAAAACCTGAAATACAATTAAAATGTCTCCTGCAAGAAAACAAATTTATACTAACCAGTAGCTTATTTAAGTTTTGACTGGATGGCACTTAAAGGTATGTATCAGCAGGCACAAAAATATAAGATAGCATGTTAGAAACTGTGCATAATTGCTCCAGAGAAGTGTAGATAGCAGTGACAGAAAAACAAAAGAAAAGAAAAGAAAGAAAGAAAATAACCACTGCTGTTAGCAACAGAAAATTTATTCTTTGGTTTGGAAGCACAGCAGCCCTTTTCAGCTGTTTTAACCACTAATTAGTTTGGAATTAGAATCTTGCAGTAACGCTGATAAAATTTTTTAAGAATATGTGATACCAAAAGGGAACAAAGTAGATGCTTTTCGCTGGTTCTATATACGGTCTATAAATCAGTGGCTCCTTCCAAAAATCCAGACTACAGTCAGTACTGAATTCTAAAGTTCACCTGCTGTCACTATATCTGTACAGGTTTTTGAGCAAATTATATTGACATTGTCTGTACAGAATCACTAGGCCTACTGATAATTTTATGTGGAATTAATGATCTTGTAATAAAAAAGTATGCTTTTAGGAGCTTCTTTCCTACATTCATATCCTTTAACGTCACCAATTTATACAAGCAAAATTCAAAGCGATTATGGAACAGATTCAGTGTAGATTGGCAACTGCTATAACATACCAAAAATAGGTTATAAATAAAAAGTCCAACTTCATTTTCTGTCTTCCTATCAAATCCAATTAACCTCGTAATTCTACTCTTCATTTCCCTGTAACCTTCTGAACTTTAATGTTAGGAACTAAGCTACCAATGAAGAAAGGTAAAACAAAGTGATAGTAGCAGGATCATTTAATAAGTAGCGAGTGACTACATACTATATCTGGCAATAAATATTTCCTTCAAGACCGTTCCTGACATTTCTTAAAGAATTTGTCTTCACAAAATGAATTATGAAATTCTCCATAACCAAAATAAGAAGTTTCATAAAGTACAAATTCCTGTGATTTCTGCCACTGGCTATGAGACCTAGGAATTATCACATAGCTCAAGCAGAAGACAGGAACCAATCAGCCTGGGTGTTGGGAATTTCTGTGAAGCTCCAATGCAAGACCAAATTCTGGAAACAAAATCAAAGTCTACCCCTTGAGCAGATAAAGAAAATAGATTTTTTTCCTCTCAAGCTACGGATCGTATGTAAAGCTGCCTTATACATGTCACAGCAGACAAAAAGCAATCTTTTAATGGGACAGTGGGAATATATGCATAGCAGTAGATAATGTGTGTGCTTTCTTTGTAGCAAATTCTTTGACTTTACTCCCACTCAAACTCTGGGTAAAAGTGCTCATATATCTGTAAAAGGTTGGACAGATCTACATTTAGCAGTTTTATTTTGCATTGCTCCATTTCCTTTCTTGTAGTCCAAAAACCAATGTGAGAATCATTCTTTCTAGTAAGGTTGAAGAACTCAAATGATATAAATAAAAAATAACTGATGAATGGATTCTATGATCTTTCTTCACTTCAGATGATGCTACTCTGCTAAATGAGAGCAGACTACAGAAAATGATGATGGCCCATCAATTCCAGTTGTCACCTTGCTTCAGTCAGTGACGTCTTAACTGGTATCTCCTAAGAAGACAGAAGAGCCCACCATGTACCTAGACTGCTGCACCGTGAGAGTGGGACAGAATTCCTTCTCATTTTCTAGTGGTAATGATTTTCTATCCTGAGGCAAGGTGATCAATATATCCCTCATAACTTAGCCAAAAACAATCTCCCATCTTACATAAATTTTAATACTTTCTGTTAATTCCTGCTGAACCACTTCTGCTTCAATGTCATGGAGAGGAGTTGAAGCCTATGACCCCACATTTAAAACTAAAATGTTTCTCAGATATTTAATTTATCAGTGTTTTCTTCTGTTGTGTATCAAAGGTCAGTTAGACAAATTATTCAAAGTATCCAAATTCTAATGAGGTGTAAATTATTTTTACACTCTCTATAATTGTAGTGGCATCTGTAAAGTCACAAAGTGACTGGAAAAGACAATCCAGAATTTTGGCTAAAAACAATAAGAGCAAATACAAAGTTTTTTTTTTTTTTTTATGTTTTATATTTTTTATTGGAAACACCGCTATTTTTTTGAAAGGTTTTATTGAAAAGTGTGAAAAAAAAAATTATTTTTGATGCTTTATCCCCAAAATTACTCTTAAGAAACACAGACCTTGTCATCGGTCCCTGTTTTGTGTTCTATATAGTTTTAACTCTGGCACCATTTAACTTATTTTTGGTAAGTATTCCACTTAGTATACTTCAGCATGGCACACCAATTTCCTAACATATGTTTGTACAGTATGTGCAAGCAGAAAATCTACTGATAAAATGTTCGTATGTACAATCTAAAAGTATTGCATTTACCTTTCACCTGTTGTGTAAAATTCCTTGTTATGCAGTATGATTATTACACTCCCCTCCCCCTAGTACTGAAAAGTATCTAGTACACAAAGCTTTAGTTATTTAAAACCACAAAAAAACCCTACAAATAAGATTCAGGAGTCAGTCAATATTGAAGACTTTATAAAGGAACACTTAGGTAAACAGCCAAACTGCCCATTCTACATCTGTGTTTATGTCATAGTTCTGTGTATGTTATAGTAGCGCTTCAGAGTTCTCTGTGTGCCAATTGCACATGCATACAAATAGAAAATTTTTTCTATTATTAATGTGCAGTGTATGTGATTTAAATACTATTTGTACTATAGTTAACATGAATAAGATACCTCACTGCAAGACCCAGGAGCCAAGCAAATTGACCTTTCTTATTTTCTTAATTACTAAAGATATAGCTTTCTTAAAATAATCAATCAAATATTGCTTGACAGGAACTCTCTCTACAAAAACAGTGTTTCAGAAGTTTTCATATGTAAAATAAGAATCATAACGTTCATTAAATGTAAACGTGCACATGTGAAAATATGTTTTTATTACTTTTTTGTTTGTTTAAAGCTACCATTTGAAATAGCAGAATTGCATGGCAATGTAGAGTGACTATGCTTTAGTCCTTGGTGGCCTTCTCAAATATATAAACGATAGGATAATGATGAGGACGCTTTCACTTTATGAACAAAAATGTAATCATTAATTAATGGTACCGATTTACAGAAATGCGGTACGTTAAGAAACACATGTGAAAGCTTTTCAAAATGTAGATGGAATAGCAGAAGACAAGGTCGACAAATAATGACCACAGGAAATGACCTTGAATCAGGTGACAGAAATTTAAGATGATTCAGATTTCAGGGGAAATCTTTATCACTGTGCTGCCATTTAGTATCTGAAGAGAACAAGAAAATCAAGAGTGCAGACAGGGGAGAAAAACTCTCATTAGACACTGCATTTCTACTTTCCCAATTTGTAAAGGTATATTTTGTCTTTAAACGATGCTTTCAGTCTAAGATTTGTAATGAATCTAATAAGAAAACTACACATTCAGGAGCCTCTAGAGTAACAAGCAGCCTTAAACTGAGGAGGAGAAATTTAAAAATTCAAATGAAATATCAATTTCCAGATCTTACAGAGAAGAGCAGAAGTGAATAAAAAAAATAACATTCACCTCCACAAAACTGGTGCCAAGTATCAAAATATGGACAATGAGAAGGAATGTTTTCATTAGTGGAATAAACAAGACTAGTGCATTAGAACAGAAGAAAACAGTCTTTAGCCCTTTTTGTCCTTCCCTTCAGAAGAGAGTGGTGGTAAACAATTAGAGGCAGAGAAGAGGAAGAAACATCTTAGGCAAAGATTTCAAGCTTAGGTTAATACGACATTTTAGGTTAATTAAGGGTAAGTGACTATGCTTATTGTTAAGCATGATCCTAGGAATTAATTTTATCTTTTTGCTTCTCTCACGTAACAGACTACAGAACAGTAAAAACCTTAGCAAATGTCTGAATCCAAAACACACTTCTGTAGCATTCAGAAGTAACCAGAGCAGCCTCACGGGCTCCTTTACAGTTAGGATCACAAGGATGTGGACCAGAAGAAGAGTCTTCCAGCAACCCATGACAGATGGAAGTATCCCTTGGCAGGCGGTATGGATCTAAATCCCTGAGGTTCAAAGAAAAGTCATGGCATGCCTATAGCTATTAAGGAAATGCAGTATTCGCATATAGAGAAAGATAGTCCGAGTTCTTCTGTCAGGTGTTTATCGAATGTGAAAATGCAACAAATTAACTAATAAGCTAAAACCATTCCTAGAAAAAGAAAAAAAGTGTTTTTTTAAAATCTGAATTTCATAACTTTGATCCTAATTAAATAATTAAAACGAGTTTTACAACTGTTGTCCTATTACACCTTATTCCAGGAAAAAAATCTTTTCCCTCATCAAACTGAACTTTAGGAAGCAAAACAGGAAAAAACACGACCCCAAAAGAAGTGACAGGGAGCAACTGCAGACCACTGCCAGTGTCATTTTTCTGCTCCCAAAAGGCAAACAATGTTTACTTGGTTGGTCTAATAGACAGAATCACTAACTATGCACACGTGCACAAAGGGAGAGGGAGGAAGTCAGTCACACAGAACATAACAATCCGCTGGGACACAAGGTCACATCTAGTGGAGTAACAAAAGAAATCACTTCAATCAGGTTGTTTTGAAGTGAAATAGCTTGTGCCCTAGTGGAGCTTACTCGGTTCCACAACAATGGCCAAGTCACTAATTCAATAACAAGTCATAAAAAATTTGATTTCCAAGTTATTTTCCTTGCTGACTGTTGCCACTTACTGATTCTTCTCTACTGTTGAACGAGCATGGCAATGGACCAAACTCAATTAACAGAAATATTCCTCACTGCTCCCCCTGCTTTTTGTACGCATTATCATGGAATTATAACTGGAAGAGCTGTATGACATTATAATATTTCTTGATTTTATTTTATCTTAAATCTTGTCCTATTATTTATTCCTGCATTGCTTTACAAAGTATGTAATGCTATTGTATACTTACAAATACACTTTCCATGTAGTCACTGACAAACAAAACACAATACAAAAAGTCAAACTTGATACAAAATATAAAGTCTTGCAAGAATAAAGAAATAAAACAATAAAAATACCCCCCCAAAATATGTAGGGCATAACATTTTGGCACAGGATAAGCTAAAACTTCTTGGTAAAGGAGTACTAAATGACAACTGAATCAAATAATTTATCTGTTATTGCTAGTGGTCTCTAGTGGATTTCTCCCCTCCCTTCTCCCCAATGCATGTGTGATACAAGAAGACTAGAAAAATGCTAATATTATAATGAAACTGGGTTGTTCCTTGCACATGAAAGAAGTCTTGTAAACCTTGAGTTGCCAGATTGATTCAGCAGCTTAGTCCCACTTCTTTCTCTATTTGCCCATGTGTCTGGGAGGTACAGATGGTTTCTGCCTGCCAGAGTGTAACCAACATGAGACCTGTTATGAGAAAGCAGTGCTTCAGGATTTAATCGAAGATTATAGAAAAGCAGATGTGGCTGATACAAAAATAATACAAAATTAACTGCATATACATTTGTGAAGGTGTGTCTGTTTTGTAGATACTATTTTAGGGGGCGTATTATCTAACAGACATTGCAGGGCCGATATTTTGGACAGAGTTGAAGGTCTAAACATTGAAAGGAACTGGCCATTCCACTCTAGTTCAAAATAATTCTTTCCTACCATCACTAGAACAGAAACTCTTCATAAAACACAGCCCCAGGAACATCCCTCCTTCTTCCCTCTTCTTCATACAGACACTTTTTTTGAATGAAAGGACATGATTCCCCTGAATTTTAAAAAGTTTTATTGTTTCACTATATGAAATTTCTAGGTACCAAAAGGCTTTATAACGAAATAGTACTACTAAATACCTTGATGAATAGCTATGATTATCTCTGATGGAAATCAGATAAATCTTGACAGAAGGGTCTTTCTATAGATAAGAACATCCCATCTATTCTCTTTTAGCTGAAGAAAACAAACCTGCTGATTAGGGAAACCCAAATTTTCATGTATGTCAGCACACCTCTGACATCATGATCTCTGTCCTCATACACCTGAAGACTAGATCACACATAGGGTGGCAAAGCTGTTTTAAATTTAATTTTCGAAATAGTTACAAGAACCATGTTGTCATACAAGTGGAAAAGTTCAGACAGGTATTTAAGGTAGGATAAACTGCAGGGTACAGTTTGTATGGTAACCAACAATGTACAGCTTTAATGAGATGAAAGATTTGAAAAGGGTTATTTGCAAATTGTCTAATAATAAGTAATTTTAGATGTCTCAAGGCCAGTCACAGGGAGAATGCAGTCGTTTATAGTTTTATAATCTTTGTGACATGGTGCCCTCCAGCAAGCACAGAATGGGTCCTATTTCAGTTGCTTTAAAAGACCTGAATGTATCAGAACAAAGTTGGCCTCAGCATGTTAAAACAGCATGAAATACATTCCCTTGCAAATTGTTTACAGAAAAAAATGTGTTTATGGAAATGTATCACTGATTAAAATTACTAAAGGTAAAAGACTCTCTCTGAGTCTTTTAATTGTATTTCTTCCTAGAGTGTGGCTAGTAAGGATGTTATTTTAAACTCCCACTATGAAAAACAATAATAAAGTGTGGGGGTTTTTATTTGAACTACTATTTTCCCTAACTATTTTGAAAAATCTGTTTTTTAAAAAGCTCATGGCTCCCTTGATGAACAAAATCAGACTCCACTCCTGGTATTTTGGTCTTGTGAACAGGCACAGACCTTTTGTACCTTGAAAACAGAGCCTGTCAGAATTTTATCTTAAAGAAATCTTAGTGAAGAAGATGTTTTTATTCCGAAGACAATTGTTTATGCTTGCTCACTATTGAGACTGAACATGGAAACCTGCGTAGTGTGAAATTTACAGACCTCAAATAAATTCCTGTTCCAATTAGTCATAACCAGTCAAGTACTGTAAAAAAGCTTCTTCGTGTGAAACCATAACTTTTCACAATAAGTGAAACGTCTTTCTTAATTTGTAAATTTCTTCTTTTCTTAATTCAAGCAGTCATAAGTGACAACTAGATAACTAATTTAGTCTAATACAATTAGTCAGAATTTCAAAGGTTCAGATTAGAATGATGTAATTGGTATCACTACTTTTCTGTTAAGCCAAGAGACAAAAAATTTCTAGATTGCATCTAATAGAACAGAAATACAGTGTTATTCATCGTGTGTTACACATTGTATGTGGATTTTGTTTTTAATCCACTGTGTGAAGAAAGCAATAGCAGAAGTAGGATTTGCCCCAGGTTCTTGTCAGAGGTTGGCTGTAAAAAGCCAATATAGGAAGAGGGGATCCGTGTCCTGTGTCACAATGCAATAATGTTGCAAAGTTATTGTATGTTTACAATCATTCTACAATTTAGTCAAACCACAGAAGAGACATGTGAAACAGCCATCTGCAAAAACTTTCTGAGTGAAAAAAGTATAAAAACATTAAGGACAGAACTGACATTGAACTGACTGAACTTTTCCAGTAGAAATATTTTTTTCATTTTTGAATGAAAAATCTGCTTTCCTAAAAATTTTTTTTTTTTTTTTTTTACTATTTTGGAATTCACCCAGAGATTAAAACTTTAAAACTATCTGTTTCAAATTGTTATCACTTAGTTTTCAGTTTGGAAAAAAATAGCACACCACAAGAATCAGTTATTTTAACAGCTGTATGCACAGACTCTTTAAAAGTTGTTTGCATTCTTCATACTTAGCTTTTCTTAACTGTCTGAACATTCTGTGGAGAACGGGACTGAGTATACAGAAGTTGTGCAATACGATTGCTAAAGGGAATAAACGTTTTGCTCTCATGTTAAAAAAAAAAAATAAAAATGTTGCCAGTGAGGATTCCTAAAGTCTTACAGACACATAGGCACAATGTACCATCTGAGTTTGGGGGAGCAGCATCATTGCAATCTGTAGCTAATTTATACATCTTGTATTCTTAGTACTAAGACATTTACAAGTAAACTACTAAATATAAAAGACTAAAACTTCGCTGAATCAGAAGAACCTCAGCTTTTGGTATGATTAAGTTTTAATTGTATTTTTCCTTAGGGATCACTAGTAGTTAATAAGCTCATGAAAATAGGACTTTACATAGCAGGAGTAGTGAAAGTCACCCCATGTACCATATTTTGATCTGCTTGGCTGCCTAAAGCATCCTATTGCCTGCAGCTTCAAGAGTTCAGTTTTCATCAATGAAAAAAATCTATAAAAAGCCCTTAAGAAATCCTTATTTTTGAAATGACAGCTGCTTCAGTACATCATGTACCTTTTGTGAATCTCAGAGATGTTGCTAACATCTTTTTCTGTGGTTTGTTTGTTAGAAACACTTACTTGTGAGTGAAAAATTCTCAATCACACACTTCTCAAATTCAATTATATGCATCTCACTGTCTGATAACAGTGATTGCAGTTATAGCAATGAATAGAGATCGCAGCTATAAGCAGAGTAATTGCTAACCTTATAAAAAAATCTTTTGGTTCATTTTTTGAGATCAAGGAACTCTGGACTGTAGAACATGTTGTTGCCATGAAAGAGTGCAAGGGGAGCTCATACATGTACGTATCAGACCAAAGATGGAGGCATCATTCTGCAAGCAAAAAGACTGGAACATAAGCAAAACCACACCTGGGCTATAAATGGGAATGAATCAAAGTTAACTTCTTTTGCCCAGGAATTTACTTTTTTCTTTTCTCTTTCATTAGGTGCTTCTAAATTAAGTTGGTTAAAAACCTGTCAGCTAACATGGAAGGAATTTATACTATCTTGGTTGATGGTTAATTAAATTATAAGCTGCAATTAAAATTGACTTGAGAGTCTTCATTTATTCCCTCCAATGTATCCTAACCCATGTCTCATTTGCTAGTTCAAGTAAGGCCCTGATTCATTTATAATGTTTAATTTGGATGGTCACATAAAAATATTATTGCATAATTTGAGACAATATAATTGCATTTCTGTAACTACATTTCTGCAACTGAAAATAGATTAAAATCTTGCACACACAAACACATAAAAAAATAAATATTTTTACAATAGAATTGTTAATATCTATGAAAAGATATTAATTAATAAATGAAAGGTCATCTTCAAAATCATCAAAGAGTTGAATAACAAGATTATAGTACTACTCTAATTAGTTTAATAATTAATGATGATAGACTTCTTTACCCCCATAAAAATTCAGTTAGTTCTATCAGAAAATTGATACTGGCATAAAACAACTGAGATGCAGAGGAAGGACTTACAGAACATGAAGGCTAAGAATTTATTAAACACAGACAAAAATAAAGCAGTAATATATTTAGCTTCAGAACAAACTAAGTCCCATGGACTTGCAGGGCACCAAGACACTCTAACAGGTGCAACAATTATGTATGGCACAACTTTCGGGAGCTCTGCTGTTTTGATAAGAGAATGAACTGGTAATCAACAAATATTAAAATCCCAACCTGTCAAGTAAAATTAGACTCAAGGGATGAAGCATGACTGCCCATGAGAAGTTAAGCTATCAAAACAAAACCAGGTCAAAAGTAGTGAATGCCTTTTGGAACCAGCGAAAGGAATATTTCTGGTGTTTAATTTCTGGTGGTTCAAAATACCTCATAACAGCTCAGTTAATCTTTTTCTCTAAAGTCTCTGAGATATGGAAGGCTCCTAAATATGCTATTTGCAAAAGTCCAGTGATCCACACTACTTCTGAGCTTCCATATGAAGTGGTCTCCTTTCCCTTCTACCAAGACTCCATTGCTTTTGACATCATAGTGATTTCTGTCTAACAGGGAACAGATTTGAAGGACATTCTCACTACTTGAGAAAATTACCCTTTCTGAAGATGAGCGCCTTACAGTTTTGAACTATACAACCTCAATAACACAACTGCTGACCTGCGCAGATGCCATGGAAACACATTTCCTTAGACTGAAGATGGAAAGATGGTTTTTAAGGTAAGAGAATTTCCCTGCATGGAGGGTAGCTCCCTCACTGTGCAGATCTGAGTATAACAGTACATGAAGATGCCCGTGACGTACACACAACAGCATGAAGATGCATAGTCCTGTATGAAGTCCCTGCAGTAGATGAGGCTGAAGCTGAACTTGTAAACAAGGAAGCAAAGTTTCCACATATATGTAAGAATACTAAACTTTGCAAAGAAATATGTTCTTTTCAGCTTTCATTCCTAGATTCAGGGATTTGACAGTTTAATTCACCTGAAATAAAACCCTGGCACCTGAAGAGTCTATTTAATCTTTTTCTTTTGAATGAATACTGAAATCAAAGCAAAGTCCAGCAGACATTTTGTTCTATTTTACTTAACGTGGGTTTTCTATTAGTAACTAGTTAGACGGTTTTCCCATCTCTCAAGCTGGATGTCAGAGGATACCCTATTTTGACTTTTTAAAAGGCAATATGTGTGAAATAAGCCTGTAAAAAAACCCAAAACAAACAAACAAACCAAAAAAAAAAAACCCAAACCAACAAAAAACAAAAAAAACCCCAACCTTTAAAAAGTGCCTTTAAAGCTATGAAAGAATGTTAAATAGATTGTAATACAAATCAACACTAGAAAAATACACTCATGGCTAGATACTGAAGGCTGGTATTCGTTCCTACATGAAGGCAACACAGAAAATTCATAGGAACACTGAGATCACATCTAGCAAGTGAAAAAAACAGGCACACATACACACAATTTCTGCTATTAAAAGCTAAACTCTGTTGTATCACGACTAAATGGCTTCAACTGTAGCAAAGACTGGAAAACTGGCATTCCATTAATCTACAAGCTACGCCGACATAAAAATCTACAAAGGACCTTCCCCATAATGCTCTGCAAATGATGTCATTAATACTCCTTTGGCGGCAAAGATTCTGCCTGATATGGAGAGCCAATTCAGACCTTCCACTACCTTAGATTTAGGGAAAGACAATCGTGCAAAAGTGTGTTGAATCAAATGTGATTATTTAGCTGCATCTCTTGCTACTTACTAAGATAGAAATGCATGTAGTAACATCACTGATTTTCTCCCATTTTATGTCTTGTGTACCATACTACCTGCAAAATAATAAAATTCTTAAATTCACCTTTTACTTTCATGACTGGGGGGTGGGGCACGAGGCAAGAGTATTACCGAATGATTCACTGAGCTACAGAAACCTTCTTATTCAAATGACAAGAAAACTTTAGTCTCACTTGCTTGTCAAGAAAATCTTCAAACACTTCTTTACCCAAACCACATCAGACCAGAGCTTTAAGTTTTACTCAGACATAAGGATTTCCAACCTGTTGAAAATTCTCTTTGATTTCAACTTGACTGTCTCAAAATGATCCCATGTTGCCTTTTATCTGAATGTTTATGTCTGAAAGCAGCAACAGCAAAAACTCTACTGTATTCTTTGAAAGAAATATCTTTAATCAAAATAGCAATAGAAGAAAAGACATAAGTACATCTTAGTTCTTCACTCTTTTAGAGGCTACCTACACAGCTCAGTCTTCTGAATAGGTTTCTACTCTATGTATATAAATACTCTGTTTTTCAGGACAGCAAATGTAAGCCTCATGAGTTCTTCTGAAGATTTTCAAAATAGCTCATCAAGCATGTTGATAAAAATTCACTTATTTCTGCTTCTGTGAATGTCCTCAGCAAAGAACTTCAGATAAACAGAATGAAAAAAATGATGTGGACAGAAGAGGGATTGTGGGTGAGATAGGAAACAGGACAACATGCAGAGCCTTGATAACATCAGAAGTTCCTAAAAAAAGACCTTTTCCAACCTCTCCATCTCAAAAACGAAGAAAGATGACAAGGTATTTGGAACAAATGAATAGATTATTGTAAAACAAGAGCAAACTTAAGACGAGTTATCTCTTTATATTGTCCCAAGCATGGTGTGACATCACAGCTTTTGAATGTGCGGCATCGGTTAAGATGAACTCTCCCTTGTCCCATTTTATTTGTGCCCCAAACAAGATATAGAGTGAAACATGAGGAGATACGCCAGTTGCACTGAAAAAAAATATGCACATATAATCTGCCTATTCACTGGAAAGTTAGGGATAGAGATTTCCTGCTGCTGAGGAAGATGCCATCAATTCACACACAAAAACTATATAGCAGCTTTCTCATTTGCACTAGACGAACACTGGCAGAAACTGAGCACAGAACACATGAGTTTCTAGGTACTATTGCAGTGAGTATGCTACAGTATATACAATGTAACAGGAGTGGTTCCTAGCCCTCTAGCTCAAAGTATGTTTTTAATACATATATATATATAATAAATATATATATATAAAATAAGAATAGTCAGTTTAAAACACACATTAACTCTCTGGATTTAAAATTTTACTTAGAAGTAGGTGTTGTAAATTCATGTGAGCAAACACCATTTGCTTATGGCTTTGTTCCTTCCCTGCTGACCCTTCCTCTCTGTCTCCCAGGCAGCCTGGTATTTCACAAAACAACTCATCTGATCTAGGCCACCCTCCTGCTTTCTCAAATTTTAGTTTATTTGGTGGTGTAGCCACTTTCACTGCCTGTCCTTTTATCAGGTGGCTTCTACCATCAAAGCACAATCCAGTCTCCAGCATGTTCATAATGCAGTCAGGAGCGCTGCAGCTGTACATAGAGGAATGGTGTTTCAGCTGATACGCTAGTAATTATAAGTCCGTAGAGGGAAAGGGCACTTATTAGTTTTATTTATTTATTTATTTGTTTTCAATTCCTCTGAAAATAACAATGTAATGACTTTGTATTTTTCCTACTAATTTATTTTAAAATATTTACATTTTCATGTTAAATGGGAAACAATATTTGATGTGGACAATACTGTTAAACTCTTAAAGTGTTTTGTTGTTGTTTAACACACATATTCATTTTTACAGACAGTTCAGAAAAATATTATTCTTATAGATTGTTTGAGATGAGGACTTTCTATTTCCTCAGAAAATGAATTTCTGAAGATATGGACAGTTACAGATGTATGTACAATTTTGTATTGGTAAGCAGTCATGCATTACAGGCTTATGTTTCTTAATATCACATTTAAAAATTATTTTGTTAAAAGTACAGTATTATTTTTTCAGATACAATAATCTACAGAAAATTCCAAATACTCATAAATAATTATTTTACAAGGCAAGTCTGTTTGGACATCTTTTATATTACACATTATAGAAAAACAACTTTAGAACCAGACTAACACTCTTCTAATTATCTTGGGGAAAATGGGTTTTTGTTAACAGAGGAATAATTGCTGAAAAGTAAGTACTGTGCTGTAGAACTTTTCTAGGCTTGCCAGTGTAGGCATCTGTCATATGAGTTTCCCCCTGCTACCCAACGAATGGCCTGAACTTAATTCAGGAGGGAACATCCAAGCTGTCAAGTCATACAGAAACTATTTATGATCACCAAGAAAATGAATAGATATATGCAGAAAGCTTTATGTATTTTCCCAGTGAAAGCACAGTATGTCAAAAGTTTAAATATTAAAGGAATTTTTGCTCTTTGCATGTAAACCATAAGGAAGAACGTTTCACCATCTTTGACTGAAAACAGCAACATGATGAGGAAAAACAATTTTTAGTACTTCCTCATATTTGTGATAATCCATGGATGACTTCTGCCACTAGAAAGAGGTGTTATTCTTGACTAGATTTGAGTCTGAAGCAAATAAGTATCTGTAGGGATATTTAGCAACGAACGTATTAGAACAAGGTCATAATTTTGGTAACTAGGAGGGGTTTCTAGCTCAGTTTTTGTATGTGTCAGAAGGATTAAAGACAGCATATTAAAAAATAACATAATACAATTTTCCAGATTTATCAAAGAGTTTTGAACGCGTATACTGTAGAGGAATTACAGAAAAATAAGTGTGACCTTAAGGAAAAAAAGAAAAAAAAAGGGGGGGGGGGGGCATGAGTAAGTGGGAGTCCAAATTTACGAAGCATACACAGATAAGCACAGAGATTTTTTTTTAAAGCTTTAGCTTATAAAACTAAAATTTGACCCTGTGCTAATGAGCATCTCTAAAACCAAACTGTTCTGAGTCTGTAATAGGTAATCATGGGTTATTTCACCTGTGGAAGACATCTGTGAAAAATGTTTTGAATAAATTATTTGAATACCCTTATAATTCTTGAAATAATGGATTGCAATTTCTATTATTAAAATTTTCTCCTCCAGTTTCCATGAATTCACCATTTGACTCACTTTTATGAACAATGAAGTAGTAATCACTGACTTAAAAATCAGCAGTTTTCTAGTTTTCAGTATCCTATTTATATTCGCTTTGTGTAAATAAAACATGACACCAAATAATGCCATGTGCTTTACTAAGTATTCATTCGAAACACAATTTAATTGAAATATAATGAATTCGTATTTTAACTCATAAATTTGGGGAACTGAAATTTCTCTAGGAGTTATAAATTCAAGTATTTCTTTCAAAAAGCAAAAGAAACCTTCCTTACCTTCCACATAAATAACAAAACCCAAACCAAACCACAAAACAAAAACACAAAACAAAACAACCCAACCCAACCTCTTTAAATGTTTCAACACATATCAACTACTACAAATTAGAATTTGATAGAAATTGATATCTGAGGTTAACTGATGCATAGTAAATGTGGCAGTCTTACACAATACTCTGAATGTGCATTACACAATACTCTGAGGTATCTGATGCTTAAAATACGTCAGAAGCAGACTCTTACCTTATGAACCATGGAGCTAATTCAGTATTTCACCTTATATTTAAATCTGATCTATAGAATACAATAAGTAAAATATATTTATTATTTACCTGCTTTGAGGATTGTTTATGGGGAGAGAACTTTGGTCTGGGATGTAAACACTCTTGTTGAAAATGACACATCACCTTTAACATCTACTTAATGGAAGAAGGCACCAGACTTTTTAAAATATTTTTTTTTTAACACCTTGGGGACTGACTTACGCCATGGAAAGATGGAGGGCTAAGCAAATTCTGCTAATATAAGGGAAGTACCTGTACCTGTTTTGTCTACAAAGAGGTAATATGACTTTCCCAATATCTTTATTAGAAGTGGATTAAGAGGACATTATCCTCTTCTGTTAAAAATGACACAACAACTGTATAGCACTGAAACAAAGGAATAATCAATACGATATGAAGACAGATGATGTTGCAATCTTTTCTGAAGACGTAGTATCTAAACATCAGTTCACACTACAGTTACCAATACACTAGCACTGGTAGTCCAACAGTTTTCGCATTAGCAATTTCCATCAAGACACTCCCCATGCCCTGTTCTGTGCTATCCACACAATAATAAAAGAGGCAGACCATATTCCTAATCTTCTGTTTCTCTAAGATGATGTAGCCAAGAAGTTATATAAGATTTTGAGATGGATGGTCATGTGAGAGGACTTTGAATATGCATATAAACATCTTGAAGTGCAACAGTTTCAGGTTTCAGATTTGATTTTTTTTTTTTTCCGTGGTCTGACTGTCCTTTTGTAAACTTTTATGGTAATGATTCCAAGTAGTATCCCTTGCAATAAACTGGAGGAGTTCTTCACACTCCCTAGTTAAGTAAAGATTCAGAGCTAGACTTCTGAAATACACTAATTTTTCTAGACACTTCAGGAAGTGCATAACATTCAGCAGAAGTGTGAAAGGAGCTCCAGGTGGCTGTATGGCAAATATCAAACATGAGAAAGTTCATGGGAAAGCTACTGCTTCTGCTTCAATTGCAGCCAAGTGGACCTTTCATAAGAAAAGGAGAGTTAGTGATTTTGATGGTGTTCTTTTTACACACCAGACATCTTTGAGAGGAGACTGGCAGTTCCTTGGGTCTTTCAACTTCTGATGAATAAAGACTTTTTGTAAGGTCATGTCCCCGTTTATAACACCTAATTTTTGGAGATTTGTTTCCAGAGAAGTGTGAAGTTTAAGAAAGAATACAGACAAGTTAACTTCCTTCAGTACATGAAAGTCAGAATTCTCTTTAGGTAAAAGCTTCAGATAGATCTTACCATTTGTCCTTGTGGAAAACAGTGCAAAGAAATTAACTGTAAGAGCTTGAATTTCAGCTATCCTTGTTTCAGAGGGGAGATCATAAAGAATGTTTTCACAGATAAATGCAGAAGACAGCATTCAAAAGATTCAAAAGGCTGTCACATAAGAAGATAAAGGAATGAATTGTTCATTTCTGACAACAGGCAAACTCTTAGTAGCCTAGCATGATTTGCAGGGATTTCTAATGTAAAAACTGAGCAATGGAAGACCCTGCAGAGTGAGAGTTGCAGAGCAATCTCCCTTGTGGAAGCAAGTGGGTTACTGAACTTCAGCTTAAGCATTTAGATTCTTATATGTAAAATAAGTATTTGGCATGAATCCCTTTTTGTAAATATACAATAGGGTTGTTGTCATAAAACTCCTCTTACTTGTTATGTGGCTTGGTTCTATAGTCTATAAATACAGTTAAGGTTGTATCTGTACTGAAGTGTACATTGTGACAAGAGTCTCTGAGAGTGCTAGAAGATGATATGTCCAGAAATTGGACTGTATAGCTGTGGGGTACATTATACAAAGCCTGTTTGTCAGATACATTAGGCTTCCACAGGTGGTGAAATTTAGCAAAATGAAAACTTGAATAACACTCAAAAAAGAGAATATAATGTTAATTGCTATAAGAGAGGTGAGGGTGGAATTCTCCAATTTACTTCTATAAATTTTTTTAATTGAAGCCAGAGTTTGCAGTGGTGATAGTGTAGGTGTAAGGGAACACTTGCCACTAATCCTTAGTTGTTGAACATGGGGATCCTGTTTCTTTGTCTGGGCAGAATTTATACCAGAAGAGCTATAGCCCATTCTGTATATAATCTAAGGGGAAATGATTCTTCTTGGTGAGAACATAAGATCTTCAGGTAGAGACTGTTTATGAACACAGACCTGTTGGGTGTTAAATGGGTGTTTAACATGAAAGATGAGACTTTTTACACAGAATGGCATGTTCTGAGGAAGTGTCTTCTCAGGGCAACTGCTGTCACTATTGACCACACTGTGGTGTCAAAGGCATCAACTGTACCCTGAAGCCATGACCTAGAGACCAGTTTTCTTTATAGCAGGACAAAATCAAGGTGTCTCCTAAAAACTGGTGGGATGAGATCTGAAAATAACTTATTTGGAATACCAACTTTTATTTCTGTAATTAGCAAACCCATTTCCAACATGGAACTGAAATGAATCAAATTGAAATAGAAAATTACATTAGAAAAACATCAATTAGTCCATATCCCCTGAAAGAAATAGGTCAACTTACTTATTCCCATAACAGAAGCTTACTGTAGGCAATGAAGAAAGAAAATGTATGAATTTTTTCTTGGGTTAGTCTATTCTTTTAGATATAGCCCCACAAGAAACTGGGCTTTACCAAATTACCCATGCAGAGTCCAGGAGGCCATTTATATTTCTATCTTCAGAGTAATTCTCTTATCTATAAAGGATAAAGAAGTGGTAGACTGTATCTATTAAGAAGTGAGATGATTCCAAGCAAAGCTTAAGAAAGAAATAGTCCTTCTTTTCTATTCTGGTAAGGGCTTGTAGTTTTCCTGTGTTTGAGACCTGAGCACCACAGGATTCTCAGCAGTGACAGTGTGCTCTTCTCCAAGACGTACAGTTAGAGGAGGGAAAAAGCGTAGGGAACGAGTCCCTCAACTCCATTTCTCCATCAGATGTGGTCAAACAATTTAGTGTCTGATTAAGAAGCAGCATCCTCATAAGCAACTATGCAGTCTGAAAGAACATGCCAGGGTACTCAGTGAATCAGCACTGTTGAATTTTTAGACCATGCATACTGACATAAAAATGATAAATATGTGTGTACACATGCAGGGGGAATATAACTTGTACCTAGTCAGGTTTTCTTACGAAATTTCCATTGGAGGAATTTTGTGGTCTCAGATGAACTACAAGAGAGTACTGCTACTAAAGGAAGCTGAGTTTAATACCTGATACTATGTTTCTTCTTTCCATGTGCCAGTGACTTAACTGAGGAGGTTTTTTGTGTCTTTTGAAGTGGCTCAGATTACAACATCTCTTCATGTCCTGTTCTAAAGATGGCATGACAGAGTTAAGAGAATGGGTCAAGACACACCATTAGTTTCCCTGATTCCTTCAAAGAAACTGGAGCAGGTTTGAGGAGGAGGGCTTCAAAGAGTCAAACAGCATCAAAGGCATGTGTATGAAGCTAGGAATTCAGTTTGGTTTAAAAGCAAAGATAGGAAAAGAAATGTTCGAGACTCGGAAGGAAAAGCAGGTAGCTAATGCAGAATCATGAATGCGCTACAAAGGAACGGTGGACTACAGCGGACTTCAAGAACATCAAGAAGAAAAGTTGTGATCTGGCCAAGTAACAAGAGGAATTAAGATGAAACGGGAGTTCTGTTCAGTCTGTGGACAGTGGCTTTGATGTATTCCCTCATGGATACAGCTTACAGAAAAACTCCACGACACGACTAGGATACTGCTACCCAGAGTCCACTCTAAGCAAACAAAGGGACCGTAAAATTTTAGGCAATTTGTCATCACAGTTGTTTCCTTCAAGAAAGCGATCCTGTGTTTTGTTCTTAAATAATCACATTTGAAAAACTATCCTTCCAGAGAGTCTGATTTTGTTCATGATTTCCTTTCTTTCCTACACATAACACATCAACAGCGTATCATAACAACACTTTGCAAATCATAATCGTAAGTTGAATTGTAAAGACCTAATAGGTTTTCTTCACAACATTGTGCATTTCTGGAAGGAACGAGTTTTTAAGATCATATTCCAAAACAAATAAACATTTCTGAGATATCAGCTAACCTTCTCAAACAATGCTCTCATTGAGTAGCCTGTAAAAAGAAATGAAAAAAAACAAACCCAAACAAAGACTATATACAACATTTAAACTGCAGATATCAAAATGCCATAACTGGTTTATGGTGTGTCTAGAAACAGATTATAGGAAGGCAAGTGTTTGTAATGCCTAATATGTTCTTAATTACACTTTTAAAAAGCTATATAAAAGGAATGTCTATACTGCATTCAGAAGCACTAATACAGCTCATTCAGAGAAACCATAGCTCTTTTTAAATGGAAGGCACATAGGAGACTGGGCTGAACCAGATCTGTGCTGCAATGTGTATCTGGCATTTTGGAGCATGAGCTGATGAATGGAGTTGTGAAAAACGTGATGAAGTTGACACAAACACCAAGACCAACAACGAGGTGATAAGGAATTCATTACATCCTTTCTTTTGCATCAGATTGAGTCCTGAAGGCACTGATTGCAACAGGGAATATCAACCAATGCATATGTAAGAAAAGGGAATAGATATTATTTGTCTTATATTTTTTCATTAATAATGTGAGTTATTTAAAGAAAGATTATCCCTGTTAGCACACAGTGAGAGCACAGTGAAACAAAGTCACAAGCAACTTCTTTGCAGGAAAAAATGTAACTGAGACAAAATTACTTTTAAGGAAGGTGGTAAACAACATGATACAGAACACTGTGGAGCCTGTTTCCAGTGTTGAAGGAGTCTGATTTATTACCACTAAATTATGAATTCATATAATAAGGGATTAAAAGACATAGCTTACTTTTATTTGAAATTGTATCGAAGTTGCATGTTCAAAGAGATTTAAGTAATTTAAAAGCTATAAATTCAGAGCTGTTATTTGATTAGAATTATGTAGAAGGTATTACGGAAAATCAGAAAAAAGAAATGCAGAAACATGACAACTAGTACTACAAGATATGGAATGTCTCTGAAAAAAACAAATATTTTTAGTCTGGTGACTGTTAACATCTCGTGAAGGTAATTTTCCTACTATATTTGGATTTAATACCTGTTCAGAGGTATTATTAAGAGATGCAAAGTTTTCAGTAGAGTGATTTCATTTTCTTCAACTGTTAAATATTTCAGGCTCTATTTTATATTGAATATCTGAATTGCAGTAAAAGGAAAATAATCTGATTTCTGATCTCTTGCTAGTTAAAAAACTCTCGTACTGCAGGGTAGAAGTACAGCAATAAAGTATGTATACTTTCTGACCTTCCGTTAACAGAGTTCAGTTTGGTGCATATATATAAACTCCTACAGCACTTGAAATTATCGAAACAAAACCTGTCTTCTTGGTTTTTCAACCAATGCTTGTCCTAACTCTGCAGAAGCTCCATTAAAAGTGCAGTTGCAAGGTTATACTAAGTCAGTGTATGATCTTATGAATGTTAAATCTAAAATCTTAACAGCAGTAACTGTAGAAATACTCTTCCTCATTGACATCAGAGACTTTCTCTCCTTAATGGTCTCATCTTGAAAGAAACAGAGTGCCCTGAAGTCAGGTGACAAAGGAACTGCCTAGTGTTCAGACCATGTAAGTAACTACAGGCTTTTGGGTACACACCATTTTTCAGACCTTGAAGAGGAAATAAAGCTTTAAGTAATTATGGATTTAAGTGGCTGAGTTTAACTTGAATATCACAATGAATTAGAAGATTTGAGAGAAGTTGGTACTGGTACTCCAGAGAGAAATACTGGCAAGGATATTAATAGATGTGGTTGCTCTAGGACAGCAACAAACAGACTGGCAGCTTTGCTTGTGGAAGTCTGAAAGGAAATACATATTGTCTCTCAGGATCAACCAAATACCCACATCCATGATTTTTAGTGCATGGTAATGAGTTACAGTTCTCACTGCTGTGATATGAAAATTCCCTGTGGACCCCTCAAGATGATCAGATCGAAAAGTCAGAGAAGAAGTGCTTGCTTTGTGAATGTTTTTCCATTGGTAATGGCTAAATGGCACCTCTCTGTGCAAGTTTAATATGGTTAATATTGTTTGTTGTTTTCACTTATGCAGTTTCCAAGGAAAGTCAACCTGAACTGTGACTTATAGTCCATTGGTAAAAGACAACATGTACACTCCAGACACAGTTTTAAATGAAATTCTCAATTGTATTTTTGTCCTTGCATCAAAGAGTCATATCAGAAGGATTATTTCTTCTCTATAACATTGCAAAAACATTGAGGTGAAGAACGAGTTTCTTATCCATTCTCTTCAATCACTGAAATTACATTAAACTTGCTCCTTCTGCACAGACACCAGAAAAAAGAAACACTTCCCTTCTCTATTCACTTTTGCAGGTAGACTGGGTAAATGAAAGAAATTATATGATTCAGTAAGACGCAACTGTGGACAATAATTGAAACAGCCAATTTCTCCTCTGGTAGATTTCATTTGATTTGCTATTTCCTTTAAAACTCAAATATTCATCAGCATGGCACCAGTAAAAATCAATCCTTTTCTTTCTAATTAGGTGATTGTATTTGGTCAGTTGTCTTTAGCACAAGGCACAATGGTTTCACTGAAAAAGAAGAGTGCACAAAGAACTGCTCTTCTGAGGGCTGAAAGAGCTCCCATCTGTAATGTGTGTATTGTCAGTCCTTCTGTTTGTATTTGAAGGTGTCACATGCACATGATAAAAAATCTCTTCCTGAAAGGCTCACAAATTAGACACGCAATAGTGATATGTGAAAACAACCTCATTTGAGAGAGTTTCTCTTTGATCCCTCTGATAGATCAAGGAGAGTCCACTGCTGCTTCAAGAAAAGGACAGTATTTTCTTCTTGTAATATTCCAGGGACCTCTTTTTGGGAAGGTATGGATCTACAGACCAATCAATCTATGTGTCCCTAGAGAAAATGGACAAAAGAATTATCTTCATTTCACTACAAGAAGTAACTCTATTCGGCCATGGATATTCTGATGTCCAAATACTAGAGGCCTCAGGTAGCCTTCCTCTTCACCTTCCTGCTTGCCAGGCAACAAGAACAAGAAAAACCGGTAAAAAATTGAATTATATTCTTGTGAAAACTGAGTGATTTAGATACTTATATTTAGGTATTCCAGCTTATAGCACAGTATTCCTAAAAGCACTCAAAGGATGTAAATCACATATAGCATAAAGAAAATTGAGTCTTGCAAAGATTATAAATTTACGAAGGAAATCACTGATAAAGCCTGAACTGCTACTCTTCATTCATAAGGGAAGCGCCCAATCTATTCTTCCTTTTCTGAAGGTCAAGTGAGATTCTAATCAGTTTAAAATCATATTTTAGATGCAGATTCTTTAGATTTCATATTATAGAACCTTTAGTATCACTCAATATGATCTATATGCACTTGTTGGTTTTTTTCTTTTTATTTTTTCTTTTCTTAATAATAAAAACTGTGATTGTATGCACAACATTATGGTCAAACTGTAAACATGACAACAGTACAGTTACTGTGTGTCTTGCCTCACCCTCCCTGCTCTTTATCCAGTAATACATTACCAAATCAAAGAAGATCTTTCTGTATCTGAAAGCAGCAGCAATCTCCAGCTGAGTCAAAAGAAAGCTCCATTGGGCTGGTTGGCGGGTGGAGAAAGGCTGCATGTGGGTTGTCTCCACAATGAGTCAAATTTTATTCTGACAGAAAAGAGTTGAAAAATCCAAAGACATTTTATCTTTCTTTTGTTCACCCTGAGAGCCTACAGTTCTGTGCTAAATACATTACAGTCTGTTCCTTGCTACAAATAATATAAATACTTTTAAAAAAATTAAATTAGGCTAGAAGACCACAAGAGGCTAGAAGAAAAAGAATAAATTACAGTATTTGGATAAGTTTGAAAATAATTTACGAAGCTAAACTTATCTGTGCTTATGTCCCTATTGTCAGGGAAATCATTTACAGATGCAAATGTGGAAAGATGTATCATTTAGTTTTCATTCACTAAGTAATGTTGTTTTAATGGCAAGCAGAAGACATTACCTGGTAACTAGGTAAAAACAGGACAAATGACCCAACCTGCATAGAAAAATATCATTATAAACCTGACCTGATACAGATCTCAAATTATTTCTGCTGAAAGTAAATTAATTCACCTTGTCACATGTAATGCACTGATTATTTTATTGTTAATTTGAAAGTGCATATGTCTTCTGAAAAGTAATTTCCTAAATCTGCTTCAGAAAATCTGGTCCAACAGAAGCACAGAATTGCCTTCTTCCTATTTCTGTATGGGTGAGAAAGTGTCAGTGTTTTTAAAACAAAGCAATTCAAGCCCAAAGAAAAAAAGAAGTGAAGAAAGTAGAATAAGAAGCAGGGAAGGTAGAGAAAGCAAGAAGTATTTTTTCCAAACAGCATGGTAAGGTACCTTCTGAGTTATAAGAAACAATACACTAGATTTGCCTAATGGAAATATCTACGGACTTACATACTCTGAATTTTGATCCTTTTCTCTCCTCTATCCCTAAGCTGTACAAGCATCAGACCTAAGTTCTGTAGGAAAGCTGCTGCAGTTTGATTTTTGTGCTGAATAGAGTTACACCCGCAGATCTAAATGTCAGAGATAAACGTTACTAGTTTTCAGTGTTCAGCCTAATTTTAAGCTGGTTTGAATTCTATCAGACACTTCTACATCTGCAGTGACTTCTGCAAATTTTAAAAAGATCATTATTTTATGGAGCAGAGAAATCACATTGTCAAATTACACTACTATACAAATAACGTATGAGAATTTTCCAGCTACATTTTAGATAATATCTGCCAAATCACAGTATTGTTAAGAATACTGAGGAACTGTAATTTTGTCATCAAGTAAAGTTCACACATTTTAAAAGGTGATAATTGTATAAATTATGCGTCACAAGCTTCAGTAAGTGACTGCTGTGAATTTTAGTAGTAATTGAACATGGCTGTGCTGTCCCAAAGGGTACAGATATAATGTACAAGTCCTCACACACAGTGAATACCATTAGCATATGAGGTCGTTTGCCAGGTGTAAGTAATGTGCCAGAGAGTTCTGAGATTGGAGGAAATTGGAGTATCTGTAACCCCAGCTAATGGCAGCTGAAGCTTCCTTCTGGCCTACGACTAATAAGGATACATTAATCCCCACTATTCTTGACTGTGGCGGGCACAGCTTGGGAAACGTTAGAGACCACTGTAGCCTATGTTAGATAACCAGCAGAGGTCTGCGGCACACATTGAAGGAGGATGTACCCAATGGGAACCCACTGCCTTGAAAATTACTCCTGTAAAAGAAAGTCATGGCTTACTAACCACACTGTACAACTGTGAACTACACTTTAAGTAGAATTGATTGGAAGTATGATCTCTAACATTTAATGAACATTTCTAAACACAGTTTCTCTGGATAAGTCAGAACTGCCACTTCCCTAAGAAATGGCAACTCAACAGAAAAAAGCCTGCTGGAACACTGGGAAATAAATCTGTCAGCAGACAAGACGGTACTTTCAAAAAAATGTTGTTATTATTATTAGTATTATTATTATTAGCCATAATGCTTATTTAAAATTGTGGAAGTTAGGATTAACGAACTTTTCAAAATCAAAGATCAATCAAGCAAAAATATTCTTGACCTTGCTTGTGAATTCAAAATTGCTGTACAATTTTAAGTAGGAAGCAGTGGAGCTCCGCTGCAGTTCTAAGCGCAATACACCCTGAATTACCTGCAAAGCATGCAGTGTGGTCCCTTCCAGGGAAAAGAAAATGACTTAATTTCAGAGCTATTTTAACCAGTTTTATAATTCCATAAATATTATGAAATATTTATAGATAGCAAACAAGAGAATCCAACCTAAGGGCTTTCATGAGGTCAAAGCTGCAAAAGTAACACAGACAGTTGAAAATATCCTTTTGTAGCTTCTGGAAACATAAGTTCCGTAAAGTTTCTGAAAGAATACATTAGTTGAGGATTCCATAGTTGAAGAGAAAAGCATGACAGGAATGTGACTGGGTAATCAATGTTCCGACATGAGGAGTTTAAATCTTCTGTTTGATTTTATTTAATACCATATGTTCACAAATATAAAATGGTCTTGTCTAAATTAGGCAACTAAAAATCTAAATTAAACAGGCAATGAAAATTTGTTCAAAATAACATAAAGAATATTTTATGTAATTTCATTACCAAAAAATGATTGGGGTTTTTATAACATTAATTATGTCAGTTATGTAAACAGCCAAAAATGTTTTAAGCTATTTCTCCAATATATTTGTTAATGCATATGCATAGTTATTCTTTGAGCTGAGATTCTTTTATATTAGTAGCATTGAATCCATAATGGTATGTAAGTATCCCTACTAATGTGTTGCCTGGCTATGCACATTCCAAAAGATGCCATTAAAATTATGAGGAAGCATTGTAAAAATATTGAAGAAGATGTCACAACAGCTATTGAATTAGTCTGACACAGGTAAAATGCAAAACCATTTAGTTAGGTTACTGCAAAGTTAAAAGAAAACTCCTTCGAGTCTAATCAACCATGAGAGAAGGCACTTTTAATAGCCAACACATGAGAGAGAAACTTTTAACACAAGCCTTGGACTATCCCACCTTGCCATTGAAAGTACACTCCACAGAACTGTGCTTTTAATGCTTGCCTTTTACTTGTTCCCTTTTGCAGCCACAAATTAATAAGCAGAAGCAAATGACAAAGTAAATACGAATTTAAAATAAGGGATCAATGTGCACAAAAATAAAATGCAATAGATAAGCAAGCAAAGAGCAGTTGCCTTGCAGCAATACGGTATGCCAATAAGAAACATCAGCAGCTCGAGTTGCGGCTCAGAGAGACTTTCCACAAATGACACTGGCCCACCTGCTGTATGTCATTTTACAGCAATTCCACAAGCATTTGAATACAATAGAATGCTCATCATCTTCATGTAAAATGCATGACAAAAGTCCATGTACTTAAATTTCATATTACCATGAGTAGGAATAAGGCAGTGTCCTTTTTACACAGTTTGTACAAAAATAAAACAGCTAGAAATCCTACACTCAAGTTACTTAACATTGTTCATTTTGTAAGATTTCTGAATATTGGAGTAGAAACTGGAAATATGGGAAAATAATATTCCCAAGCCTTTTTCAGCCAATGAAAACATACTCAGGTTTGAAATTATCAGGTTATTGAATTCAATATAATGACACAATAAAACAGGACAAAAAATGTCTAAGGAACACCTTTTAAATGCATAACAAAAAATAATCCTTATTTTGATCTGTGCATATCCAATCAGGGGGTCAGGGGCCTATAGGACCAAAAAATACTTATGTTGGAAAAGCAGCATTTCTAGAAGATGAAGCCAAAAATTAGCTATTGTCTTCCTCCATTATGGTCAGGTTTTACAGTCCGTAATATATTCATAATCTTACAACTGGATCAGATCAGATGAATGAAAAGTGGGAACTGTGACATCAGTAGCAGCTTTAGAAATCAACAAAGACTGAATCTTAAGTCTATGTGGCAAACGATAGAAGGCATAATAAGGAAATTCCTTCTACTTCTCCAAATATAAACAAGGTGAACACAGAAGTTCTTGATTCAAGAAACAGGGGTCAAAGAAGACACCCTCCCACTATGGGGCCATGAAGGGAGGGGGAACCAGCTTTCAGTAAACAAACATCACTACCTTATGAAAACAACTTCAGAGAAAAGCTTCCAATTTTTGAGGAAGGAGTATGTATTTTGTAGGAAGAAAATAAAAAGGTCTCAATGTTGTTTGTCTCTCTCAAAGCCAAGTTCAGGGACTTCTGTCATTTCTGATCACAAAGCAGAAGCAGAGTAGCAGAAGAGTGTGTAGGAGCCTGTACCACACAGAGCTATTACTGTTGCAAACTATCTGAAATCAAAGTGGCTGCGCAATTTTACACCATTTGAGAAACGAAAAAATAATTAGCTTCACAAAATTAAAATTATTAGTTCTCCCTTTGTATATTCCTACTGTATATATAGATAGATATCTATATATCACACAATGATTGCCCTATGGGTGGAAATATTTTCATAGCATTCGAGACAGAGGAGGGAAGCTCATCCCAGTTTTGAAGTGTAGAGGTATCAATGCTGAACTGGCTGCTTAGGAAGCAACAGGGATCCTAGACTATTCCTTCCACACTGCACCTCACTCTTACATACAAGAGCATCTTACTACGAAAACTTTACTACTGAACATTACTGTTACCTTCTATATTTTATTTTTTGCTAGATTTTTAATTAATAGTAATGTGAAAATCCACATCTCAGCTTACTGTGAGAAAAAGACAATAATGTTTCTTTCACATACTTTTAGATTAATTTGTTGAATTCTGTGGAAAATAGCATTTTTGCTTTTCTCAGACACGATTTTACTTTACAGTGAAGACTTAACCATTTTGGTATTTAAAACCAACAGAACATAATCGGTTTACTGAGAGTTTGGAAGTGCTTTCACATCCCATACTTTACATGCATTTTTAATAACCATTTGTTATTACTGTTCTGTAATATGGAAATCCATATTATTGTTAATATTGCACAAATTCACAGCTAATCACATTATAGTACCAAAGGAACAATTATAGTATGTGAATGTGTATAAAGATTAATATACATATCCTAATAAATCTCAGCTGACCCATTAATGTATAATGGGCCCAAAGGAGGCCTCATATCCTTAGTATATAAATGGCACATTTCTTTCCCCCTCCACTCCTTTCCTCATTTTGTTTTATATGTACAAACTGCCATAAGAAAGAAAATTAAGCCATACAAAACCACTCTGAAGCATCGAGAGGCTAATCAAAAGCACAAACTACTTTCTTTTCTTATTATAAGAATCACGCTAATATTTGACATGCAAGTACAATGAGGAGGGTTTTTTTATTTTCTTAATTTTTTTTTTTTTTTTTTTTTAATCTTCCTTTTGAGAATAAGGCTTCTGAAGTGGTGGACAGACATCCATACCACATGTGCTCTGCAATGAATAGGCATTACAGGTGGGTTTAGGAAGGAACTTCCCATTTTAATTGTAAATTATAATGGCTTTTTCTCGGTTTAGGGCACACCTTCAGCTGTTTCAATTAAATCTCTTGTAGTTTAAAATGAAAGAAAAAGGAGACAAATGATCCTTTTTGTTATGTAAGATATGCTTTACAATATTGCTACATAGTGACAACTCCTTGTCCTCCTGTCACATCCCGTCCCTTAGACCATGCTGCAAAAAAGCAATTTTCTGCCTCAAAAGCACTCTATTTTTTAAAAGTTTGTCTCTGGGCAATTTTCAGGTCTACTAGAGCTGCACAACTGTATACAGATGAGAAAGACCCAAAATAGGGCAATTTATTTGATTCCTCCTCTTCAAAACATTTAGCTGAGATTGCATATCCAACAGAGAAACCCCAACAAGAATATTCAGAGATGACCTGCAGTGACACACGTCTTTTTTTCACAAAAATTTGCATTAAACATCTTCTCCAGACTCCTCAGATAGTTTAGATTTGACTTTTGTTTAATATGACCTTTAACACAACTATGTCCCACGATATTAACAGCTAATTTCTTTTCTTAAAAGAGACCGTAAGAACCAGCCAGTTAAATAAAACGCTTACAGCGTTTTTCAGAGGAAAAATATTTTGTTGTTGTTTTCTTTTTTTTTTTTTTTCTTTTTAAAGACATGCATTCATTAGAATCCAGTTTCTTTCTTGTTAGAGAGTAAAGAACCATTTGGATGGGAAAATACATCCACCCAGTGTTCAGCTCCTGGTAACTTAGCATTTATCAATGCCTGAAGCTAGTTTGACCTCAGTATTCTCCTGGTACAGTTCTGCCCTAACACAGTACGGGCATTTGACAAGAGAGCAAAGGCCTTGCCTTTTAGCCATCCACATATTGAGAATTACTTTACCTGCATGAAAGTCTTTAAGGAATTAGGATAGCTTCAGAAATCGGACCTTGGTTTGCTATGAATGTAACACTCACTAATGTATCATATAAGTTAAAAAAAAAACAAAAACAAACCTTGATAATATTTTTCAAACTTTCCAGACAGCTAAGTGAACTTTCAAAGCTGAAAACAAATAAACCATAGGCTCCTCAGTGTCTAAAATCATGTTCAAATTTGGTATATATCAATCATTATTAAATCAGACTGATAGACCATTTACCCCTAGAGACCTAAATTTCCCCATTTTATTTTTCTATAGAATTTTTCAACTGAAGGCTAAGTACATTTAGTTTCAGAATTTTGTGCTGGCATAGAAACTAATCATGTGTTCAAAATCACTATTAATATTGGCACCAGAAAATAATATGGCACAAAAAATATCTAAAATCATACCGGATTTTGGTTAGTAGATCAGACCGCACCAGCTGAAGCATGAATTTTCTTTGCTAATACGATACGTAGCTTCAATATGAATGCATTTTGCTTTTTTCTGTCCCTGGTATACAAGCATATCTAAAACTGAAATGGAAACATAAATTTTCTATCTTGTTTTCTAAGGTGCAGAGATACATTATTCTCCAGTACAGAAGTGTGTTCACTTAATTAGCATAATTCACTTGATTAACCTTCGTGCCAGAGCACTATCAGGCTGCCAGGATGTGCACTTGCACGTGATCATGCACACACGATCATGCAATTGGCCCTGAAGACAGAGTTTGGCTCCTGTTGCATCTGTCTGGATTTGCCTTTTGTACTGGCCCACAAAGTCTGCATATGTACACACAAACTGGATTGTAGTGGAAGTAAGAGAACTCTAGCACCAGCAGAATGGAGAATTTGACTTGAAGGCAAACTAGATTTTCAGATATGCTTAAATTCATGCTTTAAATCAGTGGAGAAGCAATTTGTTGGCATATATTGCTGTGGACACACAAGGGAAGATGATCTTTATGATTTAACCCACTATGTCTTCAAGTTCTAATGTTGCCTTAGCACTTCCTACAGTCACTTCCTGAGCTGGAACTGGAAAATGTGGTAAGGAATAGTGTAACAGACCCAAGAGATGAATAAAGCTGTAAACTGTGAAAACTTTGAAAGTCGCTGAAGTGGGATACTAAAAGAAGAATATAATTATTTCCAACTATCTTCATCTCTGATGCATGCTTTGAACTGCTGCAATATTTATTTGCGCAAGAAACTAGTTAATGTACCTGTCTGTACATCTTGCTGTCTGGCAAACCTTCAGTTTGGTTGCTGGTTGCTGTCAGCTGGTCACAGCTCGCTGACAATTCAAAAGAGTAAATGCAGACTGATGCTCTATTCATTTTGTTTTCTTTAACCATAATGCAGTGGCTATGTCAATCAGAAGTTAGCAGGAATAAAAGCAACAATCTGGTAATTAAAAAAAAAAAAAATCTCCTTGGCCTTAAATTCCTCCTTTTTACCTGATTAATTGCATTCTATTTGTTTGTATATTTGCACTGTTTTGGTATGGTTTACTAGCACACATTTGAAATCAGGATAATATAATTTAAGCCAAGGAGTCACAGGAGTTACTTGACAGCAAATCTGTATATTGCCAGTGACTTTGACAAAATGCATGTTAAGTTTCTTTAACTAAGTCTTACATAGTCACAGTTCCAGAATGCCTTTTAAACGTGCTTTTGCAAAGCAATCAGAAAAACATACATAGAAAAGCTGTACAGCTGACAGAGGGTTGAAGTACTGAAGAAGAAATGCTGTCCCTGAATTCCCACTGGATTCATGCAAATCAAAGTATAATGTAGGATATATAAGATATATTTTTTCTCCCCAGCAGTTTAAATTTTTTAAAAATATTAAGATTTTGAAAAAGCGTATTTGCTTCCAAAGGCTTGTACCTGTAACATATAAAACCAAATAAAATATGAATTGTATTTTATGTGAATTTCCAGTAACTTTTGTAAAGTTTACATCTTTTTTGTTACAAGAAATCAAGCTTTTAAACTGAAAGGTGTTTTTCCAAGGACTGTTCAGTAAAAAAACAGGAGCAGTCCTTAAAACTGAGATTGGCGCCTCTCCTTTCTTCTCCATGGAGACTACATTAACCACAAGGTTACAGTTGTGCGTCTTCTCATCCTTCTATTCTCTTTCATTTCCTAAAGTTTTTCAACACTAGCAATGAATACCTAAAACTTCCATAAGAATGATGTCTAGACTGTGTGTCTGGATGGAGGTAATTCAGAAGCTGGCTTCCCTCACCATCCGCATGATGGGAAGGCCTATACCTGCAGCCAGAGACACGTAGATTGACACAGCGAGGGCCAGAAATCTCAGATTACGAATAGTCAGTGAGCTACAGCTTAAGATCAGCTATGAATATAAGCACCCCTATCCGTGTGAACATTCTCACAGTTACTCCACTTCTAGCTAGCTGCAACTCCTGCTCTGACAAAGATGCCTCTTTGTAGCCCAGGAACAGGAGATTTGTGGCATATCACTTATCCCCACCCACATTTACTGGCCAGTGTGCCTGACTCAGTGTATCTTATGCTGAAACATGTCACTTAGTTCATGGCACACAATCTAGAGTTGGATGCCATCCCAAGTACCAGATGCTTGCAAGTTAAGTGATGTCATTCTCTGTGGTGCTCATACAGAAGACCCTTTTTATAGTCACCATAAAAATGTAAAATCCATAGTTTTATAATTCCAAACCTTTAGTTAAAAAGGCATCTAACCTGAACGAAAATTAAAACAAAAATTAAATTTGTTACACACATAAAATAAAAAGCAGAAAGCAAAGAAGGAGGAACAAAAAACAAATTAAATTTCTGAAATATTTTCCTCTTTCTTACTGTAAAATTTCTGAATAGTAATAATAATAATATACTTTATTTCAACTTTGCTGCGTAACTGCAACCAAATAACAAGACTATATGCATAATAATTTTGACCTGGATTTTTGAACATCAGACAAGACAGCTACTTAGTTACCTGAAAGTACTGCCACGTGAACAGCTAGTGCTTCCTAAATGTTGTTAGTCAAAAGGCTTTTGGCACCTCTCAGAGCCCTCTCATTTACTTCCATTACACAGCAGCTTTCCACACTTAAGCTTAGTTTGACCTAAAGCTTAATAGAGGGAGTAATACCACCTATCACATTTTAATGTTGTGGGGTTTTTTTTTTCTGTATTCAAATGAATCATTATCAAAATAATAACATCTCATTTTAAAACTGAATAACTTACTTTCATGATTTCCATGTGTGTATATAATTCTAATTTTTTTCCATTTTTGTTTGCAATGTGCTAAAATTCTAATGACACATTCATCTGATAAATTGCAATGTGTTATTCAAGTATTTAACAGATTTTTTTGTGATTTTATATGAATATTTTGATTACTCAGAATTATTAATTTCTTTGAGCTCTGAACGTTTTATGTGAACAATCACTGACTGGTATTCGCTATTCTTATTGGTTAATTTGACTTACACATGAGCAGTCAGGATGATCTGTAAAATCTCAAGCTAACATCTGCAATTCACTTCTATATATTTTAAAAGTTTAAAACCTTGCGGAGATGGATTGTTCTGTTTTATCTGCTATTTGAACAAACAAAAGTTCAAACAGGAAATTAAGCCATAATTAGATTTCACAAAAATTTGCTTTTTAATTAAGAAAAACATTTGGAGGTTTCTTTTTAATTGAGTTGCCTCTTACTCCCAACAGCAGCATGTGGATCTCAGTTACTTCTGGGATCCTTTTAAATGATTGTGCATTTTAGCCTTAACTAATGCTAAAATCCCAGTCTGTATGTGTGTATGTGTGTCCTGTCTCTCTCCAATTAATAAGTTTTCAGCTGAGTGATGGTCAAATGTTATACAAATCAAAAAAAAAGAAAAAAAAAAATATATATATAATTAGTATTCCCAGGGAGAAGAATGTGGGTAGAATGCAGACATTTTGAAATGAGCTGACTGGGCTACTCATTATTAATGGAGCTACAGACTAAGCACAGTTCTTTTGTCTCTTATCTGAAGAGGGTAATAGGAGACAAGAGGAATAGGGAAATTTGGGTTGCAGTGGAAACTGGTGATCTTACAGGACAAAGAAAGCAAGATTTCCAAAGTAAATCTAACTTTATTAGTTCTAGCTCCAGAAGCATTGTGGCTCTGCTATTTGGCAGTTTTTGTGACGTTTTATTTAAAAAACAAGGGTGTTATTATTCCAGTTTCATCACATTCCTAAGAGGTTAGGCACAAGAAAAATAAATAAAACTGATAAAAACATCCACAGATAAAAGGAAAATGCATATTCTTTTACAGGAAAGTCCTTTACTTAGGGGAGATAAACACTGTTTAAGACTAATGATAGTTTATACTTCTGGAAGTTAATGCAATGTGCACAGTCAATCAATACTTGAACCAAGCTGCAAGGAAGTGTCCTCATTAAGCCTTCATATGTAGTTCAGAGCTACAAACTTCAAAGGGGTAAACTTGCCTTTAAAGCTTTCTGTGTTAGAGCTTACACCGGATTTTTCACTAAACTGCAGGAAAATAGTTGAGGCTTTAAAAGAAAACAACAATAAACCAATCAGAGTTGGATTAATCCCACTCTGACACAATAGATTAAAAGCTAGAATGTGTTCAATCCCGTCTTCTTCACAAAGAGAGAAGATTTATAAGCATGTATGTGCAATATTTAATATATTTATCAATTTACTATCAATTTTATTGAATTACATCCCCTTACTCTTTCTAAAATGTCAAACTTGAACAAAATATCAAATGCGTGAAAAATGCAATGGAAGCAGCATATTACTGAATCTAGAACTATCTGGCAGATCCCATTGAAGTACGCGGTTGTATCAAAGTGAAAACAAAGAAGGAAAACATAATATCACAAATTAATGTCATGCTTTGTCACTTCTTTCCAGCACTGGATGTAGCCTAAAGTAAAATACCATTTTTTGAGCTACCAGAGTCATGGAATCATAGAGTGGTTTGAGTTGGAAGGGACCTTGAAGATCATGTAGTTCTGATCCCCCCTCCAACCTGGCCTTGAACACTGCCAGGGTTGAGGCATCCACAGCTTCTCCGGGAAGCCTATTCCAGTGCCTTACCACACTCCCAGTGAAAAATTTCTTCCTTACATCTAATCTAAATCTACCCTCTTTCAGTTTAAAGCCCTTACCCCTTGTCACTACATGCCCTTGTAAAAAGTCCCTCTCCAGCTTTCTTGTGGGCCCACTTTAGGTACCAGCAGGCTGCTATAAAGTCTCACCAGAGACATCTGCTTTCCAGGCTAAACAACCTCAACTCTCTCAGTCTGCCCTCATACGAGAGGTGCTCCAGCTCTCTGATAATCCTCATGACCTTCATCTGGACTTGTTCCAACAGCTCCATGAACTTCTTATGCTGGGAGCCGCAAAGCTGAACACAGTACTGAACTCAGAAATGAACTGAGAAATGCCAACAATTTTATTTGATCCAATCTGGTTACATCCCAACTTCTACAAAGCTGTTACAGTCTCTGAATGAGGACAGAGCAGTTGCTGTGGTCCCAACAGAGCTTGTGATTGTCTGGTTACCTATTATTACTTGTTGAATAGGTTTTATATACCTAGCGGTTGCTCTTATAAAATTTCAAAATACGTCATTATAACTTAAAATAATGAGTTATGATCTCTATGTCTATATTTGGCATCTTGCATGGAAAATAAGAAATTTGGAGTCTTTAACTGTTGGACTGTCTGTAGTTCTGTCCTATCCATTTTAAAGGAAAACAGCTACGTGTGCAAAATATCACAGCATGATCAAACAGTAAGTTATTCCATACAGCTACTGTAAAGCTATGCAACTTCCTCTAAAGATATAAAAATGAGCTGAGAGACAACTTTAGAATGGAAACACAGTTAAAAAAGGCCTTTCTCAAAAGTTGGATGATTTGAAACTTTACCATCCCCTCACATTTAAACGGTATGCAACCTTACCATCATATGTCACTGAACTAAATGTCGTACTATGTGGTCAAGAGTAGCATGATGTTACTAGATGAAAAGCTGTAGAAAATGTATTCATCCAATACCTTTATTTATTCCTTCAGTTTTTGAAATCATCATTGCAATGATACCAAACCAGGATAAGACTTAATTCAGTTCTATGAGAGTCACACAAATCTTAAAAATCAAGCCTGGTACTGATTTACCTCTATACCCAAATGCTAACCACAATTTAGGAAGACTCTGTGACATAGCTGATACAGAAAGAAAGAACAACATTGATAGAGCAAACTGATAGACCTAAATTTTTGACCTTCTCCACTATGTTCCCTGATTTCTGGTAGCCAAGGGCATCAATGACAATCCTAACAGATAGCTGAGGAAGTTCTAAATGGCACCACTGCTCATTCTTTATGCAAGAGATACATACACTACATATACCAGCCTTTGCTTTTGTTGGAAGTGTTCCTTTGATGAAAAGGCGTTATTTTGTTAGGCTGTTGCCATGATAATACTCCTATTAATATTTCTTTTGAAGCTTCTCTAGTCCTTGAAACTGACATACTTCAACTACACATACATATAAGAAAAAATTAAAAAAAAATCAAACATTACTTATCATATAGTCATAAATGATACATCACAGTTGTCTGACTGTAGTCTGAATAGGAGATAATTGCAATAATGTAGTTAATACTGAATGGCAGCTGGCTAAGTAACTCTTTTATGGTGATGTCTTCAGATTAAATATGTGTAATCTTTAAATAATTTTCAGCCTTAGACCCTGCAAATATTTACAGCTTACAAACTGTTCCAAGCCAGGTTAAATATTTTTTGTATCTAAGCACGTACTTTGTAGTGTTCTGTGTTACGGCACTGTAAATATTCCTGAGCCATGGGTGGCTGTTCCACTATCCACACATCTGTTTTCAACACTCAAAATCTCTTTAGGCATACTGGATATCTGAAGCAGGATAAATCAGTTGAGATAGCCTCAAATGACCTGAAAACTTTTCCAGTACTGAACTATGTAATTTAGACAGCCTTATGGAACTATTACAGTTACTACATCATCCCTGGACTGCCCTGTGGGTATCAGAATTTCTGCAGTGCTGTGATTTCACTTCAGGCATGCTTCCCAAACCAGAAGGGTCCCAGAACGCAGCCTCTAGCTATGTTCCTTAATTCCTACACTTGGGAAAGTTTCATCTTGCCATATTTGGGGTGTCATGATAAATTTATAGCATTCCAGATCATTTAGCCAAGACAAAGCAACAGGAAGAGGGAAGAGATTCTTGTTTGCTGTCAGGAAGTATCTCTCTCTAAAACAGTATTTTGAAAGATTGTTTCCTATAGTTCTAATAGATAGCACATGTTAAAGTTCTGTAAACGCCTATAAACGTAGATAAATAACTGTTGTTAAATACCTCAAATTATTATTTAAAAAAACCCCAAACCAAACACCTGCACATAGGGAGTGGGGGGAGAAGGGAAAACACAAAGAAAAAAAAAAAAACNGAAAAAAAAAAAGGCAACCAAAAACCCACAAACAATCAAACAAAAACCACCCAACCAACCACCAACCAAAAAATCGCAAAAAAAACCAAAACAACCCCCCCTGCAACCAAAACCAGAAATCTCTCAGGTCAACACAGCTTTTTGAAACAAGTTTCTTTGCACCCAGGAACTGCTTTCCCCATGTGGTCACTCACCAATATTTATAAGGGAAGGTCACTTCGAATGCCAGCAGCAGATGAAAAACCAGGAGGGGAGGAGGGTTTTTCTGTCTTCACTGAGCTGGCTGATTCTGCCAAAGTGATAGCCGACATTGACATTACACAAGGGAAAGGTTGTCGTAGTCTCACAGTCCCAGCTCTGCTGCAGAAACAAAACAAAACCAGGAAGAAAAACACATGTGTACACTTTTCAGATAGAAGTAATGCCAAAACATTAAAACTCCGATCTCTGGAATAAAAATAAGGCTTTAATCTTTGCTTTGAAAAGGTTATCTCAAATATACTTTAAAAATAAGATTTAGAAAGACCCCTAAGAAATTGAATATCCTTCTGTAAAATTAATCAATCACTTTGAGGTTTTAGTGGAAGGAAATGGCCATAAACATCTTATGTACTCAGCTGGTGGTATTAATAGAAGGCAGACAGAAATGACAATTCTGTTAAAAATAGGGAAAAGCTGAGATTTGAAGATTGCATGCAGAATATATGGCAGGGAATGACAGGGAATTTTATAGGTGAACATGGCCTATGGAAAACTTATGGGAAAGGTGAAGGATTAATGAGGGATTCCTATTTATTTATTTATTTATTTCAGTTTTTTCTAGCATCTGTGTGAATTATTACCTATACGCCTGATACGTCCTAAAAGAAAAAACTGTGATGAATAAATAAACAGCTCTAGAAATCTTCAATAGGGTCCTTTACCTTGCAGGGAATATTATCATTGGCTTTTGATACAATTTCTGCTGCAGGGAAAGACTTTCAAAGCTCAGAATGCTGAAGTATTGCCAGGCACTCAAAGACCCCCTGCTGTGCGCGTCAAACTAAGAAATCTCTCTGAACTTGTCGAATTAAAAGTCATCTCTCTCTCTCTGCAACCCCTGCATGTGCTGGGAAGCTCTGTCCTCAATTTTTTAGGCCTTCCATGATAAACAAATGGAGCCTGAAGCATCTTTATTCTTTTCAGGCACATAATTAAAATTCTTTAAAAAATGTAATTGAAGGCAATGAATTTCAAAAGGAGGTTCTAGTTAACAACAAGGCTAGAACAGTTTCAGTAGGCCATATTGCTTTATCATTCAATTTTGTTTCAAAGGTAAAAGCAAAACAGGCTTGTTAAGATCCTGGGTGTCTTTTCTTATTATTTTTTTTTTGTTTGTACATCAAGAGGTTGCTCCAAACTTAAACATCTCAGCAGGATTTATGCTTTCTGGAATGTCATAAGACTTAATTACTGAAACAGCAAAGAGGAGTATCCTATTAAAATATGAACAAAGCAGAAATTATTCTTGGTTTCTCAAAATAATTATTTATATATCCCCTTAAAAATTAAAGAATATATTTATTGAAGATTTTGTATTTTCTTGGCAAGTCTCTCATTCACATAAACCATTGTAAACATTCACAACCTTGCAATTTTTTTTTGAATCTGATGATACATAAAATGCTAATTCTCTGTGATCACTATTGCTGTAAAACATTGTAATGATTACTTTCAATAGCTATTTTTGACGTTGCCAAGAAAAGAGCAAGTGTTGATACAATGTATAATTTCAAATTAATACAAAAGGTCTGGAAAACTATGTCTTTGGATACGAATACCAGGGATTATTACAGAACATTAACTAAAAAGCAGCAGAAGACAAGACAGTGTTTCAGAAAGTCAACTCTAAGGTGAATTCCAGGAGAACTCAAAATTTAAACCAGCTGAATTTGAATATCTCTTTTAGGGTAACTTTCAGTATCCCCCTCAATGGAAAACAAAAAGCTTCAGTTACCTGTTGTTTTGTTTTGTTTTTGTTTTTGTTTTGTTTTGTTTTTTCTTTTTTTCTTTTTTTTTTTATGCTGTGTTTTTAAACTGGTACTTCTAGCTATAAATGACCACATAGAATATATTTTTTTAGGATTTTTCCCTAGAGAGACTGGAAATTGAGATGTTTTAAAGGAAAGTTATTTACAGTTCTTGCAGCATTAAAAAAAATAAAGGTGTAGCAAGGCAGCACAACTCTCACAACTTCTGGTTAGCACTCTGCTTCTGATAGTTATGATGCCTTTGGGAGACCTGAGACAACATCGCTAACATAGCTGCTTTTCATCCTTGAGGGAGGAAGCACTGTACGTATTCTGCATGGGTCAACAAGCGTTTTCACTGGTAGACAGGCAGAAAGAAGATCCAGTTGGCTTCATCGGAAATGGCAATGTCAAAGTAGATCTAGCAGGAGCAAACTAAGGCTTTGACTACACTGCCAAGTAATAGTTCTGCAAGTCAGATATTATTTTATCGTTATTATTTTTTTAATTTAAGTAAAAACTTGTGCAGCATAGGGCATGGCCACTTCCAGAGGTCATGCTGAACAGGCAATATAGAGAACAGTGCACCAAGTTTGGCCATCTTTTACCTCAGCAGGCTTTACATGCTCAGACTTTATCAACTTTATGCCACACCCAGAACATGCCACACAGAGTTTCACTTCGATGTTGTGCACATACAACTTTCACAAACTGCACAGAGCCCACCCATTATGCTCCAATCTGGACAAAATTCATTAACAAATAACAATCATATCTTATATCCAGCAACACACCATATTGGCACAAAAGCAGCAGGGCCAAAGGCTACGTCATATGTTTCTACCAATGTGTTGTTTCCCAGGGTGAGTCTACCATTAAAAACAACCCAAAGAATAAGGCAGTCCCTACCATGCCTTCTGTATCTGAGGATCCTTATGGGGAAAAAATGAGCTCTTCTTAGCCTTCCCTTCAGACATGTTAGGGTGATTTAACAAAGTGTATTTATCATTTTTATTTTTAATTGTGTACAGCATCTTAATGTGCCATAAAATCAACACAAAACACAAACATAATCAACAAAACCCATGAATCAACAAAAACATAAATGCAGGCAAATTAGTATTTTCAAACTTCATTTGTGCTATAAAACTAAATTAAGGGAGGCGCTGTGATTATAAAAAATAACTCATCTTTCACCATCATTTGCTCTGTAGAATGTGAAGGATGCTGGACAAAAAAAATCTGTGAAAATGAGATGGTATCTGATATTTTAGGAAAAAAATCAGTTCGGCCCAGCATGAGTATTTAATGCCTGTTTGCAGAACGAGAAAAGGTTTCTTCAAGTTCAGTGAGCACTCGCTGTAAAGTTTAGGGGAGATCAGTAGCTTAGAAAAAAGAGGCTACTGAAATACGAGTCATGTCTATGAACAAAAGTGATCAAAGTCTACTCGGCTGCCAGAGCATCGTGAGTTTATTCCACTGCAGCACACATATTACTTGATTGAAAGGTGTGTGGTTATAAGTCACCCAGGTCTCTGTCTACTGTGACTGGGCCTGAAATTCTCATTTGTTATGTCTGATTTCCTTTACTGATTACTCTTCCCTAAGAAGCAGCAGATTAAATAATTTTTATAACATTTGGGAACACATTTGCAACAGAAGAAATTCATAATAATTTCCCCCTCCCTTCTAAGCTAAGATTATTATTTCAAGAGATGTGATTAATTCAAAATTATCCAAAGTTTGTTTTCACTCATATGCTCATACTCTGACAGTGATGTTATACAGCCATATCATACATTCTTAGGTATGTTGAGGATCTTGGACACCTTTTTTAAGTAGAGAAAAAAAGAGATCTCCTTTTATACCACTGTCACATAAGATGTTAATGCAAGTAATTTATTCCTTCAAAAGACACTTCCTGCTTATAAACACTTACCTCTTACATGCCATAAAACTAATATCTAATTTGGGTAGAAAATTAGAATACCTATAGCAAAATTCTCCAAGATACAGTTTTGATCCTGTAGTTCAACATTCTGCAGACAAAACTGTTGGCAGATGTCGCCTTGCTGATTTGAGATGAGGTACTGCTATTTCAGAAGATGGCAGAAGAGGGAGTAAGTGAATGTAAACTCAAATTACAAGTTCAATAAGAACTATAAAAGCAAGGCAGAGTATTTTAGCTGTTCTCTCTCTTTCCCAAAATAGCTTAATTTCCATTTCCTTAAGATACAACTTCCCATATATTGTACAAAGTTAGCATACATCAGAATTTGAATTTTTTAGAGACTGGAATGCTCCTCCTTGTCATTCCTGTGTCTTGATTATTTAGGTTAATACAGATTCATGGCTTTTTCACTGTACTGTTAGATCATATATTCTGTAACTATAACAAAACATAACTTTATATGATAGATATAAAGCAGAGATTAGATCAGAATCATGGAGAGGACAGAGAGAGGAACTCCTTAGCAAAGTTTACGATCAAATGACAAGCTGTAAAGACTTAATTAAAAGTACTAAAAATATAACCTTAATCTTACAAACAGGTTAAATCCCTCACATTAGTACTGGTTTTAGTGTTCCATATGAACTAGTAATAAAAAATAACTAAAAAAAATAAATCAAAAACTATTTTGCACTGCTTTTTCTCTCCCCCACAGATGTAGGCAGTATGACCCTCTCTCCAAAATTATTTAATACTAGAAATTATCCGAAGTACGCCAAAATTTCCCTTACCATATATTTTGAATGAGATATTACCAGATGGTAGTGAGGAAAATAGAAAAATCAATAAAATAGACCCTGTATTAATGATTGTGCACTTAACCCAGCTATTGGGCCCAAAGTCTTAGAAACAAGTTTAGAGGAGGAAAGGAAAAAACCCCCTTATTTTCTGGCAATTCTGTCTGTATATAAAAATTACAGAATTGAAAGTAATTATTAATGATCTGAAGTAAAAGTCTGAGTGAAATCTTTCTGATGATTTTTTTAGAGCATCCATTAAGCAAACATACCATCATAAGCAGGTGCATATTAGAGTGCAGAAAGTCTGATGCCCTTTTCATCACAAAAGCGAAGAAAGGAATTGATAACACTTGGCAGAAAGACATAAGCCTGTGTCAAAGTAACCCATTCCTGTAAATATCTTGAGGTATTTGCTGCTTTCTTTGGGTTGTTATTCTCTCATGAATACCCCTTCCCTGCCACTTGTTTAGGAGCTCTGTGGCCCCTAATTCCTCATATTCCTAAATCTCTTTGCTCCATATTTTGCTAAAATCCAGGTATTCTACATTATTAAGTCTCGTTCTGTGCTGTTCTTGAAAGGTAACAGCTGTCAGATCCTTAAAGAGCTTTGACAACAACTAACACTTCTCTTCAAGCAAAAACACTCTGTATCACTTCAGTGATGCGAATGGTTCTTCGGATACGAAAGCAGAGTAACCTGACAGATAAGTCTCTGCTTCATTTGTCAGGAAGAAGCAGAGAAAGTCTACTTTGCTAACAAAGAACTTCAGCTCTTAAAGATATTTGACAATATGATTATTTATTGTATATGTAAATTTTGCCTATTGGATGGGACAGAAAGTGTTCAAAAAGGTTGAAGAAAAACAAAGAGCACAGAGCAGCTCTACTGCATCTAAGAGACTGAGAATGGGGCGAGAATGGACCGATTCCTTTTTACCTGCAGAATTTTCAAGGGTTTGTCTGTAGAACACCCAATCGACTCAGACAGGCATCTGAAAGGGAAGCTGAAATCTACCCTTTTGATAGAAATGTTCTTTAAATGGTAAAAATCAATTGTGAAAGAGTCTCACACACTGAGTTTCTACACTACTGTTCATTCTCATGTTCACAATACAGCAGAAACAGAAAACAACTTATATAGAAGGAATATATAGATACATCAAATGTACTTTTATACTTGTTCTCTTCAAAATATATCAATAACAAGTACTGTTCTTAAAGTAAGTTTCTGATTATGGTATCTTTTCCCATGGATATATTCTGCTCTTTTTGCAGTCAATTTAGAAGTTCTTTTAAAAAAACTGGTACCTTCCTCTTTGTACAGTTCAGAGTAAGGCACTGATGGCACAGAGTGTATTTGTCAAATTGAGTACTGAAGCACAGAACAGGCACCTGACAGAGTTATGACAAGCAAACATTTGATACTGGGGAGAGAACTTTATGTTATTTATTATTGCACACTACCGGAATGCTGTGTTACATGCTTATGTAAATATGAACACTTAGGGTCACAATAAAAATGTTGAATTCTGAAATATCTTTACAGACAAATTTAAGTCTGGAGGAAATTTAGAGAAAATTAAACACCTCTTAATATAATCACATCTTATATTGCAATGCTAATATCTATATTCAAAGATACATTAGCATAAAGAATTGCTGTATGTGGTAAGTTAAAATGTGTAATATTTTACATTTGAATTCAGAATTACGTTATTTTCAATTAACAAATAAAATGGATAGCTCATACATGGTTTTAGTAATGTCTGTTTCTAAAGGATGTCAGTATAATTTCTAATTTTACAGAAGTTGGATCACAGTTTCTAAAATCCAGTATTCTCACATATTAACTGGATTTACTACACTGTAAGTATTCTCATTTCTTGAAATCTGAGGGTTATAAATTTAAGCAAAAACCAGATGGTTAGAAACGTCCTAATAAAAACATATTAGGCCCAGAGAATCAACAAAGAAAACAATTTGTATGTTATAATCTTGAAGTTGCTGTATAGTGCATCAAAAGCACTTAAACACTTCCTTTTTTTAAGTCTTTTAAACTCATCTACGAGATGCATAGGATATGTATTGATAATAATATCTCCTGTACAATTTGGCTTCTTAAAATTTGTTTCTTTCATCTCTCAGGATATTTCTTTTAATCTCAAACCAACAGCATAAAAAAAATTCCTGACCTTTCAATGCACAACTTTTGAGTGAAAGAGAACTTCAGGGTTATTAAAATTTCAAGTTGTACCTACAAAGCAAATTCAAAGCAGAACTATGTCTTTGCATCTAGTCATCAAAACTCTGTGATTCCATTATATAGTTTAGGGGCTGGGGGTGATAGAACAGATTTTACTGTAAATAAGCCCTGTGCATGTTAGACTGGCTGCAGTACCGGTGGATTTTTTACAAGCACAAGTTGAAACTGATCACAGCACATGGTAAATACAGCTTGTCCTACAGCTTTTACTGTCACATGTGAATTTTACCTATATCTAAATATACAATGCAGTGGGAGAGCAATTGGTTGAAGGGCCGGGCTCAAAGGGTTCTAGTAAATGGGGTTATGTTGGGCTGCTGACCAGTCACTAGCGGGCTTCCACAGGGATCCATCTTAGGGTTGGCATTCTTCAATGTCTTTATAAATGACTTGGACACAGATCTTGAGGGAATACTTAGTAAGTTCACCAATAACACAAAATTGGGAGGAACTGTTGACACTCTAGAGGACAGAGGGGCCCTGCAGAGGGATCTGGACAAATTGGAGAACTGGGCAAGCACCAATCGCATGAAGTTCAACAAGGGCAAGTGCAGGATTTTGCAACTGCGACACAGCAACCCTGGCTGTACATACAGACTGGGGGACGAGATGCTGCAAAGCAGCTCTACAGAGAGGGATCTGGGGCTTATGGTCAACGGCAAGCTGAACACGAGCCAACAGTGTGCCCTGGCAGCCAAAAGGGCCACCCGCGTCCTTGGGTGCATCAAGCACAGCATTGCCAGCCGGGGGAGGGAGGTGATTGTCCCGCTCTGCTCTGTGCTGGTGCGGCCTCACCTGGAGCACTGAGTGCAGTTCTGGGTGCCACAGGATAAAAAAGATATAAAGCTACTAGGGAGTGTCCAGAAGAGGGCTACGAAGTTGGTGAAGGGTTTGGAGAGGAAGGCATATAAGGAGTGGCTAAAGTCACTTGGTTTGTTCAGCCTGGTGAAGAGAACATTAAAGTGAGACCTCATCATGGCCTACAGCTTCCTCACAAGCGGAGGAGGAAGGGCAGGTGCTGATCTCTTCTCTCTGGTGACCAGTGACAGAACCCGAGGGAATGTCAGGAAGATGTGCCAGGGGAGGTTTAGGTTGGACATTAGGAAAAGGTTCTTCACCCAGAGGGTGGTGGAGCACTGGAACAGGCTCCCCAGGGAGGTGTCACAGCCCCAAGCCTGACAGTGTTCAAGAAGAGACTGGACAAGGCCCTCAGACACATGGTGTGAACTGTGGGGTTGTGATATGCAGGGACAGGAGCTGGACTTGATGATTCTTGTGGGTACCTCCCAACTCAGGACATTCTATGATTCTAAATGGGATAGCATGAGTTTATGTTCCACTGAGAGTGCACTTGCCATTTCATGAAACTATTTATTTGCTATACTCACGTATTAATGAAGAATCCTCTCCCAATTTAAATGACTTTCAATGTAGCAATTGGAGAGGTTTGTTCCCATGTATTTTTGAATTCAACAATACTACCTCTAGGGTATGAAAAAAGATTCAAGACAACAATATTAAACTTTTCTTCACATAACGAGACTTGTCAGTATTTCCAATAATTATTTTATTTTTTGGATAATATTTTGATAAAATAACTTGCTCAGACTCACGGTAGAGATGCTCACTGGCATTATTTTGGCATTCATTTTGTTTTAATTTCAGTTTGCCATTTTGTTTTAGATATGCATATGCTCGGTTTTATGGCAGCAAGTATAATTGGCATGTTATAACTGTAATATATTCTTCATAACTCTATGCTGTGCTCTATAAGATAAATGGAAAACAAACATCATAAAGAGTGAGGCTTTTAGTCAAGACATTCCTTCTGAGGGCTGGAAAGAGTTCTGTGGCCTACGGTGAGTGGCCGCACACAGTCATTGTACTCCAGAGACTCTTGGGGATCATCTACCTGACACACACTCCTGTGTTTTTTTGCATTTTTTTCCCCCCAAGTTCCACTCCTTCAAAATACTTTTCATTCTAGAAATTGTAAAAAAACTGAAATAATTTTCTAAATAAAGCATATTAAATCTAAGTACTATTTATCAGATTTTTATTATAATGAACTACAGTACTTATTTTGTTTTTTTTTCTGAACTCAGCAGATATAGTAGAGCTCATGAAACAAAAATATTTATAAGCTACTTGTGTGAACAGTAATTAAATAGCATGCACCTCCACAACACGTTAAGAAATCTGCCATAATTTTATTTACAGTACTAGGATAAGACTGTGGAGTAAACAAGACCTTAACAAATATTGAAGCAAAGATTTAAAGACATGGTAAAAGGAAAAAAAAATCATAGACTACATGATGGCAATTTGAGAGCTGTTAAGTAAACTAAATAGTTTTAAAAACAAGAACAAGCCCAGAAATGTGATAGATTTGATTTATCTGAATCTTGTTAAAGTATTTCGTGCTGATTTCACAGGAAGTCAAGATGAAGATGGGAGTGCTGAGAATAGTTATGATACAGAGAAGAATCTGGCTAGAGTCTGAAGGAAGATTCCTAGTGAAGCTCTTGAAATGAGTAGGATCTTATGTAATAGTGAGTCAGATAAAATATAACGTACCAATGAAGGCTGCTGATGTGATTTCATCATTTTTAACACACAAAAGAAGCGGAAGATCTTACAGGAAGACCTTTAATACTTTTTCAACTATATTAACAGAAGTATAAAGAAATTAAAGTTAAAAAGCACAATTCAGAGTCATGTACCTATGAACTAAACAATTTGTATGTATTAAGTACTGGGTTTATGAACACGAAAACACTGAAAATTTATTATTTAGCCTTTTTAAAAATTAAATCTGAGAAGGAACATGATTATTGTCCATTGTCAAAGAAAGTTTAAGCCTAAAACATGAGAATAAATGCATGTAACTAGCAACCCATAGCAAAAGCGGAGACCAGAGGAAAAGTCCTAACCGCCAAAATGGAGGTGTTCTGGAGTGTTAATTCATCCTGAATACTGTTAACAAATCCTGACCAATGAGATTTATACAATGTCATTTCCTGGGACAGCAGAAGCTGTTAATTTTGTGATGCTGTGCAGATCTATGCTATTTAGCTTTCTTAAGAAAGGAGAAAAGAGCAGAAAGAATATATCTAAATATGCTCTAAAACAACTTATTTTCAAAAGCATCCGTCACACATTTTTAAGCATGATTTCTATTTGTACTATCTGGCATGATGGATGCTTCTATTCCAGGGGTTAAACCCCTTCAAGAGGCTGATTTAGACTGGGATTTCAACTACTTTTTTTCCTGAGCACTAAACTCTGCTCTTTACAGCTAACAGCATAGCTGTTTCTACATTTGTTCTCTTCATCGAGGCCCACTTTTTCCTTACTACTTCCTGAAATTTGCCTAGATCTTGAAATTTTCATGTGAGTTTCATGAAGTTGATTGTGTAATAGATAATGTACACCATTCTAAACCAAGAGCAGAGCCAAGACAAAATAATTTTAAATCCAACCAGTATGCAGTTTCTTCCTTTTTTCCAGTAAGTACTTTGCACTGGCAGATTACATTCCCGTTTTTTCAGCTTCTTAAATCATGGAAGGGCTATTAGGAGAAAATGGCATCAAAGAGGGGAGACTAACACCCTAAAAAACCTGCTATAGACTGTCCATATTTTCTAATTTTACTTTACCTAAGCTAGTATGGCAACCTAACATTTTGTACAATATAAAGCTAAACAAATCTCGCTAGAAATTAATCTCTATTAACTAGAGAAATCTGGACTATTTTACTTATAACCAAAATTATAGCACTAAACTGTTGTCAAACTTTTTTCTTCACTCATTTTCCCTCTTTATCTTGCCATATGAAATTTCTAAAAAGCTACACAAATTCAGAAAAACTCTTCCTTACTCTGAAACTGCTGGCATCAAAGCCTATAATTATGAATCTTTCTAATACGCTGTCCTGTTTCCCCAGTCCAGTTCTTATTATGGGATTTCGAATCTTTCAAGTTTTCTTAGAAGTAATTTGAAACCAAATTTACAATCTAAATAGATTGCTGGGTCTTTTTCAACAAGAATGAATTCTCTCTCCAGTTTACATGCTAGCTGGGTGCAGCGGTTGGGATAGGTGTGTTCTCCATAGTTCATGATCCTATTTCACACTATTAAGTATTTGTAGACTCATGACAGACTTTGTGTATTCCGGGACATTCTAGTATGTATTAGTGATTTAGTGCCTAGTGGCCTGTTGTTTCACTTTGAAATAGTACTTCATTGCTGATCAAAAAGAATATGTGCCTGATCATATTTTACCAAAACAATACAAAATAAGGAATACAAAAACATGTCTATTCATCAGTTTAGCAATACTCTCAGTTGTGCCTAAAAGCCTACTGAAAACAAAAGGCAACAGCATGCCTAACACTGTCAAAGTCACCCCATTGCCCACATTCACAGCATTCTATGCAAGCAGGACTGCACATAGAAAGAAGTATTACTTTGACTATTTGCTATATTTATTTTAAATCAATTTAACACAAGTAAATTTGCTATCTTCCAACTTCAGGTTCCATTTTCATATAACAATCTTGTCAAATGTGAACAGGTTTATACCACTTTGCAGAAGACTGAGCACTTCTGAAGAACATCAGGATTTGACATGAGATGTAGCAATTGAACCAAAATTCTATCCTTAACAAATTTTTATCCACTTTACAAGATGATACAATAAACTCTTGGCTTAAAAGCACAGGAAAGGGTTTCAGGACTATCAGATTCAATCATTTGCTTGTACAGAATTTGTTTATCTCCTAATTAGTTTGACCACTGCTCCAGGAAGACAAATGCTTTCCATTGCTAGCTAAACAGTATGAGAGTAGTGGTAACTGCTGAAACTTATTTGTCTATGAAAGTATGCCTGGGTAAAGTCAGACCGTTACCCTAATCTGGTGATCATGTAACAGCCAAGAAACATACAGGTCTGTACTCAATCATTGATTATAAAAACTATTACCTGAGCTTCAGTATTTCCTCTCTGTATCTGTTCATAAAGCATGAGGTGGAATTCCAGAGTCTCCAGTCTGGTACATGTCTGGCACATCTATGTCAGCTCCCTGTTTTTTTTCTGGACTTCAGGTTGTATGGATGCAAAAGAACGAATTCTTCAAATAGTTTTCAGAGTTAAATGCCCATGCTTATTTTAATGGTTGGGTCTAATAATCTCAAATGTTTATAAGATTATGCAAGGCCTAATAGATATATCAATAATTACTTTTAAATGCTCTATGTCTATTCTTGAAAAAAGAAACCTGAAGATAGTGAGGGTTTTCACTGAGGGTTTAGTGTTATAATTTCTCATGCTCCACAATTGCATGGGACTACAAATGCTCCAAGCTAAGAAATCAATATGCTGGTATTACTAATTTAGATAAATAGATGTTTTTCCAATGGCAAAATATCAGTGAAGTGTCCTAATATGTATTAATCTCTAGCTGGGAAAATATGCACTGGTTTTAGAGAGGAAAAGTGTTTAGTTAGTGTCATCTCTGTGGGAATAATTACACACAGACTACAAAAGAAATAATAATTAAAAGTACACCTGAAATATCCTACTGAGCCATTTCTTGAGAACAGGTCATTTTATGTAAAACTCCACATGACTATTTGGAATTGTACGTGTAGACTCATTATTCTTTCATATTCCCCAGCACTTTCTGAAAAACAAGACAAACCCTATATGAACGAACAACTGCAAATACATTCTGTGTTCATAGTTGTGCTACTGCAGATTGTATGACGTATTTATAGCATTATTTGCTGTTTTAGCTGAAAAGATAATTAGGTGTGTATAGACCAGCAGCCTAGAAAAGCATGTACAAATGAATTCTGATTAGAAATATCTAACACCATTGCTTTAGAAATAATTGAAGTATTTCAACTAGAAAGCAACACAGCTGCTTCACCATGTCATTAGCCTTTTGATATTGCTTTACTTACAGTTAAATGTTTCAGTCATAATACCTGAGTGATGGCACTACCAGTATTTACTCTAAACGTTGGAGCAAGCCTGCAGTGGTATAAATGATAAGTATTCATCCACTTATTATATGCATGAAACTTAAACATACAAGAAATTTCAGCCCTTGAACACAGAAGAATTCTGTGAAATATTCACAAAACACGATGTTTTAGTAACTAGAGAAATAGTACTACCCCTAATTAACTCTTATGATGTTATTTTAGTTCATAAATGTCACGGCTTTATTAATAATAGGGTTATGTTACACAACATTCACTCTGTGATCATTAACTTCTAGAAAAACAAAACTTGAGTCATTCATGCTACCTGTACAAAACTACCACAAAAATGTGCTCAGTTTTTTCTGTTTTCCTTTCTGCTAAGTTAGGAGGGCATTTTGACATGGCCATTAAGCAGGTGAACCACAATTAAGGACTTCTAAAAACTATAGGTATAAAAATAAAACACCATAAAAACTCTGAAGAATATATAATACTCATTTTGATCGTAATCCACTGAATTACTTAGGGCGTGTCTACGTGATATAAGAGGCTACTGTGTTCAAGAACTCCAAAGTCAGGTCTCTGAGAGCTGGTACATCTATGTGGCAGACTGCATGCTCTCTATGGTCACCAGCTTTCATTTCTCACCATTTTAACCCGGTACTGTACAGAGACTAATTAGCATTGCCTCTTAGAGAGAGAAATTTCACCTGCAAAAAGGCTGCAGCCTATTGCTGCAGCTTTGCCGCTTCCAGCTCCAGAAGCAGCTCCTTGTAGCACTGAGGTTCTGTCTCGTGTTCTATGTAGCCCATGTCTTGGTCTCCACACCAACCCCCAAATTTTTGAAAGAGCTTAGTCATGCTGAGAGCAAGTGCAATTCAAGCTGCGAAGCAACACCAGCAGTCCCAAAGATTTTTTCCCAGGATATAATGGCTACATTCTTCACTAAGAATTCCCTTAGATTTAGTCAGCTAGCTAGGTGTCTAATGCTAGAAATCACAACCAATCTTTCAGCAGCTGATGACTATAACTGACAAGTAATCCTTCTACTTTTAAAATTCTGGTTTGTTGTTAAAATAACACTAAATAGAAAGGTTGCATTAATCTGAGCTAATTTATTCTGTTTCAAAAAAGTGCAAAGGAAGAACTGCTACTTCTTAGTTAAACCTTCTCATTCAGCCCAGCAATATCCAGTGGAAGAGGCCATTTCATGTGATACCAACTACAGAAAAATTATAAGTTTTGAACCAAAAAATGAGTCACTGATTTTCAACATCTGTTTTTCTTTCAACTAACATTTCATTATTAAACTGACTATAAAGAGCATTTTAAAGGAGTCTGTGCTGGTTTAAATTGTCTTTCCTGAAGTAGAGACAGCTGAAACGCGGTATCACTTACTGTTCAGGATCCAACAGTAAGGATTATTAAAAGAATTTCATTTCAACACCAAATGTTATAGATTTGAAGCACTCTGTTCAGTTGTTACTTACACACAGAACTCAGTAGTAATTTTGATTCAGCTTGATCAAGCTTCTATTTACATATTTCTTTGTTTAGTCAAAAAAAGAAACAGAGACTGTAGCTCAAGTATTGCAGTACTTGAATGGCACAAGTTATAAATAACAAGTACATAGATCAACATATGCTAGAGCTCTACCATTTTTCTGTTTAATTTTCTTCATGTGTTGCATTTTAGTTACTAAATATCTAATATCCCTGTCTCCGTTCTATAGCTAGTGTTGAAATGTCTTTCTACGCAGTGGCACTGCAAGTAAATCCTTTCTAAACCAGTAACAAATGTTTGTCTTTCATAGAGAAAGAAAGAAAAGCGGAAGATGACACCAAAAGAATGCTAGATAACCACATATGTAAGTAAACTGAAAAGTGTATCAATAACTACAGTTCTGATTTTGAAAGCAGTAAAGTTCCACGTAAAAACTGAAACATATACCTATGTTAGCAACGTTTCCTTTTGCTGCAAGTTTTACAACGAAAAATAACTTCCAAGAAAAAATCCTTTTCCTCTATGATGTGTGTGCACTTCGGTGATCAGATTCATCACAATATTTCAGTTTAGAAAATGCAGAACTAAATCCAACATTAATTAAAACTAGGATTTTTAAGGACTGTATCTGTACTTAGACAATTGTGGCCCAAAACATTACAATCATAGAATCATAGAATGGTTTGGGTTGGAAGGGACCTTGAAGATCATCTAGTTCCAACCCCCCTGCCATGGACAGGGACACCTTCCACTAGACAATGTCACAATCTGTCTCATGTTTTTTCACAGAGATAATTAAGTGGATGATTAAGTTGAATTCCACAGCATACATGCAGCTGAATTTTTCTGTAGGTCATTCATACATACACTTTCTACAGTTGGGCAAATACTGCAGAATGTATGTTCTTAATTTTATACAGTTGATTGAACTACGTATTTTTTAAATTTTACACAATAATAATGAAAATTGATTTACCATTTTAATAAATAATATAGGCATGGAAGGTTGATAATATTCTCCATCATTCTTAAATTCAAAGAAAGGTGACAAAACTCTTTACATATGTTGAACCAAGACAGTTGCAATCCAGTTCAGAATGAAAGCTTAGTATTTCAGAGACAAATGTAAACCAGACACAAATCAGGAATTATTTGCATAAACAATTAAAAAATATATTTTGAATAATCAGTGCATGCAAGAGAATTCAGATCCTCTTCAACATATTATAGGCATTAATGATGAAATTAAGACAGATCGGTGTACATTATTCATCCAGCTACACATACAGCTTGATCACTACTTCTTGTATGAGAGAAAGCAAAAACGTATTTTCTAGTGTTTTCAAAAGATGAGAATTTTTGAGCTATTTCTTATGTTTTACTTCGTAAATACAGTGCTGGATCACACACCTCTTGTGTGCGATAGATGCCTACAGAATCACTTGGTGTGGCTTGACAGGGTGTTCAAGGACTGTAACTCACAGTTTATTCAGTGACTGAGATCAGCTGTGAGTTCTTCCACCCAAGTACAAAATAACTTTAAACACATGTTACTACATAGGGTATTTGGATTCTTTACTTGTTGATGAACTCGGATTTAAGAAATATACCAAACAATCTTTTCCTGTAAGTAGGAATTTATTTAAGAATGTGAACCACGAGATTTAGGAGAACTTTAATCTAAATTTTCTATTATAAGGCTATCAAAATTATCAGATAATAATTCAAAAATTCTCTACTTATCTAGCATATGGTACATATGCCCTAAGGGAAACAAATGCAGGCATATATTTCAAACGCAAGACATTCCCTTTCATAGGAAATCTTCAGATTGTAGTAATTTCATATAATCTATCACATCTGTCACAGTTTTCTCTGGATTTCTAACCTCTCCAACTTACTCTTCTTACTACAGACCGCATGATTCATGAGTACTGATAGCTAGAGAGATAGCTGTTGAGATTAGCAATGTAACCTATCCCACATCCCTTCAGAAATGGTTTCTTCTGAAATGTACAGTTACACTGAAATGGAATCAAAACACATTCCGGTATGTGTTTTTAAACTAACTTGCTTATTCACCAAGATAAATACAGAGCAACATGGAACAGCTCTAATGACCTTTTCAAAAAATGTAAATATATGTAAAAATATAAAAATGATTTTTTACTATTTTAGTATTGCCATTTACTCTGAATGCAATTTATGGTATGTATTCCTAAATATTATCACATAATATTTTCTAGTAGAAACAAGTATATTTTTAACAATGAATTACATTAAATACATCCTCAGATTTAAAACAAATATTATGTAGACAAAATGTAAAACATTGTTCTTACAATCTTTATGAGAGACAAGAAACTGGTAAATTTCAAAAAGTGATGAAGCATGATATTACGTGTGTTCTCCTGAGACGATATCAAGTTTCAAAGCTAGCACGTTACAAAACAAAATACAAAAAGGCCTTCTTCACAAATTTCTAAGGGTAACCACAAAATAGATTTAATGCCTAACATATTTTTATATATATTTTGTCTATGATTACAATTATACCGATTTTTTTAATATACCTATGTAAAATTCCAGTAAGTCATCTTAATATAAGTACTCACTCAAAATCAGCACAGAGTTTGAGTGATCCTGTCATAGTTCTTCTTTATGACAAATAGTGCAATGCCTGTGCATCTGGATTGCAGTAATGCTGGATGCTTAAGGAATGGAGATGTCATCTCTCCTTATTATTTTTTTTTCTCTTTCTTTATGCCTAGAACCAGTTGGAAACTTTTCTAATTTATTTTCCCCCACCACCATATGGTTTTCAAAATCAAATCTTTCACAGGAAATAATTATTCTGAGCAATTTCCTTTAATCCTTATTAGATGTGAATGCAATCAAGGTGAAATATTTCAGGAAGGAACTGATCCAAATCAGAATGTCTGTCTTGCTGAACATTTTGAAGTCAATCTTTATGGCCTCAGCCACTATCATGTGCTATTTGCAATTTAAATGCCATATAGCCCATGTAACTGAAATACATCAGAGAGACAAAGTTTGCCAGGACTCGTTGGCCTGGAAAATCTAAGTATGGACTCTGCTTGACAGGTATCTAGAAATTCACATGTGGTATGGAGAAACTAATCTGGCAACAATTGATTCATTATCTCTTCTAATACAAAGATTAGGGGATATTCAGTGAATCTAGTGGATGATAGGCTGAAAACAAAGAGGGTATATCTTCTGGCACATATATTAATAATTAACCTGTGAATTAATTAGACCAATTCAGGGAAAAACAGATGGCACTGGATTTGGAAGAGGATTCAGACACCTATGTGGAAGTAGAGTTGGAGCTATCAATACACACTTGCCCTGTTTTCAAACTATTCCCTAGGTATTCATAATTGATCAAACACAATATTGTGCAAGACAGAACTTTGATCTGATCTCAGTACTCTAAGTTTTTCATGTGTTTACACTGTACCTCAGTTTTTCCTATAGCTAAACTGCAAAGCTACACAGAGTCCTACTGGTATCCTGACGGAATGCAAGAACATTTTTTTACTGAACCACCCCGTAGCTTTATTGTAGCTGTATTTTCAGATGCAGCATTTGAATAGAGTTAAACATCAGATCTAGCCTAAACTACATACTCAGAATTCAGTTTTTCAAGTACGGTAAAAATCAAACATAATCAAGTGCAAAATTTTCAATTCATATTTCTGATTTCTTAAGTATATAAGCTTTATCTGATAGTTGACAAAACGTTCAAATAACATTATTTTGGTTATATTGTTCTGTTTTCTTCATTTGCACATTATCCATGGAAAAAGGGACAAGAAAATTCTGCAACGGAGTACTATTGCAATATTATTTATTTATTTTTATTACTGTACTAACAGTTCCAGGCAAGAGGACAGAGAGATGGTAAAAATTATACGTTAACATATAAAATCTCATTACATTGTCTCAGGCATTCCACTGTAAAACAAATTGTCTGAATATATACTTAACAATGTAAGACTTCATAAAATATTAGTTCTAAAAGCTATGAGAGATTAGGTTCGATTATGTTTGTCATTACTAGGAAATTTATGATTTATTCATCCTTATTACTTCTTCCTGTACATAAGGATATGTTCTTTTTAAAGGGAAAGATCACAGTTGAATTGAAACTACCAGACTAAGATTAGCTGTAAATTGATATGTCACCTAAGGATACACAGAATTAAAGACTAATTAAAAGCAGCAAAAAAATTATATACCAATTCTAGAATACATTGTAGATCCTGTGTCAAATAAACACGAATAATGACATGAGCATTTGACATAAATAAAAAATAACTATGGGGAAATATGCAGAGTGACAATAAACAATATGTATCTCGTGTAATCAGTTTTGGTACTATCAGTATACCATGTTCACATTTCAAGTGCTGTAAAACATTAAACATGTTTATTTGTTTTCATAAATGTTACAGTTTTCCTTAGCACTTCTGAAAATTATCACTTATACTACTTCAAATAAATTATTTTGAAGTTTCTTAAAAATACTTGTTAATGCTGAAGATAACACAAATATATAAATATTTAATTCATGAAATTATTTATTCAGTAATCTTAAACAAATTAGAGCAAACACAGCTCCTCATTGAGAACTCGCTTTTGTTAATCTGTATTTTTTATTTGGTATTATTTTTGAACTTTCTCTGCCTGAAAAATGGTACCATGGGGCACTAACTCTTCACTTAATTTTTTTTCTTATAAGTCTTTTAAGTTTGCTTCTGATGTAAAGCTATTGAAGTCCATCATAAAATCCTGTTGATAACCTATGTAGTGCCTCATTAGGCCTCGACTCCCTAGAAGACCAACATAAAGGGGATATACTGTTTTACAGTGCCTCTCTGAATGAGACCTTTAGTGTGAAATAAAACAAAGATATATATTTTTCAAACTCTGCAAGTATTTGAAAGCACTGGTATGAATGAAAACACAAATGTACAGCACCTTAAGGGATTGTGGATCAAAACCCTCTTGGGGTTTGCCCTGAAGTTCTATGACCAGCCATCTCTTTCAGTTGATCTTTTCAAATATTGGAAGAATTTTTTCAACCATCTAAAAAAATCCTAACTTCAAAAGATCTGTAAAGACAATGTTATGTCTTCAAGTAATGAAAGAAGTTTGAAACTATTTCATCTAACAAAATGGGTACTTTTTTGTAATATTTTTATATCTATAAAAAAATTTATAACACTTTCCTGTTGAGAACTCTTATAAGCTTTGCTATGTACAAGGCTCATAAATATCACTGCTTACATTTATAAGGACAATGTCACCACAATAAGTTTAGATAAAAGTGCTTTAAAGCTAAAATACCATGAAAAATATCCACTTTACCTATAAATGTATATGTGACAGAGCAGCCTGAATAGCAGGTATCTAAATATAAAGAGTGAAAGAGAATTAAATAAAATTCAGAAGAAGTAAATTTCACAAGAAAAGAGGTGCCAGGTGTCATACAGCACTGAGACTATATACAATAAAAACCTTCTTTGTAAATGTTTACTCTATCAAAAACATCATTAGGCTATACTTCCTAGGCAGCACACAGAGTAAACTGATGCGCACACAGTCTGCAGGTGTTGATGGACATCCCAGTCCAAAATGAAAATAACATGTACATTGCTACATCTAAATTGTCTCCTTTTTACTCTAGAGCTAATGAATTCCAGAGAGACAAAGAAATAGATAAAATTTAAGACCCATTGAAAAACACAGGCTGAAAAGCAAAGAAATTGAAAAGAATATGCACTAGCTGAGCTCATATAGATTTTGGGTTTTGTCTCAGCCTGTAATAAAAAAGTTTCCCAAGGTATTTCCCATAAATATGAACTTAAACTAGCTTTTACAGAACACTATATGCAAACAAATGCTCAGATTTACTACCCCAGATACAAGCTCAATATTTCTTAATGTTGGACAAGTCCACCTACATGACTTGCAGAAACTTCTCGTAATTTAAGTGGAGAGAAATCAAAATCATATTTTGTTTGATGAATTAAATAAGTTATTTATTGATGATTAATCCCCCTTGACTCTTATCAAAGCATAATGCTGAGAACAGATTTTTTTTCTCCATCTTTGACAACCTCGTGCGCATTGAGGTTGGTTCCTTTCAAGTTACTGGTACGTAGCTGTCTGGAGACCACTTCATACTATTTTGGTCTGACATTTTGCTGTTGCTCAAAACAAAACACTTTGTTTTAAAACACATCTACATGATTCCTGGGAGAATTATGCCCATTGGCATTTTTCAGTGACTGAGAGTTTAGGCACATGTCTTCAAAACTTTGACCACAGTTGTATTACATTTACAGTTCCATTTGCTAATGTTAGATAGATCACTATGTTTTTCAGTTTAACAACCGGTTAGTTCAAAAGTGTCAGAAAGTCAAGAAAAATAAAGTCCTGTTGTAGTCTTTTTTTCTGACAGTTTTCAAATAGCAACCATTCAGAATATTGGAAATGATGACTACTAACATGCTTTACAGACACATATTGAGGCACACAAAAACTACAGTCACCCTTCCAAACACCTTAAAATCTTGATAATCTAAAAGAGATGCCTAGTGCTGAAAATGTGTGAATGTGACTATTGTTAGCTCATAAAACTAACAGAGGAAGCAACTGTGTGCCAGGGATTCTGTAGCTGATGTTCTCACACCTTTTTTTTTTAGGATGCAGAAAACAGTCAAATCCTGGCTTTGTGGACAGAATAGTAATGCCTTTGCTACTACTGAATGAAGTAGATAAAACTCAAATGTATTTTGTATTAAGTAGTTTTTAGCCGTAGTCAGGATATTTCACTTGAAAGGCAAAGTGCCCAGCGAACACAAAAGGTTTTCCAAGTTCTAACTTGATTCCTTCTCATCTTAGCCTTCATGCTTTGGTATCTTCATCTCTTGTAACTCAAATAAATGTATTTGTTTATCTGACTGTCCTATGTATACTACAATTTAATTATGTCATAATATCTTAACCACAGATGCTATTCCTTCAGCTTAAAATTTCATTAGTTCCGTTACGTGTCTGTCCCCTCCAAAAAAAATGCAAACAAAATATTTCAGAATGTGTGGACTTGTTTAATAAAAAAGGTACACACATGTTGTGCCTGACATAATTTACGCTAACCTCATACATCACTCTGTCCTTTTCCTCTTCTAACCTTACCCTTGCATGATTATGGTAATGGATGACCTATGGTACAGATTAAAAAAAAAAAACAAAAACATTTCAACAGAGTTAGAAATCATTAGGACTGATCTCATAGCTGTACTAGAAATAGGAAAGAACAGAGGTGAGGAAGTGACTCAGTCTTGTCTGTACTGAAGATAAAAACAACACTTCCGCTATTTTGAGGCATCACTCTGAATTGGACTGAGTAATTTTATTCCTGAAAGGGGTATAAAAGCAGTAACACTATCCCTGATGACCAATGCAAACTTACTCCCACTACTATGCTGGGTATGAAGGTGGATGTGGCTGAAGAACCAATTTCCATTTCTTCAATATGACCTCTCTAACTCTGTTATTTAGTATACACAGATATAATGACTGAATAGGTTCCCAAAAGAGTCACAGAACTAGAAACACTGTATAGTGTATGCTGTGTATGAAATTGTGTTTCCTTGTTGTTAGAAATGCTACGTGAAAAAAAAATTGTAAATGTTAAGACTTGTAGACCACAACAAACTAATATAAAATCACTCCCTGGACTTAAAAAGAAGAATAGAATTAAACTCAGTAGCCACAGAAAAGTGAAGAGGAACTTCTCAGGAAAATAGCATTTCTGCACTTTTGGAGAAGCCTAATTAAAAAATGTCTTTTTACAGCTGTTTGCAGCCCTCTGTAGAATCCGTGCTTAGCATGTCTCCAACATGTCTCATGTCTCATAAAGTGATTTCTCATTCAATTTTATATCTTTTGCTTTCATTTGATACTTGATACACAGAAAGTAGAGAAATTAGGAAATTCCGCATGCAATGTATACAGAGGCTTGAATGACTCCTATCCCAACAAAAAATTGCAACCTAACATGGCAATTCACAACAGTAAGGTGAATTACAAAGAATTTCTAAATTTCTATCAAGGCAAAAACTAAGCAAATATGCCAGCCACACTGGTCAGTGAAATCCAGTTTCTACCCAAACAGTAACACTGAAATGTGTTCAATCTGAATCAATATTAAAATCCAAAAGGCAATAGCACTTCTAGAATAAACTGAATATCTTGACGCAAGGCAACCAAGACAATTTTATCTATATTCAAGAAAGGGGGAGAAATCAGCAAGATTCCTTCAAACCAATACAAAAATAGAGAGAAAAATGTTGAGTCCATGTCCTGAGCTCTTCCTTCCACAGCAGAAATTTTTTACAAAATAAAAACATGATTTTTTTTCTTCCTCCATACTGAAAACATGCACAGTTTAATTATTATTACTCAGGAATTAATTTAAATTTCTAAACGTCAAACAAATATTATTTTGCATGGCAGGTAATTATGATTGAAAATCGCCAAATAGTAGCAGAACCTGACAGTATTGTTTTGTAATATGTAGGATTCCAGTGTGAGTAGAGAAAGTAGAACCCGGGGACCTTATGTCAGTTTGCATACTTAACTGTTTAGATACCAGACTGTTGCCCCAGCACAGTGCAAAAAAACCACCAGCAAACAAAAACCAAACCAAACTAAAATAACCACCAAAATGAAACAAAAACCAAAACAAACAGAAACCCAAACAAAAACAAACAAACAAAACCATGAAAACCACCCCAAAAAACCTGCAAATAAAACCCCAAAATTCAATTGCTCCTTAAATATTCTTATTAAGATTGTTTGGGTGTGACTTGACTGGAAAATATCAAAACAATTTTTCATAAGAAACACCACATTTTGTATAATTCCTCATAATTTCAATAGTTCTGGTTGCAAACACAGCTATGACGGGAAAAAAAAATGTCATGGCAGCAGCTGTTTCTGCAGTTTTTCAAATAAGAGAATAACTTTGCTGTTAGTACCAAAATAAAAAGTCCTAAGGCATGAGCCTGAACTATAATGTGAAAGTCAAGACTGGCTCCCCCAGTTTTATAACATTAAGATGAAATTGAGTCCCTCTACGTTGTTTCCTATAGACACATGATTTTACCTTAATTTTCCTAACAAGAAATGTATCTACTGAGTTATCCCTGTAACTAAATCCAGAATAATAGCCCAAGACTTTGATTTTTACTCATAGTTTCTGTTCCTCTTCATAAAGAAATACATGTAATTTTCTCTAGGATACTGACAGGAACAGACCAAAGGCAATTCTGAGATGAAACAGTGGCAAGCAAGACACTCCTACTCCACAATAAAGATGTCAGACGCTGTAAAAAGCTACCATGTCTTTCATTAAAGATGTTATATAAGAACTGGCTAATTTTAGATGGTACAGAGTTTTGAGGCAACCAAACATATGGAATTCTACCATCAATTACTATCAATTTAACTAGGGGTGTTCAGTATCAAATGAGAAGCAAACACATTTGTTTCTGTTTACATCATATTCCATTAGTGTTTTGACATTAATATTTTTAAAGTTAGTTAAATTTGATATGCAAACACAAGCATGTTACACAGCTACTCATTTTGATGTATTTTAGCATGTGAAATTGTATTTTAAAATAAAGTAGCTTGAAGAATTAGATATTTTTTTCATGTACAGACTGCTTTAGCATTCAACTTTTAAAATAATTTACCATAAACAGTCAAACATGAAGAAGTCAGCTTTAATCTCACTAACCATGACACATTTTGTAAGGATTTTAAAATTGCAGGTGTAAGATTTTGAAAATAAAACTGGGGATTCTTTTTTATTAAACTGACAGAGATAAGAACAATTAGTCATGGAGCAGGGACTTATGACATAGTAAGGGCTTGTCCTCAGTTCAGGGAAAAAATTAAATTATCTAGCATTTGTTCTTATGGAGCAAGAACAGTAGAATGGAAAACACAAAAACTATGCACAATTTTATTACACTTCTTAAGTTTCAATCTGAGAAACTATGTATTCTTCTCTTTTATCCACTTATTTTCACCAGGAATATTGCTCTCAGGAACATTCTTTTCAACGAAGAGTGTAAGAGCAGACTGCTCAGACCCACTAACAGTTTTTTGTTCTGTTTTGTGTTTTACAGAAAGCACGTTTTCAGGGCAGATGTTACAATGACTCTGCTCCTACTCTTTCCACTCTCACAGACGTCTGGCCTTTTACTCTCTCCTAGAAGGGTGATTTCAAGTCTCACCCAACAGATCTTATTTATGTTTTATATTCTGTATGTTCTTATCTGTGGTAAGCATGCTGAATCTAAGGTGGATGAGAAATGCAGATTGTACTCTTGTGTATGTTCCTTCTCATGTTTAAAGATAGCCTAATTCTGAAATCCACATTATCTTCCCTCCATACACAGTGGTGGAACTCCTACCATGATGTCTATCAAAATGCTCAGGACACACTAGATAATTACTACCATTTCCACTTACTGTAGGAACTAAAAGGCTGCTGAAGACCAGCATGTCACACTGAGCATGTGCTGGCTCTTCTGTAATGGAGAGTATTAAGGTTTATAAGGATTCCAGGCTGCATTCTGGCCAATTGTGATTAAATTGTATGATCACATACCTGAGCTGCTGTCACACTCCAGCTCATCAGAGTCAAGCATGAATTCATCAGGATCAACTTTGTGAACTCCATCCTAAAAATAAATGTTGTCATATGGAAATAAATTCCATTACTGCAGCTGTAATTATCCTCATTTGACACATGAAGAATGAAAGACAGAAAAATTAAGCAGCTTGTAAAACAGTCATTGAGAGGTGTCACAGAGGGTATGAAACTTCGAGGCTCTACAGACCACTTAAACTCTGCAGTCCCCTAAACTATTTCACTCTCTTCCCTCCATGATATAAAAGCTCCGTATTTTATATTTTACCCGTGTTTGGATTCTTGCACAATTTTGTATCACAAGAGTACCCGTAAGTCTTCCTTTCTCAGATACTAGTTTGTCCCTGCATTTTGCTTTCCATTATTTTTTCCTTCCTTTAGCCCATATTTTGGTGCCTTTCTTACTTTACCAAGTTGTAAATGCATGTGCCCAGCGTCACCAGGCCACCTCCCTCCCAGAGTGCTGAACTGCCGCTCCAGCAAACCAGGCCCTTCAGTGCAGGGCTGCAGACAGTCCCTGAGAGAAAGAAAGGCTGCGTAGCTTCTTTGGATGCTGATTCAGCACAGCTCGGGGGGGGAAACAGGCAAGAAACAGCAGGAACAAACAACGTACATTAAACTTAGGAAATGGAAGATTGCAAACCACTAAGAGGGCTCAAACCCCATGATATTATCATGTTCATGATCCTTGTACAGCCTTTCCGTTAATATCACGCTACCATGATAACGTTTGTCCTGTAGGAGTCAGAACCATGTTTCAAGAATATTACAGAATATCCCAGGACAAAAATGAAGAGAAAATTACCCAAAAGCGAAAAGTAATGCTTCTGAACTCTACCATATCTTACAGCTGCAACATTTGAAGTCTGTTTATATACAATAACATAACACAACATAACAAAGCATACAATATAAGCCAAGGAAAGGAAAACCAAATTGCTTTTAAAAATGTCCAGCATAACACAGCAATTGATTCCAGATTACTCATGAGTGATATATGCCTTGGACAAATTACCTATTAGAGGACAAAGGCGACATCTCCACTTAGCCACTCAAGAAGACCACAGACTGCCTACTACTATGAGAACCGATACATATTACTAAGACTTTAGTACAAACCTATAATTTAAACATGTTCTGAAAAAGCCCTAAGCTATTAAAAAATATTGGTGGAAAGAAAGGAAACAATATAATCCACAAATACGCATTTAGAAAGTAATTCTTCACTAGCTAGCAAGACAGAACACAGCCAGGACCAAACTTTACAGCTGATAAAACTCAATATGGCTTAAGGCCCTGTAAAAGGGTATGTAAACCTGAGTAGGTGACAGTGTGAAGTATGAGTACTTCCTAATACTGTACAACACTTGAAATGAGGCCAATGTATTCCTTAAAAGTTTCATCCAGTGCTTTTAACAGTATTTTGATCAGGAAACTGCGTATATATAAATAAATAAATAAATAAAACCCCCAGCATAACAGAGGGGATATAGGGGGAGAAGAGATAACACGCCATCACTTCCTCTACTTTTCTGAGTACATTTGCTTTTAATTTAATATTTGCTATTAATTCTCTTTTGAGAATTAAATATTGTTAAACTCCTTTAATTTCACCCTGTTTCCTGGTAGTACATTTGCCTTCACAGAAGAGGAAAAGAAGTTTGAGCCACTGAATTTTGTTTATTTGTCTTTGTTTTCTATTAAAAAACCCACATCTATTCAAACATTTAGTAAACTGGTTCGTGATGTATACTGGAATTTTGGAGGTTTGGTTTTCACCTGCAGAAATATACTGTTATTAATAAAGCTAGTAAAAACAAATTTAAATAAATAAAAAATAGTAATTTCTAACATGGTACTAAAAAAAAAAGTTCTCTTCTTCCACAAAGAAGAAATATGTGTCATGCTAGAACTGTTTTTAAAGAATGCAATGACACAAGCTGTAGCAGAAATTGAAGTGGAAACAAAGACTGGTTTGGGTTTTTTTACTGAAGGCTCTGACAACGGAAAAAACCTAAATACACAGGAATTATTATCAAACATTTTCCTGAAGAAAAATTACTAACATACTTCAGCAACATGATTGGCAAAAATGAAGAATTTACTACAGTTTGCTTGTTTAATTTTTTTAAAGGCAGAATTATTGTACTGTTCAAGTACATGTCTACTTATTTGCTAAGCTTTCAACATTTAAATCCTGTCAGTTTTACAAGCAAAATTTAGGAGAAACAGTAGACAGTCTTTGTTAAGCTTGTCTTCTTTCTTCTAGCAGTTCGCATGCATTCACAGGTTCCAGAATTACTTCTGTACTTGTGTTCCTCAGTAAGGCTACTTATTTTTCTTTTTTATTTTCTTTTTCTGCAATTTGAATTGGAGTTATTACTTCAAAGGCAGATTTTCATTTTGTTAGCGAGTACATATGTTTATTTCTTTCAAGAATTTTAATAGAAAATATTTAGGCTGTCTCTTCTAACATCAGAAAAAAAAATGCAGATTATTTGTACAAATTCAAATCAGCATTTAAAATATTAAAATATACAATATCTTTCTTGATGATTGTTAAATATTTTTGACCTACAGTCATGGAGGCTCTGCAGAAATTTCTCACTTTTAATAGCAACAGTTTTGCAGTTCACGAATCACTGAGGAACATTTTGACTCCTGCCAAAATGGAAAGATATAATTTTATGAAACAAAGGCAATATTAATATTTAGAGATGCAGAACCACTTACAAAATGCAGCAAAGCTGCCATTGTTACACTTCATCTAGTATATGAAAATTTTCAAGGGCATATATCTGAGTTTCCTCTCAAAATCACAGTGTCTACCTGGTATCAGTCGAAATCTCTTTTCACATTGTGATTTTACACTTTAAGTGCCTGGACTTGTTATATGAAGTTCATATGCATTGAGTAATATGTAACAAGAAATTTTGTTCCTCGGTGAAATTTTTTAAGAATTTAGATGTTGAAACTGTTTAAATATTTTTTTTCATCCACAATATCCAAGACCTTTCTGTTTTCGGAAATGAAAGACTAAATTCCCCTGAACTCCCTTACTCCCAGGATCTTCGGTCTAAATCACTGTCCATCCTACCATATGTAACAAGAATATTCACCATATCATGCTATACAACAACTAAATGATCCTAGGCTTTTGGAAATATAGCTTTTCTTAAAAGTGCTTTTAAAGGCACTTTTATGCTAGGACTACAAGTTTTTAAATCTCTTGAAAATGACCCTCATAACAAAGACTAAATAGGCAATAGCTATGCAATTTATTTCTCTCTAAGATTTACAATCTGTTACATTCCTTAATAGAAAAAGTAGAAAAAATACAGGATCATCAAAAGCTTAGTGAGGAGATAACAGAATTTCTGCAGGAGAACCAACTCAATTGTTTAGGACCCTTCTGCCTAGAAGGATGGTACCTGAGACAGAGTGTAACAGATCTTTGAGAAATCAATACTGGAATTCACTGTTTTTCCAGATAAAATTACCAAATAAAAGCCAAAAAAGAAAAATAAATAGGATGCCCATGTGTAAACAGGTCACACTTAAACTGAGAAAATCACTGTAGCTGTCTGGAAGTCAAAATTTACTGATAGTTTTGAAAACCTATCAGAAATTCATGGAATAAAGCCTTTAAAATATAACCTTCAGCTTGGGAAGTCCCTGAGCTGTGGACTGCCACATCCCAGAAAGTTTCATTTTATGCTTGATCTGTTCATGTTTTTCCAAGGCATGGAAAAATGACTGGCTATTATTAAAGGCAGGGCATCAGAGCAGGGGCTGCTTTAATCAAACTGAATATAGCCATTGTTTTCTTCTTGTGTAAAAATATCAAGATTTTGAGATTTAAAAAAAAATTATAATCTTCATTTTGCATATACTATACAAAACACCCATGTACATTAAAAATGACTAAGGTAAAATATATACTCTAATTTCCTACTAACTATTGCTGCAGTAAAAAACAGTATTTCATTGTGCAGCTTGTTGTTGCTTTTTCTGTGATGCCAATACAAATGTGATCTATTACCAGGGATCAGGAGCAGGGGGTACAGTCACACCATAACAATAAAGAAGTTAATTGTTGATTTTGTACTACTAGAAGTAAATCCATTAAAGCCCAACAGTATTGCCTTACTGTGACTGATGATAGATTGTACTTCAGAAAATCAACTAGGTAAGCAAAGCTTTTCAATACTGAATTGAAATTATTGGCATCTTAAAGAGCTAGTTTTTCTTCCTGACCCCTACTTCACTCTTTGTTTTTTGAAGTATTAGATTATTTATGTTCCACATCCCTAGCAGAACACCTTTGTCTTTTGGAAGACAAAAAGGGGATTTAGGGATTTACCATCTATACAATATGGTAAGTCCAATATCAACTTCCTATTTTTAATATAGTCCACACAATAGTGAAGAGTTGCAAGTGAATTTTAAGCAGGAGTGTCACTGCTAACTCTCTTAATCCCCCTTTCTCTCTCTCTAGTACTGAAGACATATATGTTTGTAATGACAAAATTAATTCCTGACAGCTTTTCTAACATTTAGTTTGTGGTTTCAACTGTGTAAAACGGCTTCATTTTAAAAAGAAACGTAGTATGTATACATTTTAACTTCTATAATGACTGATAAAAATAATCAAATGCAGTTGTCTTTTCCCAACTTGAAAACAAAATGCACTGCATTCAGTTTTATTTATTTGTTGTGTTTCAGCTACAGTTCCCAACTTTTAAAGTTCATTCTCAAGTCTAAAGAAACATCATTGTAAAACTACACAGACTATGAAGACTAACCTGTCAGATCAGTTTGCTGTTTCCAAGTCTGCTACTACTATAATGTGTTACTGGATGGGAAGAAGTAACAAAAAAATACAACCATTTTTGTCTTTGCTTGTCATTTTCAAGCAACTTAAAAAAGGTGAGTCTAAGCTACCTTAGTTGTCAGGGAAAGCAGCAATTTTCTTCCCTTGAACATCTATACTAGCTAACCTTCTAGTCAGAAAATATTTTCCAAATAAACCGATGACTTCTTTCCAGTTCAGCTATAAGTGTTAGCAACACCTGATAAATACGCTACGTTTTTTTTCATAGTTATTTAAGAAGCATACTAGTACTTAATAATTTTGTTCTTGTGACAGGGGAAACAGAAAAGGCTAGAAGCTCAGAGAGCAGACTGAAAAACAAAGCAGTCTTTAAACTGCCCAGCTGCTCTGTTTGCTATTAGCTATTTTCTCAGACAGGCTACTTTCACTTCACTTTAAGACAAGTGTGCAATTGTCCTACTTAAGCCTACTGATCTAGTATTCTGAAATATGGGAAAACAATAGACCACATTCACCAATGGCACATTTCAGGGATGACCCCATCTATGGTGTTCTTCCACTCTCCCACTGGCAGGAAATTGTGCAGAACAATACTCCATTCCCTCACTGTAGGAGAGGAAAATTGGTATGCATCATGTATGTCTCATGATCCCTAACCAAATGTAGTCATGCCGGCAGAACTTCCTGATACTGTTTCAGTTACATTGGCTATATAGCTTGCTATGAGACAATTAAGTTTATGAAACCTTTCCAAATCTCTGTTTGCTGAGTTTGTGTGCTGTACTACTACCAGTATAGCTATGAGTAGTACAGTTGTGCTTACATAGGCACAGGACCCACAGTGAACTTGTCAACATCATAAGAAATTACACAAATCCTTCTCCAAAAATCAAAGAAGTTTTCATGAGCCTACCTAACAAGTATGATATTTCTTTGAATTCTGAATCTCCCTCAAAAGAAATTAGGGCAAAGGAGTCTTCCAAGAGTAACAAAGAATACTTTTTCTAAGATTCAAGATAGTAGTGAATTGCAGCGTCGAGTTTCTTAATAAGCTAACAAGGGTTAATAAAACCATGCTGTCAGCTATTCAATACTGCAAAATAGCTTCAGCTTGATGTTACAATTTTAAAATTTCTTCTCTTTCACCCTCAAACGTTTTTTTTAAATATAATTTGTTATGTTGGAAAACTTGCTAATGCAAACCTTCTAATGAAGGGAAATACAGCCATTAATCTGTTCACAACAAGAGGATCTTCAGCTTGCTTTTTGGCAGCGAAGTAGAAATACCAAAGGAGAAAGATACAGATCTTCACGTTGATAAAAATACTTCCACTGCTGGCATTGCCTTACCAAAAAACCTGGTCATGCTAAGTTCTGAAATCATATCTGTACAGCATTTTCTCCATACTACTGTGCAATATTTGAGTCCTTTATAATATAAAGGTTTAAAGAATTACTGGTGATCATCACCATTACAACAAGGCTTCTAAAACATGTTCCCATATTTATGACTTTCATAAAGCCAAGGAAGAGTTCACATACAGAGAGAATAAGAGTGATACCACAGAAAGATAAGGGTAGACAGAAAAATAAAACAAGTATTTGGAATAGTAACATTTAGAACAGGTATGAGAAAAAACTAAAGGTAGGTGAGATTAGCCAAAATAGTCTTAAAATGGCAATAATATTTAACAGTCAGGGTGCAGAGGAACCAGGTAATTTGGAAAACTCCCCAAGAACTCTATGTTCTCCAATACAAATCTAAGCAAAAATTGGTTTGCTCAATTTTGTAATGCTTGATATCATCTTACTAAAATGACAGTCATTACACTGTAACGAATACTGTATTACTATAATAAAATTACATAATTACGACATTATAAAGAAAAGGATCTTGTAAAATTACAAACAGATTTTTTGTTTCATTAGATATTACAAAGAGTAGACAACCCTGCAATTTTCATTTGTATCAATAGTATAATATCAGAAAAATAAAATCGGCATCATACTGGGGAGTGCTGCTATCTCATAGCACAGCGTGTGTCAGACTTGCATACATGCTGCATCAGTGGTGAATACTTACATGCCAAGTATGATGTGCTTTGCATGTGTAAAATTTGAAGCAAACACAGAAAGGTCTGCTATGCTGAGAATCCATGAAGACCTCTGTGCTACTGACCAGGGCTTGCTCATAATACATGTATGTGTGTTGCAAACACCATGTGTAATTTGGACTTACTATTACTTCTAACCAACTGTGAATATTCAGCATGCGTAAGCATTTAATGCATTGTACTGTCAGCAACTTGTGTCTGCTATACTTCAAAACACTTTGCTACATACTTTTTTTTTTCAAATGTGAGTAGTCCTGCGAAGTTCCACTGAATTGCTATCAGCAGTTATGCTTAAAAATTTTAAAATAAAATATGTATACAATTTGTTGAATCAGCCATGATGCTTAAAGGCAAATCTTATACTGTGTCTTTGTATTCTTGTTAGTTCCACAGTCAAGCATATCTACATATCTGTTGGTACAAACTGGTTTTCTTAAGTTCTACACTTTTAATAGCAACTTAGGTTTACCACTATGTAGTATCCTCCCTGAAAATTCAATCTAGAAAGCCATTAATGCTATAAAAGCTTTCTTTGGAAAAATATTTATTCAGATATCATTTAAGGAATTGAATGCCTCTTTTAACTTAGCAGGAGATTAAAAAATAATTTCTTAATGGGTTCTGATATGAAAAAGATTTGAATCAATTCTTGCACTCCACAGCAGGACTGGTAAAAAAAAAAAAAAAAAAAAAGAGGGGGAAAAAAAAAAAAAAAAAAAAAAAAAAAATAAAATTAAATGGATATGCCCTAAAAGGACAAAAACTGAACTCAGAGGAAAGTAGAAAAATATCCAAAAATATTTAAGTGATTATGAGGTCCTATGACTTTTGCTCACTTAGAATTTATTTTGAGATACTTTGTTTTAATAAATCAGGCTTTAAATGAGATGATCTGAGATGGCTGAGAGTGTGACCAAACAGTTCAAATAAAAATGCATCACTTTTTCAATCTTAAAACTCAGTTTTTGGTGACTGGTAGATAACAAATATCATTGTAGTCAAAGGATGTGGTTAAAAATGTCCAGAGCAATTGTACTCTTGTGGTTTAATCTAGTGTTAGTTTGAGAAACGATTACATGGTGTTTAAAAATTCAAATATCTGTTTTACAGTAGTCAGTGCTTTGCATTGGGAAGAATACTGTGAATAGATTTATCTGTATTAAAATATAAGGAATATCTTAAGGACCACATCCTGCAAATACTTAAATAAATATAAAATATGTACACAAGGCATATACTGGAATTAATGGGACTACACACATACTCAGATTTTGCATGCGTTTAAATAGTTGTTAGAAAAGTGGTTTGCACTTCCAGATCAGTCATTTCTTCAATGTGAATTCCACTTCAGAGATAAATGTTTGTGAACTGAACTGTCTTCACATTCTTAGGAAAAAAACTTCCAAACTTAACCATAACTGGCAAACAGGATGTCTGAGACTGGAACTTAAAAAAAAAACAACCCACAAAAGATCAATAATCAGGCTTAAAAAAGTAAAGAAATGAAGCACTGTCTTAATCAGACTGTCAGTTAACAACCGCCCCACCCCCAAGTATTTAGCAACCAAATCCTGCTTCCTAACAAAATCCCGTGGTTTGGCATACTTCTTTTCAAGTACTGACACTTCATAGAAGATACATTTATGTAATTTTTGTTCTGCTAATCTTTTCTTGCTTTAAATTGTATTTCTAGCAATATGTTTGAAAGTAGGACAGTGATATAGTTAAAAGCGACCATTCAGAATAGGTTCTTGATATCAAGTAAAAAAATCCCCAAAGCAGCAGGGCTGGTTTTGGCAAATGAGATCTAATTAGGGGCATCACTTCAGTGATTTTTGTTTGGTTGGTTGGTTTTTTAAAATTATTTTTTATTTATTTCCCCCATCTCCCTCCCCCTCCACATCCCAAATATCTGTTATGAATTTTACCATGTAATTGCATTTTTTACTTGAGACTCGTTCAAGCATATTGATGGGCTTGGAAGTCTTTAACCAGGTATTCATACTATTTTGCTAATATACAGTGGCTCAAAGATTTGCAAGCACAATAGATATATGTTGCGCATCTGCATATTTTATGGATTTTAATTACTGTCTTATTTTTGTAAAATTAAATATCTTTTCAAACTGGATTCTGAGTTTATCCAGACAATCAACACACTCTTAAGAAGACAACAAATACTCTGGTCATCTAAGGTAAAGGAAGGGTTAGTAGATTGGTTTTACATGAAGGGAAGATCTAGAGAAGGAGAGTGCAAATTTATTACCATCAATAATAATCAATGACTCTGTTTAAGAACTTTCAAGTTGCTGAAAATCTGTGACAAGATGCATTTTTCCTAAAAATCTTTTTCTTGTGTGTTGTGCATGGTAACCGTCCATGAACAATGCCAATATGCCTTTGTAAAGCATTTGGTGGCAAACATCCAAGAAGGCAGCATGCCTCTGAGGTTATTTCAACATGATCTCTAAAGAGTTCACAGATTTATGAAAAAAATTGCCGCAACTAATTCCTTGCAAGGTCTGCAGACACCCTCAGTCTTTAAACAAATCTTATTTTCCAGTTGATGCAATCAAAATATCAATCACTCACACGTGTTACACAGAAACATGTACCACTTGTACAAGGTAAACCTTTCTAGACTGTCCATAATCTAGCTTTGAAAGAATGCATAAATTCTGATGGTCCAAAAAAGCATACCGTATCTGCGGACAAACTTCGCAAACTTCATGTTGTACCTGGGCCTTTCACTTTATTGCAGAAACTTTGGAAGGCTACTCCAAGAGACAGAGGAAACCATGAGGCACTAGTAGAACCTTCGTAACACAGGATTTAAATACAGTTTTGGTATTATCAAAATGAGATAAAATGAATCTTTTCCCTAGAGTATGTAATAAACCTGTCTCATAGCATATTTTTTTAAAATATGACATAATACATAAGAAACAAGAAAATTAACAGAAAAAGACAGCCTTTATCCTAAAAAGGAACCATTAACTTGCAAGAGAATCAAATACACTTTTTCACACAACATTTCTATTCAGTGAAATGAATGTAACACCTCCAAACCTATTCCACCTAGAAATTAGATTACCCTGCTCGAACACTTTCCTCAACTACAAACTTTTTTCTCTGGAAAAAAACAAACCAAACCAATCAACCAAACCAACCAACCAACCAAAAAAAACCCCAAAAAACCAAAAAAACCCCAAACCAAACAAACCAAATCCCCAAACCATAAACAACCCTTAGACTCTGTCAACAGTGCTTGCTTATAATGGCAAATTCAAACCACATCAATAGCTACAATGTACTGACAATTATTTTCAGACAGTTTTTTTCCTCATGAGTCATTTGCAGAACTACTTACGGAATCATTCATGTGCAAGAGAGACATAGTTGTTTTGGTTTTTTTTAATAACAAAATGTGCTTTTTATATACCAGTAAAATATCATCGATGTAGACTTAAACTATGAAGTCTGAAGGTTTAATATTGCTAATTTTATTTGATGATGCATCATCCCATTAACACAGCCAATCTAGATTTTTGTCTATAAAGGAAAAACATAACAAGCCAGATATCACTGAGAATATAACTCTTACTAAAACAGTCCAGTTTGACAAGGCACAGACACAAATAATTATTTCTTCGAAAACGGGACTTTCAGTTTTAAGTCTAAATTATAAAAAGCTAACCGAAGCTTAATTTGGAATATGCATGGCACATCTAATGACAAGGAAGTCCATGATGAAAAATACTGACACAGATGAAAATAACATTGTTCTAGTTTACTACGGATGATTTGCACTGTTATAGTGATAGGAGTGTTTCATGAGCCAAAACCAGAACTTATATTGCACTCTACTAATTAAGGGTGAAAGTACGGACATGTTCAGTTCTCTTAAGGATTACACAGGTAATCTTTCAAAGATTAATTTATTGTGTAGAGGCCAGGTATAAGAAGGTAGGCAGAGATAAACAGTGTATTTACTACAAACAATACTTAATATCTTCTCAGTTTTGACATACTTCTGTCATTAATAAACATGGCTGACAACAACAAATAATTGCCACAGTATTTCACGTGATTTGAATTTTGAGACTCTAGAGCAAGGTACTTAGCAAGGATACACCTCCCAAAAGTGAACAACAGGACTTTATTCTAGACCAACCTTAAACTAATGTTAGATTAGCTCTGTTAGCTACCTCAGGGAATGTTTGAGAGATAACAGCCAAAGGCAACACAATCAAAAGTGAAAATATGCAAGAAATTCCTCCAACTATCTTGTCTAAGATGGGGAAGATATTCTTCTGTCTTTTTTTCCTCTTCTTTTTTCCTCTCTCTTTGATGAAAGGAAAATAATAGTCCACATATTTACCCTTTCATAGGAAACTGCAAATTTAAAAAATTGTTATCAAAAAGCACCACTGTATTTAAACTCTGAATACTCCTGATATACATAAGGTTAAAAGTTCAAACCCCAGACCAAATTGCCCACGTTGATGTTTATAAGCACCCAGTACATGTTTCTGAAAATTTTTGTTAACAGAATTTTTTTGGCCCTGATCAAACTCCGTAACTCCATGCATGAAGAGATACTCCTGTAGCATCAACTTTACATGCAAATGTCTCTGGGAGATCTATGGACAGTTTTAGAAAAGTGGTGAAAAGTGATTAAGGCAAGCAGTCAGCAGATACACTCCCATTTAATAATATCTTTCAATGTTGTTCAGCCAGCAAAACTTCCAACTCTAGTTATTAAGACAGGTTTAGGGTAAGAAAGTTCCTGGCTATACTGCTAGATTGGAATTGTGCTATCAAGTATTTGGCACATGAACACAGGATGCTGTGCGCAAGCAGCCACAAGGTTTTGGGTTGTATGAGTACCATAAATACTTCAACTTCTATGTTCTCCTACTTTCTTAAAATACATTAAGCCTTAATAAAATACATAGATAGGAAAAAATATTACAAAATGAGAGAATTTTTCACTGTATACCTGTTCTTCTTGGCAAACGGGTGGAACACTTGTAAGTTTATACTGCAAAATTATTTAAAGATAGATCTAAAATAAATTTATGTTTGGCACTGATCCTGCAGACTTCTTTACCTGCCCACCCTCACTCAAGTGAGCAATCTCTTACACTCAGTGAGACTAAGCCTAGTCAAAAGTTAAATGCATATTCACCTTCGTTGTGCATTTGTACACAGTGGCATAAATCAAGCTGTTCCAAAAGAGCAGTAACTTGTGTTATATTTACTTTTACCAGTATAGATTCTGGAATTATGACTACAGAAATATTTAATCCCTTCCATTCCTCATGCTGCATAGCTGTGGGGACCATTTGAAGTGGCTCTTGCTACACCTGGGTTTTGTAAAAAATACCACTGTGCATCAATAAGATAAAATTAATATAGCTAACTGGAGCTGCAGAGAAAAATCTCTCGACTTCAGCTTCCCTGGTTTTACAATCAAATTTCAGTCACTCCATTTAATGCTTCTGCCAAACACTCACATCTATGGAAACATATAGCCTCACTGTGCTCCTCAGACTAGTGTCAATACCAATTGTCAATAAAAGATAGGTTTTCCAGCTGTAAAATACAGTAAAAGGACTTCTCATCTAGCACTCTCAACAGACCAAAATCCTCTCCTGGGGAAGCCATAAAATCTTGTGCAAAGTTATAAAACTCTTAATACACCACAGGGAACAATCTTCTACAGTCAGGAGGATTGGCAAAATGACCTTATACGTTTTTGCCATCTATAATCCCTACGATTTTTTTTTTTTTTGAGCGATATACAACCAGCTACTTCATTTACCGTTCTGTGTTTCAGAGTTAGCTTATTTGAGGCAAACAGAGAAATCATGCTGTAATAACCAAGAGCTCTTCTGCAGTTCTACAATGAGTATATTTTCTGCAGATCATATGAATTACAGTTTATTATCTGCATTCCATACCGTACCACAAACATGCACACACACACAACCTGAAATTCCTTTAATCTTTAATTTATCAACAGGAAAGCATGAGCAGGCTATTAGGAGATGGGAATTGTGTTATTTTGCATCTTCAAGATAGTTTTTGTTTTGCTGAGCTGAAGAAGCTCTCAACTCTCTTTTACTCTGCTTAGCAATACACTGTACATATTCCATCATATAACAAGAACAAAGATTAAACCTCACACCTATAGTTTGAAGTAAACAATGAAAGAAAGAAGAACAAATACCAGCTTTCCAAAAATCCTGGTTTTCTGAAGGAAGAAAGAAAATTGTCAAGTAGGTTATTATGCACACCAATAGGCAGGTTTCTTTCAGTATACACAAGAAAATGATTTCTCAAATCAAACCTGAATATTAACAAGAATTAATTAATTTGTTTTTCATTAGTGTTTTGGAACCAGAGGGGTGTGTGCGTACACAAATACATGCTAAAAATATAAATATCCAAACATATGTATGTATGAATATGTAACGTGTATGTTTTCCAGAATTTCAAAAAAATGTTCTCGTGTAAAGGCTCAAAAGGTTAAATTGTACAAAAAACAACAAAAAAAAGTTGAAGCTATCTTGTCTATTTATTACATCTATGAATACTGCAAGGAAAAAGTACAAGAAACATTGGAAACGTTAGCAATACTAATTATAAACAGGGCATTAATATGCCGATGCTGGGAATTAGAAAACTTCTGAACAGCTGATTAACACATCCTTGTTACAACTTTCTAGTCATAGTGCAGAGATGCCCAGAATTAGCCTCAGTGTGGGGGTTTGGCCAGTTTCTGCAAGAAATTACGCGACATGGTTTGAAACGATAGATACCAGGGGTCTTGCGTAACAAAATGTTCCACCAGACCTCTATATCTATGTACTTAAAATAATGCAATGCTTGGACTTGCTTGAGATCCAAAACTAAATGCCACCTGCCCCCAAACAGAAAGCATCGTGGGAAGAAAAATGAAGTATTTGTTATTTGCATAGTTTTTTGAAAATAATCTACTTATTGATACTTTTATTCTCATATCATGTGCCCAGGCTCACCAACCTATCTTTTCTCTCACAAGATTCTCAAAATTGGCCTTTTCTTTCTAGCTCAGGCTGAAACACATGACTCACAAATATTAAGAGTGCACAATTACAGAAATAGGCTTTGATCATCACTACTGCTTCAGTTCATTTTGACGTTTTTCAATAACTGATTCCACTTGACTGTTTAATACATATGTTCCCACTGAAAACCAAGAAAGGAAATAAGAGGCCATGGTTTCTGATCTAGCTACAGAAAGAACACCCATCTGGGTTCTCACTGGGGCACTAACACATTTTACCAGCAAATTGTGTGTCACAGAAAAGGTCCCGGACAGGATAGTTTTTGAGCAAACGAAAGATAATCAAATGAAAATGATCCAAAGCTAAGTGAAACTGGACTAATACAGAAGTATTATATTCTGTTGGAAACTTATAACTTATGACTATTTAGGTCATACTATATCAATTAAGACATTAATAAAAACAAATAGCCAGTGATTCTCTATCACACCCTGGATAATAAATAAAAAGGTATATGTTTTGTAAAGACTGAATTTTCAAAAGAGAATCAGAAAGAGTTTTCGGGAAATTTTAACTCTACAATAATAGCATAAACAAAACTGTGATATTTCTATTATAGATAAATTATAACTTAGATAATATAGGTTTGCCAGCACTTTAGATAAAACCTGACCTACTGGGGATTGGAGAGTTCTATTTAGCTGACTGCTAAAGTGTACTCCTGTTAAAAATCAACAGTGATGCTAACCTTAGGAAATAAATGTGTGATGAATAATGAAAAGAAAAAAAAAGAAAAAACAGATCAAAAGAAGAGAAACTCAGAAAAAGTAAAGGGAACATGAAGAGTCTTGAAATATTCACGTGGTGTCAGTGTGGAGAATAAGCCTTTGAAAATTATTTGCTAAAAATGTTTTGTACTCTATGTATTTTTCTTAATCCATAGTTATCCTTAAATGCACATACATAGCATTCAATACCGTTAATGGAAGATGCTTAGAAATAAAAAAAATTAATTTCTATTACAGTGTCTGAATAAAAAACTCTACAACAATAAGGTTTCTTCTAAAACTTAGAAACCATATTTGAATGCTGGTTAATGCAGCATCCAGTAACTCTCACATGATATGGAGTAGTGCTAAGCAAAGAAGATGTGCTACGTGCTAAGACCTAGGTCAAAATACATCCATACGCAAAAAAAGGCCTATGATGTGCAGATATATGAAAGAAAGACTGGCCATTGAAATAAGCCTTTGACATGTGGAATCAAGAGGATCTGTGACAAATGAGGGCAAACACTTCTGTAACTATGGATGGTAGCAAAACATGCCATGTAATCAGCTAGGCATTTACCAGCCAGCAGTGTTAACTCCTTGACAGTATGTTTTTGTGAAGAGAACATTCCAAGTCAACCACGTACTTCGGAAAGTTGAGTATTAAAACAATGAAACTATTTTTTATAATGGAAGAGTTCCCAACAACTTTTAAGAATGTAAAACTGAATACTGCACAGTATTCCAGGACACAGAGAAATGCAAAGGAAAAGTTCCACAGCTGTGGGAGCCAACCAAATTATTTAGATCTGAATTTTGTCAGTCAACTGAATTTGAATTTCAGAATTCTATGAAATATAAAGGTGGCTGTATCGCCTCAAAGATTTATATAAACAGTATCTTGCCTCCAGCAGTGGCCAGTGATGTGTCTAGAGAGTAGGATAAAATCAGGGCACACATAAAGCAAAACTTCACAGTCCTATCCTCCACGGGAAATGGTGACCTGCATATTAGGAATTTCCTTTAAGCCAGACATAATATCTTTATATTTAATATGTACAGATATGTTCTTCCATTCTAAATTGTACTTTGCAGCACTAAAAATAATAAGATGGCATATTTTTATTCTGCTTATGAGAAGTCTGCATTTGCCGAACAGTTAACAGTGCTCTTGGTAACTGTTTACATTGCCCTGAATAATCACTTATGAAACACCAGGCTTTTCCTTACAAAAGCTTACATATAATTCATCCCAGTCTTCCAAAACTGGCACGAAAAATAAAAACACAAGACAAGAAACTAAGAATATTCCATGAAAATAAGACATGAAAAGATACTTAATGTTATTGAAGGGCACAGAGAACTAACCAGAATGAATACTGAAAGGACCATCTTCAGCTCATTTTGTGAGTATTTTCTGTACATTCGCACAGGGGAAAAAAAATAATTGAAAATGTCCAGCCATGCAGGTGAACAAAACTATCCTGCTATTCTTAATTGCTACTTCACCTCACCACTTTTCAGCAAGGTAGAAGGTATTTTTCGAGTAGCAGCATGTGGTTCCATGACAGACTCCACAGGCAGTTATGCTGTGAGTTTTGGAGATTCCTTTATATTGGGATGCTGCTGTTACTGCTGTGTTGGATTGTCATAACTGGTCAAACAGCATTTTCTTCTCTTTTCAGACCATGAATTGTGAAGATGCTCCCTTGTTTATACAGATATTTATAAGTACACCTAAATATACGGAAAATAAACAGCTATATATTATTCTCAAGCTTATGTACTATAGAAGTTGAAATTTAGTTTTGCTAAATATGACCTACTGTGCCAGAATAGAAAATTAATTATATTCCTAGTTATATTTTTAATATTGTAAAATAATTAAGCTAATCTGATTCTCCTGCTGCACTTCAGATCTTATTTTTTGTTTCAATTTTTTAGTGAAGTCATCTAAATCAGAATTTCAAAACTAAGCAGTGACTCCATAAATGTGTATGTTTCTATCTTTTTAAGCTGAGGCACAGAAGAAATTGACAATAGAAAAGATCAGTAGACACTATCTATACCTAATTTAAAATAATGTGCAATACATAGGTCATTTCACTGAATATGGCATCAGAGGGCCACCATAAATATATGTATAGCTATTTGCAGTACAGATCTCTGTTATAGTTCACGAATGTGGTGTAAAAAAACACATTTTAGAAACCACAATATTACATTAATCAACAAAATGAAGAAATCAAATGCTAATGACACTAAAACAGAACTAGCCCAATTTTCAACTAGCAATAGATATATAATCTTGTTAATTTCTACAATAGACCAAATGTCTGCAAAACCAGTCCTTCAGTTCAGTGGTGAACCAGGAAAACACCTAAACCTCAGAACTGTATACTCTGACGGTTCTTTACAGCTTAAAAACCTACAAGCAATGTTTTTCCTTGTCATGCAAATATAAAAAATACCAAATCAACCAAGCAAAATGAGAAAATAAATATAAAATAACCCACACTCTGGGTCAGACTGAGACCTTGGCACCTCCCTGAAGATATTGTTTTGTAATGGAAATGCCAACACCATATATAGCACTGCTAGCAGACTTTGTTTTAATAGAAGATATCTTCTCTGCTCTCCTTTTCCATTTCTATATTGAGCCCAAGAGGCCTAAGATCAACAAACCTGTTGATCAGGTTTGTTGTCAACTAGCATTTTCAACTCAGTGTGGATTTTCAGACTGACAGTATCATTTCGTGGCTCCTGTGTTTCTCTACTTCTTTTTTAATTTATTGCTTGAAGTAAGTGCATTGGGTGGATACTTATCAAGTCTCCACTTCCCTGGAGGGCTACAAAATACAATTTCCATGTTCATTGATGATGGCCTAAATACAGCACACATGAAACAACATGAATGGGCTTCTTAATGTGGTGGGCAAGACGTCCATAAAACAGTGGCTCTAGGGGCTGGATTAGAGGAATAAACAAAATAGATTTTACCTCAGTGGATTTAGATAATTTCCAAAAGATTTAGTGCAAGAAACCTGAGCTGTCTACTGGTATCAGCATACAGAATTTGTAGAAATAATCTGTGCCTGAAGGTCAGAAAATATCTTGTTACATGCTAATACCTACTTTACAATATTCTATAGTTTTATCCCCTTTTAAGACACAGGATTTGGGAGAAGATACTTTAAAAATCCTTACAACTGATTAAAAAAGAAAAAAAACAGTTAAATCTAGCAGTAAAAGTCTTGTTCCTGTAGGGTTTTGCTGTGAAAGTCATAACTATAAAAAATGTGAAACAGCATACTCCCTCAGAGTTTGCAAAAGTATTTGACAGAAGGTACTGCTTGAGCTAAATTTAGAATAAGCTTCGTTTTTTTGCTAAAGATGTTCAGGTAGTCATTTTGATGCTCCAATGGGATTAAGCTAAAAGTATATAGAAAAAAATTAAGCTTGCATTATTGTAACATAGCTGAATTGGTTTTTTGAAACTGATATTAATGGTATCAGAATGTAACTATTTCTCTTTCATTCTTGGAGTAACTTTCTGTTTCATCTTTAATTTTCAGAGAGTCAAAACTTCTGGTAGTTGTAGCAAGACATCAGATGACTGCACACAAAACAGGGACAGAGAAACATTCTGTAAAGATTGCATTGGTTCCCTTTATGCCTTCACCTCAAGGTTGAAAATCAAATAATCAATACAAAGTCCTCAGCTTTGTATCTTATCTCAGATCCATCTTCGGCAACACTGTGATCCAAAGTCATGGGTACAGAACTAGTTCAATATTGAGCCAGATGGAAGAATGACATTTGCTGAATCATTAATATTAATTTTTGAAACAGTAAATTCTTTAGGAAATTCCCATCAACATTCCATCATAGATGAAGTAATTTAGTTTATAGAATTACTCTGTCAGATATTACAGTTGTGGACAAGAATCATGAGACAGATCACCAACAGTATTAGCTAATTTACAAAATACAAAAATTTTGCCCTTCAGGATCTTTTCATATTCTGTTCTACACTGTCTTTGGCACAGGAGGACCAGTGAGTATACAGCAACATCTTTGTCTGCATACAGATGAAGAAACTAAAACTTCAAAAGGGCTGAGACCAAAATATGTTCCAAAGGGTAGAAAAATAACCTGGATCTTCCCCACTGACAGCAGCTATGCTATGTGCAAGAAATTACTGTTTCCAACAGTTAGTTGAAATCTAGACTTTCCTAAATATAAATTTGAAAGCTATGAGGGGTGTTGTCAGTAGCCATTCTGTAATAATTTTTCTTAGTTCTCCTAAGAGTTGTTTCACATTTGCTGTTTTTCAATACATTTGAGTAAATTAATTTTCCTATTGCTATATTCATGGAATATAAATTTTAACCACACTAACAATAAAACTACCACAGAAACACTAAGTGTACTTTCCAGTGCAAAAAATTCAGTGACTGTGCCAGGGCCATTCTGAGTCACCTCTTTCAACTCAAGAATTACACACCTATTCTGGAGATGGAAAGATTTAATCATCCTGCTCAAACCCTGTTATTGCTGGGGATTTTAGGTGTTTCATTATCTTGTTAGACTTTAAAACAGTAATGTCCCTCTTATTTCACAAACCTGATTTGCTGAAACTGTGGGGTAACAGACTTGCAGGTTTTTTTATGACACAATCATTAATCTCTCATTGAGCTTTCATCACCATTTTTCACTTCTTTCTCTCTTATTTACTTGGGGTCGCTAACATAAGTATTATCTCAGTTTGTCATAACTTCTAATTTTTCTTCCTTGAATATTGATTCTACATTAATAAAAAGAACTCAATTACCTATATTCTCTGAGTAACAGCAGTGCTTGGAGATGAAATCTGTAACTGCAGTACAGAGAATCAAGCCTAGTACAATTGCGCAAAACATCAACTCTCAAAACAAAAACTGTGATCTTCTCCAAATTTTCTTTTTTTTTAAAAAAAAAAAAAAAAAGTGTGTGATCTAATTTCTATCATTTTACAACTTGGAAATTTCTATTACACTTTCTGATTTTTGTTAAAACTGTTTAGAAAAATCTTGTTACAACATAAACTGAACTGAAACTGGAGACAAATTGTGCTCTACCTATTTCTATTTCTGATTCCACTTCTTAAGCTGGTTGGGATTTAAACCATTCCTAATACACTTTCTTTTACTCCTCATGATGGCAATTTAGCATATGTCCTTAAAAGCTCTTGCAAAATCTGTCATCCTAAATATAATGAATTATTAATAACTACTTAATCATGCTATGCCATTAAAACCGTAGTTTTAGAGAAAAGATAAAATATAGTAGTCTTCTCATCAGCTTGTTCTTTGGGATTTTTTTATATGCCATATTTATATTTATAGTGGTCTTTTGGGATTCTAGTTCTGTATCAGGAATTGATATATGGAAGAGAAACAATATTTAAAAAATATTAGTTTGGAGGTAATTGTCAGTAATTTAATTTAGAAGGTAAATTAACTGTTATTCTTTTACTATATTAAAAATGTATTTTACAAAATTCCAGCCTGTATTTTCCTGTGCAATTCTTCATAAAAAATAAGGTGTGGTGTTTGTTTTTTTTTTCTTTCACATATTCAGAAAATAATACTTTCCAAAAATAGCATTATATCTATGCAGTAGCAGTAAGAGATTGCAAAAATAACCAATAAAACTGATTTAAACCCCCCCAAATGTACAAAAAATTGGGAAGTTGCATTGTGTACATCAAATCTAACATAATTTACAATGAAAACAAATTCCCTCCAAAGGCTTTGAGGTCCATGCAAAATATTTTTTTTTTAGAAACAGATCCTGTGCAGGAATTAAAATGTATTTTTTACTCTGTTCTTCCTTCTTTCACTCAGTGACAAAATGTTCTCAGCATAAGAAATATCCTCTGATTAGAAAAAGACTGTGGTACCTCAGCAGGTTCCCTACAGCACAGCCTCAGCAAAGCCCATAACTGAGACAGCCCATAACATGACAGCATTTGTCATCTCTGCAGTATATTTGCTGTAATTCCTTTCCTCTGGCTTTTCTTTCAAACCAGATCACAAACAACCTTTGAACAAAATCAGAAAACCAAACTATTTTAATGGAGGAAAAATGACACCTAGGTATTAAGTACTAGATACTTAATTTAATTGCCTTCCTCAAGTCATTTAAAGGATTATTTACTCTGCATAAATGGCCTTTACATTTTTGTTACTAATTTTTGTTTAACATAATTCTCCAACAATCAGATTTTACCTCTTAAAAACACATACACAAAAGCATTTTCAAGATGGTTTTGTTAGATTTGTAGATTACTTTTTCTTTTGAATATTTATTGATTCTAACACAATTAAAACAGAGAAAAATGCTCTGACCTGAATGCTTTGTTCATAGATCTATCTTTTATAATAAAAGTCAACAACAATTTTACCACTAGCACAGAATCTAGCCCAAACTTATCACAGAATTTACTTTTGATTTGAAAAGTCATTGAAATGTAAAAAGCAGATTTATATCTATGCCTAAATCAACCATCAGAAGTCCCAAATTCTGAGATTTTAAACAGACTGTTTTGTGCTTGTTTGTTCATTTTAAAACTTGAAATACTTGATATAGCTCCTTTTTCCAAATATAATACCAAAAACTATTGGGAGGACCAGCAGAATGTATTTCATTAGCCATCTTCCATGAGAAGAGAATTGCTAAATAAAAGAAGAAATTGAGGGTGTAATCACTATATTTTATCTAGTAATAAATTCCAGTTCTAACATAAATAGTGGAGAAACACTGAAAACCACAGAGCTAAAAAGGAACTGATAAAATTGTCTGACTTACTTTATATAGTTCCTGCCATTTACAATGATATTTTATTGCTTTGTACCAGCTTTTTCACATTGGATCGTAACCTCTGCATGTATGTATGCATGTATTCATATATGAATGATGTAAAACCAGTTCATAAACAAGCACGTTATAACCACCACCTTCTCACTAAAAAACTGTCAAAACTCTGAAATCATGGGAAAATATTCTATCATAAGTGGAAAGATGAATTTTTTGTCATTACCAATACTGTTGTTAAAAGACGAAGCGAAAGAAAACTGACAAAATACAGCTAACCCACAGATCTGTTTCTAATAATGCCCATACAAGTGAGAGAAAAATCTTAGTTGATTTGGTTTATTTGTCTCCACTATTGGCATTCTGTCATTATTCTACTCACTTCCAGTCTCTCTAAGTTGAAACCTCATTAGATATTCTTACTGTTTCAGAGAAGAAACTACACCCCAGGTGAACACTGTTTTATGTTGTGTTTTCTTGTTGGTGGTCTGTGATTGTTTGAGAAAGACAGCTATTTGTGTTCCATAGCAATGAGGACTACACCAGAGGGCAGGATGCATGTAACATGATACCAGCAGTACTTGTGAAATATCTAAGGTGATATAATAACTCTGAATAAAATTCAGGTTCAAAACTTTCAAAAATGTAGGTAGATACTTATTATATCAGCTATATATATATATAAAGTTATATATGTATATAAAACAATAAGTTATGACATCAAGCCCATCTTAATGTCTGAGTAAAGCATTCTTTCAATTAGTTACTGCTAAAATATAAATCTGTCCTTAAGAATGGTAATAAGTGTGTTTTGCATCACATGTTTCAGCCTTGTTTCTACCTGTATGGAGAATAAACACCTTTCCCATAAATTACCTCTTAAGAAAATTCTTCAATGCATACCTGAAATAGTCCATACAATTAACAGAAGACCTGGAAATAGCAAGTCTAGTGTAGACCAATTGTGATACACACAACCAAGTGTGTGCAAGAAATTGAAAAGAAACACTGCATTATTTCTGACCCTCCTTCCAAGTAGTAACTCAGCTTTATAATACTTTTTAATTCAATGAAGTTATTTCACTTCAATTTCAATGTTACTTCAGCTGAAAAAAATGAAAGGAAAACAAACGCAGAAATACGGCTAATTATAGTAATTACTAAAATTTATATCTTCATTTCACTTCACAAAATATATGCTTAGGTGACTGCTCACTATTTATAACTTATAAACTGAATAATAATGGAGGTTGAAATTATTTGTACATGTCATTCTGCTTTAGAATTATACATTCTATTTTAGAGCCTCTTGTGAAACCTAGATGGTCAGACACATTTGTAATTTATTTACAATAACAATATTTACAATTTACAATAACTTAATTACAATTTAGTCTAGACAGAAGGAAAGTAATATCACTATTTAGTGAGGTACTCTATATAGTTACATCAACTGTTTCACCTAATGTTCCCACAGTATGAGAGTAAATGATCCTCAATGCAATTAAAGAATTTTAGGTTTACCTCCCAGCCAAGTAACTGTAGCTAAACTAACCAGAAAAAGCAGTAACTTTTTTCAAAGTCTTAAAATATACTTCAGCTTTAAAAGAGCCCCCAAATGTTTAAAAGCAAAGAAACTTAAAACACTGAATTAGAATTTATGAAGGAGAAATTGGAACAGGAAAGATACTGCTTCTGCCTGAGGTGCAAAGACCACATCAGATGCAAAGGACTAAGAAAGAAAACTGCTGGGTTTTGGATACCTCTGAAGAGAGAATTTTAACACAGCAGAGCCTTTGCTCTGTTTCCCACAGGTTGTAGGTTTAAAAAAGAAGTGGTAAAAGGGGGAAGAATCATTGTTCCTTATGGCAGACAACAAGGACTTAATATGGCTTCTCATTATTCCATATCCCACTACGATATCCAAATTTTTTCACTTCAACTAAAATAGCAAATCAAATTCAGGAGTTTTTGGCAATTCAAATCCTATTCACTCAAAATATCTCTTTTAATCTGAGTTTTGACCTCTGTAAAGATTTTAAGAGACATCATTCTGTCCCATCCTGAAATAGTCTGCAGGCTGAAGCTAATACTTTAGAACTGAGAGTTTAACTTTAATTTACAGCTGCTTTCTTTATAATAATACTACATGGTAAAGAGTGTGTGGATGTATATATAAAACTATAAGTTATATATAAACTATACATAAAAAGAGAGAAAGCATGCATACCTGTGTCTCTATGTTGTACAGGATTTAATATTGCTTAACTAGTTTAGAAAACAGCCTATACTATATTGCATCAATAGTACATATTTCACTGGTGGATTTAAAGTACAATGTTTTTAGAAGACAAAAAACTTCGTATAGGTCACTCATTTTGCAATGAGAATTTCAACTGCCACTCACACTCAGACTACTGCCTTGTTATGTAAGCAGTGCAGTAACACTGTCTGCTTATATCTTGCATTATTACAGTGTATTACAGATTACTTCTCTTCAAGTTATAAAACCAGCTGGGTAGAAACAAGAAGGTATGAGAGAGGTGTCAACTGACAGGAGGTAAAATGTAAAATCCCAGTAAGAAAACAAAACAACAAAACCACAACAAAACAATGCACTAGCAGAATGAAAGACCCAAAAACTCCAATTCTTCTCTTTTACTGAGGGAAAGCGGCATATTTCTGGCTCTTAGCTGCTATGAAAAAGGATAGTAGGTACTCGTACAAAAAGTACAATGGCACTTTGTGCGTATTGTCTTCCTGTGGTCCACTATCTTTGCTGCTCGATAAGGTCATGACTGCAACTGCCACACTAGATACACTCACTCCAAAGAGACTATCCTGATAGGGAGAGAAATGAGAAATAAAACAGTGGAGGATATCCATATATCTGTGATAAACTTCAGGTGTTTCTCTGAAGGTGACGCACTCGAATGTCCTGGCAGGCGCTTCTGGTAGGGTCTTAAAAGCTCTTCTGGTCATCTGTGCAACTCAGCCCACATTCCTTCCTGGTCCTAGAAGAAGATGGCTCAAACAGAGATTAACTTTCTGTTTTGTCAGAGCCAAGACTCAAATGCATTGATGATCAATATCTGCATCTCAGGCCTATTCCAGAAGCCAGTATCACTATTTATGAGACAGAGGAAAAGGCATTTAGTTTGACATTGAAATCCCCTCATTCCCAGTACAAAGCATGAATGATTGAATTGATGTAACTTCATCATTGCATATTGGCCCAGATAATAAATGCTACTGTATTATGAAGAACAGAAGAAAAGGCACAACTATTGCTATATAAGACAGTGCCGAAGCAATCTTTACATAATAATCCAGTGCTGGTGGAGAGCAGGATGATGCAATTTCGTACCTCTGTAGTTTCAGCTTAGTCAGACAAAATGGTGTCAAGAGGATTGCCTCATTCACCACAGTGACTGCGTGGCCCTGGAAAGCTCGTGTCTTAACACATGATGTAGAGAAGGGAAGAAAGAATGCTGGCATATAATCAGAATTGATCCTTTTCCTACAGTTCTGGCAGCCTTTTGAGTCATCAAGGCCTGAAAGATCAATTTAGTCTGGCTGAACTAGGGCAGCTGCCTGGTTCTGACATCAAATGAGGCCTCTGTGGCTGCCAGAGCAAAAAGCTCTAGAGCTCGACTCCCTGCTCGTCTTGCCTGAGGCTTGAACCACAGGCAGGATTTTGGCCATGGGGCTCTGAGGCAGCACAAACGCCCACAATATACATTGAAATGGGATGTGATTGTCCCAGATAGCACAAGGCCAAAAAGGCTTTTAGTGAAGTCACCAAATGCCAAGGAAGAAGGAAGAGTAGCTGAACAGCAAGATACAAAAGAAGTATTCTGTCTCAATAGGGTAGGCGAACAGACAGGAGCTAAGGTGGTGGTGACATTCCATTTTGTACCCCAAACTGAGCAAACAGTGAGAACACATTAAAAAAGTCTTCTATGGATGCTGAAAGGGAAAACTCTGTTTCAAGCTGTGAGCTATGAACATACACCTCTCTGTAAGAACGTATATGCGACTTACTCAAAGAACATACAGTATGTATCTGTACACGTATTAACAGAAACATACACTCGTATCAGATACAAAATAAAACCTAATTTGTTAGTTTCTATAAATATTTAGATATAAGGCCTAAGAAAATCAAGAATCTACCCAAGGCTTCACAACAGGTTTCAAAATAACTTCTATAATCTCTAACTCTAAAGAGAAAAAGCTAAGATGATTGATGTAAATTGGCTTTATTAAGAGAACGGTAACTTATCAACATGTATTTACCATGAAAAAACGTTCATTTTTTTGTGTCTTGAAAACATCTATAAACCATAACAGAATATTTGACTATTAAATTGTAGGTAATATAAGATATGCCTTATATGCACAATAAAAGGTCAAAATCATTGTGTTATTGATTTACTGATTTATACACTTAAATACCTATTTATACATAATTCAGATACTATCAATTGTTTTAACATATATAGTACCACATATGACTTCTTGTCAAACTCTAAGCAATCTTTCCTTTTTCAGTTTTTAAAGAATGTACATCTTTGCAGGCTCACATGAAAAACTGAATGTGCAGGACATGAGAAGAATTGCCACACAAACGATAGCATAAAAATACTTCTGCCATGTCTTTTATTATCAGAAACAAATCAAGTTAATTTCAGACTAAGCCCTAGAAAAGTTCGCAACAATCTTCTCGTTTTAGTAATTTGACTAAATCTACATTAAAAACCACTCAAAAAGCTGTTTATTTGCCACTATAAAATTTACCAAGACTGACAAGCTCTCAATGTCGCTGATGAATTGCAATATGCAGAAAGAACTGTGGGTACCTGAATCACTGTGCCGTAACACAGAAGTTGTTGAAAGTAATAATTTTGCTTTAACTATACCTCTTTCAAAATATGTATAATGTTAACCCCAAAGACTGAGTTTTAAGGAGAAAAGGGTGAAGCTTGTGAGACATAATAGGGATATTAATTTCTGTTGTCTTGTCCATAGGGATGAAGAGTAGCGTTTGTAACAAACATATACTAAGTTTTGGCACCTAATAGATAAGCCAGTCTATGTCAACAACTACAGGGCTGTGGTACAAGATACAGGGTGAATGGGGTGGTAGTTCGGCATACAGTTGAGACTAGTTAAATTTTTTTTTACCGCACAGGACTCCAAACAGCTGTTCTGTGGCCAGTGCTTGCAGAACCTTCCAGAAGGGCAGAAAGCAGGTGCCTGCCCAGCAACCACCAGGTGCCAGGGGCGTCTCAGGCAATCAGCACTGGGTGTGCCCTACCCAATCCTGTAGCTGCAGAGAGACGGTGAGAGGGCAGGAGAGGCCACCGAGGGCTAGGGGTAGTACCTGGGGGGTGCTGCCAAGAATCGAGGTCTTAAACCTTCACAGTCGCTAACAATGTTTCATGAGCTCCAGGCTTGAAGAGATTTAGCAGGAGGCTTAGTAGACCACAAAACAATTTTTTCACTTAAAAAAATAGGAGAAAGCTCTAGGTCTTAGACTTCAGGGCGATCCCTGTCATGACGCTGTGCGCAGCTGGGTACCTGGGGCGATCTGGCTGCTGGGGGCCAGTGCTGCCGTGTAAGCTGACAGGAGAGCAGACAGGTTGCCACTTGAAACTTCCTACCTTTTGGCACAAACATATAGGAACTGACATGCCTCCTTGAAGTGTTTCATTTCTGATGAATGAGCACGTGCATCCCAAAGAATGGCACTTCACTGGAAGCTGACTTCCTTGAAGTTGAAAATGTCATTTGGAAACAGAAAGAGAAAAGCAGCTGCTGGGCAACATGTATATGAAGCACATTAAAAAGTTAGAGGTAATAGTGGACAAAGTAAAGACAAAAACTGAGCTCAGAGAGTCAAAAGGCAGTCTACTCTCTGACTATTATTCTTAGAAAATCTTGTTCTGTGGTTTCCCTCCCCACCTCTTGTTTTGTTTCACAGAAACACCACAGAGCCATTCCCAGCAAGTCTAAAATCAGTGTCAGGTTTTGTTCTTGAAAGACAAGAAGTGAAAGAATGCAAGGATAAAAGCTGATTGACATTTAAATTGTATTTGTGATACTGCATCACAATAAATGGAAAAGAAAAAGGTGAACAAAAGCCAGAAAGAAGTTCAGAAAATATTGCAGCATATTCACCTTAATTGCTATTATATAGTACTCTTTAAAATTAAGATTAAATGACATAAAGTAGAATAAGTCAAGAAAAAAGTGGTAGTGGATAAAAAAATGATCATTCAGTCAAGAACAATAGATCGTATCTCTGAAAATCTGGTTTTCTGTGTTGTTCCAAATACATGGTGAAGCCAGATCTAAATAAGAGCAGGATCATAAGATGAAATCTTATACCACAGATTTATCTTCTATAATCCTTTGCTCTTCTTAATCTCAGAATGCCATATTTTTTGAAGATGTGCACTTCGGCATAAGCTGCTTCTGTTAGACATATGTACGGCCATTACAAATAGAAGCAAATAGTTATTTACAGTGATTTAATTCTCATGCATAGAATTCTAAATATAAACATTCCTTAAAACAATTAAATTTGGAATAGCAAGCTGAAACAAATCTTCTAAACTAGGGAAAACAGAGAGAATAGGCATAATAAAGCCAAAATTTTATCAGTGAGTATCAATGAGAGATACTTTTGGAAAATATCTGTGTTGCCTTCATAATGATATGATTGTTTTTCTTAAAAAAATCTTACATAAATAGATGAATTAAAAAAACTGATTATTTAAGCAGGTCATTCACTTTGATGCTCACTATACTGAAAATTAAGCAAATTTTAAGACAGAATGAGTAACCAAATCAATTCATCTTTTAGCTTTAGTTCTAATATCATGACAGAATGACAAAAGCAGAATTCTAATTCACACATTATTTTTAGTAATCAAAGCCTGTTTTATATTTTCTGCACAGATTTATTTATTGTGAAACAAATTCTGTTACATATTAATGAATACATAATACAGATTGCAGAACTATTACGACTATGCATGCTGTGTTCTACACTGACACACTCATCAGGCAGCTGATTAAAAACATAGTAGTCTCAAAAATTGCCTCAGTTCAATATTCTATAAGATGTTATTAATAATTATATTTCTTTCGAGATATATGGCTCTTTAATTTATCTTTGGCATTATGCATTTTTAGAAAACCTTTCTTTTTTAGAATTTACTGAATCTTTGTATTTCAAATGGCAAAGATAGATTTTAAAGTTTAGCAATTTTAAATAAAATGTCTTTCTGGTATTACCTGCCAAAGATCTCTGAAAATGAAAAAAATTCATACAATACATTACATAAGAGATATCTCCTCCTTGATATTTTTTAAAATTTCATTTTATTTTACTTTTTAAATTTCTAAATCATAATGGATGCACGGCTATATAGATACTGTTGCTATCTTTTATTTCTTTTCTTATGAAGGCTGAGTTGATGTCCAAATTTACCCCATGTTGCATAAAAGCCTGCAAATTCTTTAAGATCAAAGAGAATTTAAAAAAAAAAAAAAAAGTCCCGGGATGGGTAACCTCATCAATAATTTATTCTTGAGACAGGACAAGAAACAGCTTGTAAGTTGTAAACAAAACTGAAAACAAGTTCTATAATCTTTGTTTCCCCATGTTTTGGAAAAGGACATTATGGCATTCCTCTGCCGAATAATATATTCTTACTAACAAGGACAGTACAACCTTAATGATCTGAAACTCATTTGTCTGGGAGACATAAGATTCAGTCACATAAATGAATCGTGGATAAACGAGGGTCACTGAGCAAAAGATCCTGCAGAGTCTGTAAGCTCCACAGGACAGAAACTCTCTCCTGCAGAGCCTTTCTTCTGAGAAACAAGTAAACTCTGCAGGCTCAAACATTTCTGTACACAATATTTTAAACACAAAAAAACAGATGTATTGAAGCAGCCCCAGCAGACACACCAAACTTTGAGATAACTGGATGTTTTGTTTATCACAATTGTGCAGTTATATGCATGTGGTGTTTGGATTGCTTGATCTTTCTGTTTGTTTTCATTTTTAAATTACAGTGCTGCTTGTTCATTTCTAGATTTCCTTTTACATTACTTTCAGGACTCCTCTTTGTTTTTTCCCATTTAGAAAATTCTTGGTTATGTTAGACTAAAGGGCAAAGGTCTAGAGTAAAGTTTATTAAGGAATGCTTTACTCCAAGAGGTAAAAAGAAGCACAGATCCGTTACAGGTTCAGATTTTTTCCTGTGCTCCCTGTTGACTTCTCTGTATGTACACTGTTTTTTTTACAAGGGTAGTAAAAAACAGATAAGATCACCTATGACAACAAGCACAAAATAGCAGTAGCATCTGTAAATGAATGAAAACGCTCTAGCAAAATAAGCACTGTATTACATTAGGATATAATAAAAAAATGTTCTATCTTGATAAGAATTATTGTCCTATAATTTCAAAGTATTTAGTTTTTAGTGGAAATAAGAGAATTTTCCTGCAGGGGATATCTGAAGGTAGAACCATCTACTATTATAATACCCTATAATAACCAAGATAAGTGAGATTTAACAACTCGGCAGGACTGGAGTTTATATCCTGCTTGGAAATTATAAAGTACAGTAGCAGTCAGCCCTCTTTTCCTGTGGCTCCTGCAAAAGAGTTGTGATGTTTATTATACATACTGAGCCTTTTTACCCCAACACAATACATTTCTGATATTGCTGATGATACATTTTAAGAATATACGTGTACTGAAAAAAATAAAGGACACATTTGGATAGATATTAATCAGAAACTACACAATGGGAAGTAAGAAGAAATAATTAAAGATGTTTTGTACCTGTAGGTTAATTCAAACTGGCTTTCGATAGCAAATATTTCAATTAAAATGGAAACTGACTGGAAATGTTTGAATGTTTCTTGGCAAAATCTCCTGTCCTTGCAGCTGACCTATTAATTTGTATCAGTAAAAAAATAATCTGCCATTAAGCCACCTTTTTTTTTTTTTTTTTTTTTTTTTTTTTTTTTTTTTTTTTTTTTTTTTTTTTTTATATATTTTTTTTTTTTTTTTTTTTTTTTTTTTAAATGAGTTACAGGATTTCAGTGTGCCACAAAAGGAAGCTATGGTGATCTAATGAATTTTCACCCTGCCTGAGAAAATGTCATCTGTTCAGCTATCCAGCTGCCATCTTCTAAGCTAGTCCAGAAGCAGGCATGGCTTCAGCCCTACTCCTTCAGACTACTCCCGTTTCACGTTGGAGCCGTGGAATCTGTTAGCTTATACAACCCGTTCTCTTTCTCACCTCTTGGTGAGCAATGGATCAGCACCTCAGGTTCCTCCAGGGCACATTGCATAGGAGGGGACAAGAAATGGAGAAGGAAGAAGGACAATTCAGCTGGCAAGTTGATCGTGACACTGTGCCCAGGAAGGAAGCTGGTAGTGACAGAAGGAGGGGGAAGAGTGGCAGGACAGAATGAAAGGTTAGATGGGACATCCAGATGTAGGTGAGGCAGACATGAAGATTGTTGGTGGGCCTAGAGTTGAGTTTGGTTTTGGATGAACTCATGCAGATGTAGGGTGGACTAGACTGATACAGGATTTGGGGATGGGAATAAATAATTGCTGGGAAAAGCATAGGAGAATGAAAAGGATGAGAGCTTTTGTAACAAAGCAAAACAAACAGTTCTAAATGCATTTAGATGAACCAGCAGCAACACTCATTGTCACACATGCTTGCATACATCCATGCACATGCAGAGAGCTACATCTGTATTGTGATGACATTTTTCAACGCCCTAATTTTTTGGTCAATTTCCCATTGGATTTTGAAACACTGCAGCTGAGAAGACGATAACTGCTCCCGTATCAAGGAAGAGCTCGATCTGGTTCATTTTATCTGAAAATCCATAACTGTGAATAGGAAGCACTAGTATAAAAGTGGCCTTAGTTTTACCACAATTCTTAATAATAACAAAGTTAAATGTTGGGAGAAAATGTTACTTTTATCATTCTGTAGTGTTGCATATGATTTTTTTTCTTCATACGGAATTAATTAATTCAGATTGAATTGTTAAAGAATATATGAACTGAGTGTAATGTTTTTGTTAATTCTTTTCCTTTTGTTTATTTACAAATATCTACAAATTGAGAAGATATACTACCTATTTTTCAGGATATTTAAGTGAAAACGTGCTAAGATGTATGAAAAAATAGCATGATAGTAAAGTTTCACCTGTTCTAAAAATGACAGCAACAGCAAGCTATAACAAAATATGTACTGAGACAGTATAAACCAGTACTGTTCAACATAGAATCATTTAGGTTGGAAAAGACCTTTAAGATCATCAAGTCCAAATGTTAACCACTAAACCACGTCCATAAGCTCCACATGTACAAGTCTTTCAAATACCTCCAGGGATGGTAACTCAACCACTTCCCTGGGCAGTCTGTTCCAATGCTTAACAATCCTTTTGGTGAAGAAGTTTTTCCTAATATCCAATCTAAACCTCCCCTGGTGTAACTTTAGACCGTTTCCTCCTGTCCTATCACTTGTTACCTGGGAAAAGAAATCAACAGCTACCTCACTGCAACCTCCTTTCAGGTAGCTGTAGACAGTGATAAGGTCTCCCCACAGCCTCCTTTTCTCCAGGCTAAACAGCCCCAGCTCCCTCAGCTGCTCCTCATCAGACTTGTGCTCCAGGCCCCTCACCAGCTTTGTCACCTCCTCTGCACTCTCTCCAGTATCTCATTGTCCATCCTGTAGTGAGGGGCCCAAAACTGAACATGGTATTTGAGGTGAGGCTTCACCAACACCGAGTAAAGTGGCACAATCACTTCCCCAGTCCTGCTGACCACACTATAACTGACACAAGCCAGGATGCTGTTGGCCTTTTTGACCACCTGGGCACACTGCTGGCTCACGTTCAGCTGGCTGTCAGCCAACTTCTCTGGATCCTTTTCCACCAGGCAGCTTTCCAGCCACTCTTCCCAGAGCCTGGGGTTCCTGTGACCTAAGTGCAGGACCCAGAACTTGGCCCTGTTGAACCTCACATAATTAGCCTTCCCCATAGATCCAGCTGGTCCAGATCCCTCTGTAGACTCTTCCTACCCTCAAGCATATCAATGCTCCCATCCAAGTCGGTGTCATCTGCAAACTTACTGGCGCTGCACTCAACCTCCCTGATTAGCCAGGACTGCTGATAAATAATTGAAAGTGGCTTGATGAGCACCTCCATCAACTGTTGTTTAAGGCACTCTCAAAAGAGAATGCATGAAAGAATGATGTACGTCAGAAATGAGGTTCCCATGAGGTTCACAAACATGTCTGCAAGAAGACTTACCCATGTTATTATCTTTCCTCTGCAAAGTCTCACTTGTACCTCTGCTTAGAACACGGAAGAAAATAAAAGTATTAACTTAGGCTGGAGGATTCAAAGGAAAATAATACTATAGTTGCGACCACTAGTTCTGTGTCCTAGTCTGAAGCAAAGAGAGGCTGTTGGAAGATGAACGACAGCCACGAGCTTGGAACCTCCAGGCAGATTTACTTTTTACTTTTTACTTTTTTCCACAAGGCAGATTCAGCTCCACAGTGTTTTTAAATGAGAGCTATGCTTAAAAACACAACTATACATTAAGAAAGGACCGGCAGAGTAACATCTAACACGTTGAAAGACATCTGAAATATCTGTTTCAAGTGAATTCTAGTGAGAAATAGTTTCAGACACAAATGCATTACTTGAAACACAAAACAGTAAGCAAGTATGAACACTGCTAACCTGAGAAACCTGGTGGTATTTTGTAGTACATATATATAATGGCCACGTTTCTTTCATGTGTTAAAAATTTTGATAGACTTTTAATTTCCAAAACATAATACTAATTTAGCTTAAGTATAAGAAAATACCTTTCAGGTAATGGAAGCAAGTCTTTTTACAAATTCTACTGTCCGTACTTTAGGATACCTTATCTCACCAGAGTAATAGTACCTTCTTGATGATGACCTGGCAATTGCATTAGCACTGTTGTAACAGTTTAGTAATCTGAATGGGAGAATTTGATACCAAGTGAAATATTTGCTCTAACAGTGTTTCCTGGTGAGAAACACAACTGAAAAACCAAGAAAGAACCATAGCCATTTCCAGGTCAATATATCACTTCCATCATTACCTGTGAATGAGCCATGTATTTCTACAACAATTCTTAAAATTTCAGCATAGAAAAACTGGCACAATGGTTAAACACACAGAAAACATGTTTGTTTCAGTTCAGAATTAACACAGATAAGAGTGCATTATCACACTTGCCAGAACTGGCTTTAGACACCACACTGAGGAATTAAAATGTCATATAGGATATTGGTAGGAATAGTAGGAATAATCTGTCTACCCTGAGCAAAACAATGAACAAATAAATGACTTACTGTTTCTGAAAAACATAAAACTGCATTGTAAAGTCATATTAAAGAGCCTCATGCACAAATCACTACCTAACCAAAGAGTTTCTTTTAGCTGAAATAGAACTGGTCATCCAATTCTCAATTTTCATTAAAAAAAAGGAAATTTAATCTCTCGCTCCTATACTTGTAGGAATGTTTAAAATATTAATAGATCATAATTCATAATAATTAATTGCTCGATCTGTAAATATTTAGGGATGTTTAACTATAATGGTCCATATATTTCTGTGAGCCTGTAACTGAAGTCTGTTTGACATCTAAATATCAGAATAAACTGATCACTTTTAGTAGTAACACATTGACATGATTGATGTATGTGTCAGCATATAATAAAATAAGATCAGAACTTCATTTTATTCAGTTGAGGTTTTGAAGGTTAGTGTGAACCATACAGAACTGAAAGTTTTGCCTTCAAACCCAGGAATTACTGCTGGTAACTTCTGCTTTGGTCCAAAAACATCGCCTCTGAGACACAAACCAAGATGCAAATCCACGCTTCTTGTTCAAAAAAAGGCAGAAAAGCAGTGGTACTATCTTTCCTCCACTCAGATTACACATGAGATTTCCTCTGAAATGCAATTATCGTTACAAGAAACTCTTGCAACAAAGGTTAAAAAATTGGCAGAAGCAGAAAATAAGTTAATTTATGTATTTCAGAAATAAACGATTACATACAAATGGGAAAACCAAGGTGTCATAGATTTGAACCTATGCATTAGGATACACTATATATATAATACAAATCTGGTGTGCTACATAACAATTTCTGAGTGACCACAGGAAAGATCAAGTAATAAATGGTTTGTAGAGATTTATAGTAATGATTTGTAGTTTGTAGAAATGTATGAATAGGTCTTGGTAGAACAAATAAAAAATAGAGCACTCTTCATCCAGAATCACAGTTGAAATACAACAGAGCTTAATGTAATATAACAGCATCTTCTTTTAACATCATATATATATATTATTGAGATTATAATTTGTCTTGTCACTTTTTAAAAAAAAAATTTCAAAGAAGAGTCTGCAAATTGTGAATGTATTTTGTAAGAAATATAATTTGATTTGCTAGAATGCAAGCTCATCCCAAACCGATGTCTTGCATTATAAAAGTCTGGCAGTTTTTTGGGGGGAACATTAGGGAGCCACTTATTATCAACAACAAAGTCTGTTTTCATTTTTTCAAAAATACAACCATTTAGAGAAATGTCAGAAAGGAAGATAAACATTTCTATACAAGATAGACATGTGCTAACCTGTGAAAGATAATTCGAGTAGTCAGCAAATCCCTACTGGCACAAACATGAGGACACACTGGCCAGAAAAATCTGTCTGTTTTTCAGAACGTGTAACACTCCTCTTATCAGGGAAATAAAAGTGTCTCTCACCAAAATCTTAGCTGTCATATTAGCATTAAATCAGTTCCTGCTAGCAAGCATGGTAAAAGACTGTTAAAGGTTTTCATTGTAAATACCATTTTTCTGAGAGCTTAAAGAACACTACTGAAAGGGGCTCTGGGCTAAAATGTGGTGTATTACGTATCTGTTAGACAGCGTGTCTTTAGGCACTCATTTTTTAATTCCTCTACTGAGATAGGTCCAAATAGTAATCTTTAAAAGCAAAGCTTAAGTGAAAGCAATGGTACAGAATCCCTAAGAATGCTCAGGCAACTTGCAATCTGATCCTCCTTGCTGGGATCCCAGTCATAAAGAAAAATATCTCCTGGTTCCTTGAAACTCCTTTTAAGTAAATAGATTCAAGATGACCACAGTTTAAAGACAATTTGTATTTGGAATAATTGCAGATTTCATATGTTGCAGTGAGAAAACTCTTCATGAGCATTCCTGCATCATCATTTCTCCATCTTTCCTTCATGTTATTGTAAAAGAAAAAACAGATATACCACTGAGAGACTGATCTAACCAAAATATTCCCATTTCTAAATAAGAGGTTCAGAACAGTCATCATGCAAGCACTTAAGAAGGTAAACATCAGTATCATTAGTGACAGGGAAAAAAAAAAAAACCTGTGAATAAGAACGAAAACGTTAAAAAGCCACAAAGAAGTTGAAGAAAGAAAGGAACAATAGAACAACTGCTAGCGGAGTGAGATCTAAACCAAAGATGTCCGGAAACAAGGCAAGAGAGAATATGGAGTACCTTTTAAAAAGAAAAGAGACAGTACAGTTGCCTGGAAAATATGGATTAATGTACCAGCTTAAAAGTAATAACCTACTATCTATCCAAACTGGCCCAAACCAGAAAGGTAGGAGTCAGCCTAAGATACACTTCCGTTTGTGCCGCCAAATCAGCATAAGTAAAAAAAAATTACATTTAGTATGGCCCCAAAATATGCCAGAAATACAATAAATTACATTGTACCTAAAGACTGGTATTTTTTCAACAGGAAATTCAAATGCCATTAATTTTGTCATTGAACCTTTTAAACACTTTTGCCACCTTTGAAGACGTTCAGGAACAAAGAATTCATCTTTCACAAGAAAGGACAAAACAGTATTTCACCTAAATAGTATTTCATATGTTTACTGAAATTTAAAACCAGAATGAAAGATAACCAGCTCTGCTTGTTAGTAATCTTATTTCTACAAGGATTTTGAATTAACATCTGCTTTTCCTGTCAAGCGTCGCTGCTGAAGTTCAGTATCTCTGCAAACAGGATCATAAGCCACTAATACTAACTGGAGCTAAATACTTTGTATCATGATTTATAAAACAAGTATTTCTAAAGCATGCTATAGAACAACATTAAGGTAGGCAGGTCTGTAACTAATCATCACTAGCCTATAATGAAGAATTAGAAAAAGACTTCCATAGAGCCTAAGATCAGATCTAAATAGAAAATGCTTGGCGAGACAAAGCCAGAGGCATACAACAATAGGAAAAGTAGTACTGAGAACATGCTTATCTGGTTGACTTTAGAAAACCACGCCTTCAACAGGTAAACCTAAACATTATCTGAGCATAACTAGATTTGATTTTCATCTTTTAAAGTTTAATGCCACCATCTCCTTTATAGGGAAGCAGGAAGCTAGCTACTGGATGAATGAATTTTTGCCTGAGAAAGGGAGAAAGATACAACACTGGAAAGACAGAAAGATTCTAATTAAAGGGCAAAAGTCTCATTAACACTTCACAACTGCTGAGTTCAATAAGAAGCCATACTTTCAATGAGTGTGCTGGTCTACTTTAATCCACCATATCAACAAGTATTTTCAGTATTTCTGAGTAATTAATACGAAATGAACCTTGAATTTCTACGTATATGTTTATATGATACAAAATCACAATAAAGACTAAAGAGGAGAATGAATCCCCTATCAATGCATCAATTGAAAAAAAGGACGTTTTCAAAAAAAAAAGTAGGGAAATTCAGCATGCAGTGTACAAAAATGTTTGTTTCCAGCTTTTTTTTTTTTTCTGAAGTAACCAAAGAGCTTTTAGAAATCTATGGCAGTTCAAATTAATTTCTGATTCTCTCTCTCATAGAGATAACTATTTCATAACTCTTAAAATTTCTTCTATTTTATCTACTATTCTACTCCAAAAATTAATTAATTCTAGTGTGGAAAAATAAATAAGAATACCCAGCGTACATGTGGTCTTGTAAAGCTCAACAGTTTTAAAGGGAACACAATTCCTTTATTTCCATTTTAGGAAGAGAAACAATAAAGAAATGTAAAGGTTAAGTGATTTGCCCAAGGTTAAATATATCAGCAGAAGGGAAGTCAGAAGTTCATAGATTAGCTGACTTTTTATTAATTAGCATTACATTGATGTATTTTGTAAAACTACAAGTAAAGATTGCTTGCTGTGTAATAATGTATCCTAATAACTCTCATTGGGAATATCCACTTGAAGGAGAAAGGAAGGGACGAGAAAATGAATAGTAACAAATCATTAGATAACACAGTATTCACTCAAGAGTTACAATACAATTCACAAATGAGACAGCTTATTAACTAGGGATGGTGCGTTATCACCTAAAATTGCAAAGGTATCAAGAACTAGAAAATATAAATTGCAGTCAAAATAAATTTGAATAAAAAGTGAAATACCAGATGTAAAAAAACCCACAGATTAGATTTCCAGTTCCTCCTATCAAAAGACATTGCTGATGGACTTTCACAAAGACCTTTTCTGGAGTCTGTTCTATTCAACATTCATAAATGATCTGGCAAAGGGGTGAGAACTGGTGAGAAATGTTCTTGATTAGAGTTATTTGGGATAGTCAGACAAGCACAGACAGCATAGAATTCCAGAAAAAACGTAAAAGACTGAGTGACCAGGAAATACAGATTAAATGTCCTGTAAATAAATGTAAAGTCATGCACAAGAGAAGAAGGGTGGGAATTTAATATTGCATGTAACGTGGTAGGCTTGGAGTTGACAATTACCATGGAGAAATGAGCCAATAGTTCCATAAGTGTTCCATAATAGTTCCATAAGTACTCAGTAAGAAATTGTATAAACCTGAGAACCTCTCATACTTTGAAAACCACATGGAGCATACAAAACCCAAAACGGGGTACAAGGGTGATCAACAGCTTCCATGCAAGTAGCAGGGTAGGATGCTTCTCTTGAAATGGTGATCTCCAAAGAAGAATATAGAGGAGGCTCACAAACTATTGGTGCTAAAGACGGAATGGATAGGCATTCACTGTTTACTGTTGTTTCAGCTCAATCAAATCTAATACAATGTAGCTTCAAATGAAGCCGGAACAAACCACATTTAAAAGAAAAGAATAGTTCTTTATGCACAAAATGAACAAGGTAGTAGACCTGTATAACTCATTGTCAAAGGACACTATTTTAACATTTAAAGTTGTTTATGAGAATAGATTCATGGGGCTGTTCATGGAGATCATATAAATGTGATAAAATTTCTTCAGCTAAAACTGTTGGAGGCTGAAGAATGCCTGGAACAGTATCACGTAATACTTATTTGTACATTTCTCTAGGCATACAGTTATAATCACTGCCCAGAGACAGGATGCTGGCCAGACAATTCTTGCCCTAATCCAGTACAGCCATTCTTCTTTTGCTGCATTTCCCCTACTCATTATTCTCGTGTAGCTCCCTGAAGTGGGCATGGATGCCTTTGAGAAACCTAATGTTGTTGACATGTGATATATGGAAAATACTTGGTCCTCAATTTTGGATTACACTTGGAGGACAGAAGGCAAGAACAATCATAAAACATAGGTATTGCAGTACTTCACTTGTAAACACATGCCTCCTTTATTGGATAAGGTCTGAAACAGAGATTTTTCATGTTTTTCAGATAGTTAAACATTTTTTGCATTATCATGGCCATGAAGTGTCTTGCCTTAAATGCTAAGTTATAAGTAGATCAGTAGACAAGTGCAAACATGGAATCTCTCTGAAAAGTTAACACGTCTCCCAATGTGAATTGCCCTTTGCCACTACAGAATACCTCTTGGCAACAATCAGAATACCAATCAGATTCAACTCAACTTGCTCTAAAGCTTTTCAACTGAAACAACATGGCTTTATAACAGCATTGAGTAGTAACACTTCATTTAATATGTACATTAATTATTGCTGAATTATAATGGAGTTCCTAAAGAGATGTGTAATGTTCACATTAATACTAAATTAATTCATTATGATCAGTGTAATTACAATGAATACTAACTAAATTAATGGCAGTTAGACATGTTAGAAAAAGTGTCACCCATTTACTTGACATGTTCCAAATGGAATACATTTTGGTACTGCATTTGTAAGAGTAGTGTGAATAGTTTGAATAACAGTGTGAAGCAGTGTGTTTAGCAGAGGTTTATTTTAGTATCATGGAACGACTAGTAATTTTATTGTATGTTTTTTAATGTATATACACAAAACAAATATTATCTGAGTTACACAAAAATAACAAAGCTTCAAAACAGTCTGATGCTTCTGTTTGTATTTAGTTCCAGTGTATATACATATATGTATAAAGTCCTAGATGCACAGTCAGAAAATAGACTGATATATGCTGCTGTGCCCCAGTTCTGCTCTCCAGTATTCATTCCAGTGTGCACTTTACAGATCAGACATGTCGGAGATTTAGAATACAGCATTTCCAGGCAGAGCCTGATGCCAGGTGGTATGTTTAGCATGCTTCTGCATTTATATTTCTTGACCTGTTGGCCTAAGCCTTACATAAACTATTCTTGCCTATGGCAAAAGAAATCTGTCCTGGGGATTGTATCTGTAGCCACAAGCCAGATGTCTCTTGGGCTCTTACTGAGTATTAATTGTGCACCTGTTTTCAAGAAAGAACCCAGTTTTATCCATAAAATTTTGGCAGATTCAGAAAAATAGAATATGAAGCCTAATTCAACAGAAGAAACAAAAAGAGTTACTTACAATGCACTTTTCAACAAATGGAATGCAATTTTGTTGCCATCTGTGAGAGCAAAGCAAAAGAAATATAATCTCACATAACTCACAGAATTATGGAAATTTTATGTAATTTATGAGAGTATAGTTAGATGTTATATTACCAATGCGCAACAGGAGTACTATCCTACTTTTTCTCCTGCTACTTTGATACAGAGGCAACATCATCAACTGGATACCTTATTTTGGATTCACATATCTAAAGCAGCACAAATTGCAAAAAACATTCATAGCTTTGGCCAAAGAGGAGGAAAAGTCAATGGACTGGTAGGGCAAACAAGGATTCAAAATGCTGCCAAACACTTAACAAACCATCAAAACACAGCCTGATTCTTTGTTCACACAACAGAAGATACGAAACAAAAAAACTATAATTCTTTAACTTTTCTTGTACTTTCTTGTATTGTATTTCAGAGGAAGATGAACTGTAGCCTTCCGGCAATCACTAATGCAGTGTTTGTATTTTGTGTTGAGATTATCCACTTGGGTGCTGCACTGAAGCTGCCTGGGCTATTTTCACACTGCATCCAGATGCTCCAGTTTTGCTTCAGTGATTCAGAGCAGAGCCAAAATGCCTTAAAGCAATGTTCAAAGGGTTAGGTCTTGATGAACAATTAAAGTACTCAGAAGAAGTGTTTCTAAACATCTCTGACTGGTGCTGAAGTGACTCAAGTGGCCTTGCTGTGCCATGCAGGCAGGGAATATGTAATAGAAAGATTCAGTTCTACTACACACAGCTATGCTTCAGGTGGATGTGTGTTTGCCCCATTTTAATAGCAAAAATTATGACATGTAAGTACAAAAGAAAAAAAAAACCTCCATAATTTTAAGTACAAAGACTGAATATTTGTCTGCATTATACAAACCAAAAGAAAAAGCTGGTTAGAAATATTTCATTAAAAGTTGCACTTGTTATATATTCCTGCTTCCTCACTTAAAACCTAAGTAATTTACTGTTTAAGCAAGAACATAGAACCGGCCTTTCTAATTTTTTTTGTTTTTTTTTTTTTGGTGAATGAAGGGACATCTTGTAGAATCTAAGCATAATTTCACATATTCAGTAATCCATATCTGAAAACTTAACTCAAGCACTGGGCATTGTCATTCCAGTTGGTAAATATTTATGGGACTGGAAAATAATTTTGTAAACCACCGATCGTTTAATTGGAGATTAACTATCTGCTAGATAATATAAAAAAGTCAGGGAAATACATAATGCTCCAGCACAGGCTTGACTCAAGCCAGAGGCACTGAAGCAGAAAGCTGTAGGCACCTTATCATCTAGTGCCAACTAAGGCAAACAATAGAGTTTTTAGAGATTTTCTTACTGATACTAACACAGAGAACTGCAATTTCATATGTGCTTTACATTATTTAAAAAAATATTTCATAGCTTTCAATCTTAAATTTTCCTTCCTTTTGAGAAAAATAATCGAGTAAAGTTCCTGCATTTGCAAGAGTTTCAGTTTTGGGTTTGTTTCAGGCTTTTTTTAAGTTCCTGAACACCAATTTTAGTCTTCTGATACCAGATGAAGCAAGAAAACAATTTCAGGTGGCAAGTGTAGTAGAAGAAGATTTTACCTGAACAATGATAGCACAAGCTTTAAGTTGGAAGAGACAGATTTGATACTGAATACATCCTGTATACTAGGAGGGAGTTAACCCTGGGAGGAGACGTAAGATATCTGAAGGATGTCCTGAAAGTTTCTTACAAAAAAAACAAGCACAAAAAACAAAAACCAAAACCCAAATGAAAACACTGCAAAAATGCACTTCATGATCTCTCCGGCACCTTCTCCTGCTTTGTTTCTGTTAACTTGGCACCTGGTTGCTGCTGCCCGTCAGCTCCTCTACTGTGCTGAATGGCCACTACAGAAGAGACACTCCCCGGTCTATGTGCCCTGCTGATTACACAGACAGGCTACAGGTTTCTTCACACCTCACATTCAGTGCAGTTGTCATCCATGTAGTAATGCTTCATATTTGTATTGACTTTATAAGAGTGGATAATCACTTTAAAGATCTATATCTTGGAAACTTATGTTGTATATTTCTAAATTAGATTTTGCCTTATTTGTGGAATTCACAAAGATTCTTACATAGGAAACAACATAATGTATATAAGAATGACTATTAAAAGTTTTATTACCATTTTTCTAACATGCTGTTTAAATCTAAGGGAGCAGGAAGAAAGAAAGAAAGACTGATTATTTGTTTTTATAATTGTTTTCACCTCTGTAGTTCTGAAAACATTTTTCATTTAAAAATAAAACATTGGCTGAAATACCCTAATCTCTCCAGAACGGAAACTGGTTTTAGGTTTGTGGACTAAGAAGGTCCAGCCTTAACAAGAATGACAGATGCTTAGTTAAAAAAAGAATTCGGGGTGTTTTACTAGCAATATTTTTTGCTTAAATGAGGAACTGTAAGAATCTAATTGCTGTATCCTTTGGCAAAAAAGTCAGCAAACAACAGATTAACAATTAGCAAATGCATCTGACTCTTCTATGAAGAAAGTCGATGTCATTGAAGATTTTGATTAGAAAGTCTTCCAGAAAAATGCATTATTTTGAGAGAACTGACACGTGAGAACAACTCAGAGCTCAAATACATTTCCTATTAGCATTTAATAAAAAAGCACATGCAACAAAACAGATCTGTTAGATATTTCATCAAAATCTGATTTAAAGTGAGAGCATCAGAGCTGCCTAAATACCTACTGTGATATAACTGACTTCCACAGCAGATCTGGATTTCTAGGATGCTAAATGTGTGAAGATTATTCCCTTCCCCCATGAAATGCACTGGCGATCTCTGCGAGTATGTGAAACCAGAAAAGGAAAGGATTTCTTCATTTTCCCAGATAAACTTCTGAAAGGGAGACCTGAAGAAACACAGTCATGAAGGTTTAGCAAGCTTGACTTTGCTCTGTGGATTGTATCTTGATCTTTCTCTTGTTTATCTCTTGGAGAAGGAAGTGCATTTTGTTCTCGATTGTTCGTTCAGTGATATAAAGCAAACGATAGCTTGGGAAATCAAGATGAAAAGCAAGCTCACTCTAGTTAGGGGATGACCATTCTTATTCCTTTAGTACACTTCTAAATTTAGCTGCAATTTTGCATTTACTGCCATACTTTGATTTCATTTTGGACTGACAGAAATATTCAGGAAATATTTAGGAAAAACAGGTGTGGAGAAGAATTATCCTTCATCATTCCTAAAATCAGGATTTTTGTCCAATCAGCAATCTGTAAACATCCGAAACACAGGCAGTGCTGCAGAAGCTACTTAAACACAAACCCAAAGAAATGGAAATGAAAGATTAGGTTTACACACTCTTTGTAAATCATTCATGGAAGTAAAGAGAATCCCCTCTCTCTTCATTTATTCAATAGCTCCGTGGTTAGGGCCTCATCTGATATACAACGTGGGACAATCAGGTTCAAGACCTTCTTTGTCTGCAACGTTCTTGAACCCACATTTTCACTTTCCCAGAAGAGTTCTTAAACCAGTGAGAAATCCTTAACTGGCTTCTCTCGATCCCTATGGAAAAAGCTGTTCTGCATGGATTATTTAAATACTGAGTCAAAGAGAGAGAATGACTCTTTGGTCTGGTGGTTAAAGCATTCACTTGGGAGCACATAGTGAGGTCAAAGTAGCAGTTCGAATAGCTCAGGTGAGAAGACACCACTGCAGAATATCCAGTGACTAGGTGACTCCCCTGTGAGGTAGATAATAAGGGTTTAAATCTCAGTCAGGGGGAAAAAGTTGGAACCTAGTCTTCTATATATAGGAGTTACTGCATTAAAAAACATATAGTGAGTTCTTCAACTTCGTGGGTGTAGAGATGAGTGGGTGGAGAGGGGAAGACGAACAAGAGAAACAGTTGTAGTCTCCTCGCTGCTAGTTTTTGTGAATCTATTCCCTCTTCCAAAAGGGAAAAAGAAAGACAGTCCAATTCAGTCTCAATTTTGAAAAAAAATAGGGACAGTGGGGTTTTTTTTAAGTTTTAGCAATCAATTTATTCACCAAAAATATATGTAAAAACACATTTTTGCATGTATAAAGCTGTCCCCTTGGCCCCTTTTTTTGGCTCTTGGCTTTGAACTTTCTTTTAATATATGTATGTAATATGCACTAAAATATACACTAATATCCCCCGTGGAGCTAGGATTGACTGCCATTTAAGAACTATTTTACGAATTACATTCTCGGAACTCGTGGGGTGAGAGGGAGATATTACAGTAGAAGCTCTGTTGAGTTAACACTTAAAATTGTGCAGAGTACATACATCATACTTTTTAGCACATAAGAAAGGTATAGTCTTGCTTTTTTTCCTTCTTTTTAAACAGTTCATCTGGCAATATTAGCTTTGAATTTCTATGTTATCATGGTTGTAAAGCCACCTGTTTTAATGCAGTATTTTGTATTTCATTTATTACATACTACTCCAAACACATCTGAGTCTGTTTTATGAGAAAATAAATCATTATACTGAATAACAGAAAAGTATACCTGAATTTCTGACTACTTGCCATCAGCACTGACCTAAGAATCCATTTGCTTTCCTGAAGATTAGATACAGATTTTTGTTGTTTAAATTTGAACAAAGCAAAATTCACTTACGGTATTTAAATCTTATTTTTCTTTCATTGTCACTATTTCACTCCTAAAACCTTCATGTTCTTCTGACAGCATTCAGAAGCTCCAGGGATATCAATGACAAGTTAACTGGACGCAAATCTTTCACACAGAAAGTGGGTTTCAATAGCAAAAGCCTGGTAAAGCTGAAATGTTAAGCTAGAAATTCAGCATAACTTTGGGTAAAGGAACATTTCCAGCTTAACACAATTACTTCAGTAATTGGAATTGCTGATTAGATAGATGTTACATATTCAGAAATAGCCATTAGGCCACTGCTGTACGATTTATTGCCTGCTGGTCTGCATCTCTATATAGCACACATAGGCACTATTTAGTTCTTAACAAGAATGTGAGGACTTGCTGCTGCTTTCATATAGCACTTACTTTTCCTAAATATGAGTGCATGCAAAAATAACGTAATCTTTTCTATTTTGTCTGCTAATAACAGGGTGAAATAATTTTTTTTTTTCATTCTAGTTTTTTACCAATGTGCTTACTTGCATAAATTGTGCTTCTCATAGAAAGTGTAGCTTTTTAAAGTTTCCCATGTTCTATTCTTCCCCCAACATTCTCAAAAAAAGTAAAATATCCAGTTAAGGAAACTAATGCATTTTTCAATTAGAACTTTTTGAGGGAGGTGGAAGAACATTTTAGGGTAGGAAACACCCGTTTTTCGACCAACTCCAATAAAAATATAATCATAATTCTGCTTTGACGTGAATATCTAAGAGGTGTAATAGAAAATGAACTATTATTGATCAATGGCGCATACCAATAAAATTTATGTTGTTTCTATCTCATGTATATTTATGGGATAACTATTCGATGCAAACACTTCTATGGGGAAGTTCCTCCTCATATGACTAATGGAGCAGGTATCAGTTTTGACAACAGTGGAATTTGTTATTAAGGTTTTATTGGTTATTGCAACAGGTCACTGACTATGATAAACACGCAGTGGTCTAGAGGAGGTTTCACATAAAGAAATTTGTAGAATTTTGCCTTTCAACTATATAACGAATATTTCACAAAACAAAAATATGGCCAAATGGGCTTAAACTAATTTTTTTAACTTATTATGGAATCAAGTGTAGGAAAACACCAAACAACTAACCACGCCCCCCACCGCCTTCTTATGATGTTATTTAGAAACACCCATAAAAAATGTTAATGCATTCAATAGATAAGCAAACTGGAAAAATATTCAAGTTTCACTAATTACTTTTGCTAAAAAAAACCCAAACAGTTCAGAATTGTATTAGTTAAATTTAGAGATATAAATTTCCAATTCCACGATTTTGCTACCTGCGAGCTACTGAATAATTCACCTTAACTTGCGTTAGTTTCAGTATCACTGAGAAGAAAGCATTACTGGACAACTCAATGCAGGCCGATGCAGCTTCCATCACAGAAGAAAAAGTTTATCACTGAATCCTCTATGATCAGGACTGGGCACATGTTTTTGTCAGAAAAACAAAACAAACCCAACAACAATCACATCGATAACACGGATGCACTGTTTTCATCACATAACACAATACTGTATTGTCTTTTTTTTAAACTTTGAAAAAGAACAGGACAAAGTAAAAATTCATGGCTCAGTATGACAATATGCTGCCTTTTTTTGTATAAATTAGTTCAGAAACAATACAATGATCCTTAGTGACTGAAAAATAGAGAAAAAATAATTAAGAAATCAAAGCTAATATAATAATAAGCTTGGTGCTACACTGCACGATATTCTTGTCCAAAATTGTTCGCTAATTTATATAAAACCAGAAAAGTAAGTAAATTGTTTCTGGGTTATTGGTCTCTTAATCTTGTATATTAATTCAGGTAATGTACCACTACAGCTAGCTGCCATTTAATTATTTTCATTTATGTACCATTACACTCCATTTTCATTACTTCTGTTGCTGAGAAAAAAGTGGAAGAATCCACTGTATTTGTGTTGTTGTCTTATTTCCAGCCCTCATAGAGCCCTTTTTTCTTACTGAAGAGAGAATCTTTCACAATCTCGAACGTCAGTTTTTATTTCTTTAATTAGGAGTTTCTATCAGGACCTTTTCAGTGAACTCTTCGCATTTTAATATACTTCCGCTTTACTACTCGAGCTGATTGTTTCAGAGTTTGTGCAGAACACATTCCTGATCTGCAAGAAAGCTACTTTCAAGGTCTTTCATATTCTGCCATAATCCCCTGGTAATTACTAAGGCTCTTTGCAACAATAAGCAAGTCTGAGAGTTTTTCTATGGTTCTTCATCACACATTAAATTGTACTTGGACTTTTCAGCTACATTTCCTTCCCTTGAGCCTCAAACTTGCATACAAAATCTGTGAGATGCCAAAACACAAGAACTGAAAGGTTATGATGATGGCAACTCTGTCTATACAAAGCGTTGATTAAACGAAATACAAAACACAGCTTGGACAAAGGCTTCACTTTAGGAGCAGTTAAGTCCTCATTAGAAAAGTGAAGCTGACAGAGCTTAAAAACACTTATTTTATGGCTGATAACCATTAATCATCTTCACTGATGCTTTTCCCCCCCTAGGATTTTAACAGCACTTTTGAATGTTCCTCTGTAATTACTCATACTTTTTTTGTTTGTTTGTTTGTTTTGCTTTGTTTTGTTTTTAAGGGAAGAAAGTGCCTTCCTGACAAAGAGAAAGATCTTGCCAGATTTGTGACTTAGCTGTAGCTGTTACTTCAGGTACATGACCCATGAGCTATCAGAAGTCACCTTTCCAATTATTGTACGTATATAAAGGACAAAGCTACAATACATATCTTCACAACTAAAAAAATCCTCTTTATTCTATTGTCATTTTCCTTCATTGAGTTTCCTCTATCTATTGCTTGTAGATGAAGAACATACTAGTGTGGTTTCTTAAAATCTTCAAAGGGCTGCACTAGGTTCCATCTATAGCTCAAAACTAAAATTATAAGTGTTCAGAATTCAGTAAACCACTCCCATATCTCTGATCTTGCCTTAGTGTAGAAAGCTTTAACAAAAGAAACAGCTGTAAGCAGTTTGCTGCCAATATAACTGGTCTAAACTATGTTAAATAATGTTTTGGGATGAGAATAGAGTAAAAATGGTCAGATAATGATCCCTACTTTTGAGAGGACATCCGTAATGTTATGATAAATTTTGTTGAAAGGGTTGTGATGCTAATTTCTGATGTTGTGGCAGCATGTAACATGTCTTCTGTTAACTCTTACCTTAAGTTTTCCAGCTTAATACATTCTGCTTTTAACCATTTTTTTAATATATTCTGTTTTAACCAACAACAGGGGAAGCTAATATCTATTGGCAAAAAATGAAATGAGACTAGACAATTGTGCAAATGATTTTTCGGTATTTCATCCCTGAGCTACAGCTGAAAGAAAATCAAATGAACATGGTTTTTTATTCCTCATTTATTTCATTGACGTAGTAAACTTGCACACAGATACCATTCACAGGAACAGGGAGAAAAAGATACAATTAATGTGTTCCACACTTGTTGCTTAACAATGTGGTTCTTCAAACAATCATCAGTTTTATGCATATACATTTCAGCTCTACCTGAAAGTTACTGAACCCCTATTTCCCCAAAACTCTTAGCTATACTACTACAGGGTTGTTTTGGTTGTTTTTTTTTTTTTAATAAATATGTTTCTTTCTCTCCTGGATGATACCTTTTATTACTTTTAATAATTATTCATATACTCAATGAGCCGGAGACAGTAAAAATTATTCTATTGCCTGTTTGTTGAAGCAGTTTACATGGGAAACCCAAGTTCTAATTACTACACTAATGAATATTTATATATTGCATACAAAGTGAAAATATGTCAACAAAGAAACTGTCTGAAGGGGTTACGAATAAAGTACTTGCAGGAAAGGAGAGCGGTTGCAGGTTCAAGGGAGATTTGCCTTCCCCTTCGACATATTAGCCGATTATTTTAATAGCTTTTTCACTGAATGAAGTGGCCTGATTCACTGCTGTGAGTTCAGTTCACAGAATCATTTTGATTTTAACTATTTTGTTATTTTCATCTAAATGTACTGGTTTTAGATTAACTGAAATCACATATGTATGGCCAGTACATTCAACTAAACACACCTTTCAAATTACTGGCAAGTATACATAAAACAGTTTGAAAGAATTTTGCTGTGTTTCTGGAAACAACTGTAAGTAGAAGCTATCAAAAGATGTGCATAATTTAATTTGGTAACATTATATTAGCAAGTGCCACCTTCAGGTTCTGTCTTCACTCATCGTCACTATAAATTTATTTTAAACAAAGATGGGTCTCAACAGACAATTTGTACGTTACTCAATGCTTTGTTCATCATGAGCCACCTCAATGATACAAGGTGCTACTTAATAAATAAAACATAGGTACAGCTGGTTCAGCATAGCCTCTGCAGAATACATTATGATACTTTAGTAAGAATACAACATGATCAATCAGGGATGAAAATAATCAGGCCAATATCAGAGAAAGGTAGCTTCTCCTTCCTCATAAAGCATGAATGGAAACCAATAAGAGGTCAGGAGTACTTCAAATATCTAGAAACAAAGCATGAATATAACTCCTATATTAATAATGAAATTATCGCCCACAGGCTGTATACATCTAGTAGTGAAGATGCACTCATTTGCTCCCTTTAATAAAGCACCTATTAAAACCTTTGTAATAAGCCATCCTCTAATTCATCTGTTAATAAAGTACCATTTAAAGCCTTGATAAAATTCCTAGCAATTACTGCAAACTTACATTTTATGCATGTCTAAATATTTTAATAGTATTTTCCTCTGGGTTCTCCTTCTTTATCCTCACTCAAAATTTGAAGATACTCACCTGAAGATTTAAAATAAAAAAACAACCCACCTCCGAGTCACCAAGACCTGATTTGGACCAAAAACCAGAAACTCAGCATTCAGAGAAGCCTTTGCCAGTACCAAACCGATTTTTCCTTAACTTGGTATAGTGGAAAGTAGCCTCACAAACTACAATACAAATGGTAAAACTAAGATTGCACAGAAATAAACCACAGAGTGAATAACTGTAACTGATAAAAAGTGACACTTAAATGGGAGGAGAAAAAGAAAAAAAAAAATTAAAAAAGCACCCCAAAGGAACTTGAAAACTTTGTAAAGATTTTGTAGTAAAATATTCCAGTTTGCTTTATTATAGTACTGCCCTGTGTTGTGTCTCTTACATAAACGCAAGGGATGAACAAAACCTACAAGTAGCTCACTGAGAAAAGAAATATGAGAATTTTGGAACTAACAGGCTAGGATTTGTGTACTAGGTCACAGAAATACACAAAATTGTGCCTGTTTGCTACACATACACTGTTTAACTGACGAAGTTGGCACTGCATCCAGTGTCGAAAGTACTACAGCAAAGATTACCTTATTAAATCCATGAGATTTTTTTAAAATCAAATTTCTACGCCAGGCTAAATGTAACAGCTTCACATTAGTTTAAAGAGTGTGCCGGGCAGCTGCATCTTCAGCAGGAGCAATAACCTGTAGCAACAGCAATAGCCTGCAGTAGAAACACAGTTTTTCCCACTGCAAGCCAGAATTCTACAAAGCTGATCCCATTTCTGAAGACTTAATCAAATGTTTTGTTTTGTTTAAAAATAAAAACAAATTACATTATGTCATACTAGGGTTTCATTTATTTATTTTTTTTTTAATCTGTAAATGAGCCAGATTGTGCTACAGAGAAGTACAGAAAGATTGTGGTACAGTTTAGGGAACCCTTGTCTTCATGTGGATTGGATTAGTGTACTTAAATGGTTTATTAGTAGAGGTCAGGTAATACTTCATATTACGAAAATTTTAATTTTTAGATTAGAGATCATGACTATTAGGCAGGGTTTTGAAGCATGGCATTCTAAAGGAGATTTAAAAAAAGAGAAGAAACCCACGAAGAGGCTCACTGTACCAACTTCCCTTTCTAGCCATGAAAATAAGCACTTTTTTAAACTCCAGTTGCATGGAAATCACACTATTAGGGTAGGGAAAATATAAAATATTTCCCTAAAAGGCTCTTCTTGTACCTCACTGGAGCCCAGCATAATTTGACTAAAATAAATTGCATGAGTGGATTAGTAAGGGGACATTATATATACTTAAAAAGCTTGTTCAGTTTCAAATTGTATGTATATTTATCTTAATTAATTAGAGCAGCTAACTTTTCAGCTTACCATCTATTTAAGATTAAAAAAACATGGCAAAATTCCTTGCAATAGTATTTTGTGCACATGCTTGAAATTTTCTCTGGTTTTAAACAGATTTGATTTTCAAAGAACATGCTTATTAAAGGGGGAAAAAAAAAGAAATTATGGGACAAAAATGCACAAAAAATATTGTGTATAGCATTGTAGCAGCTCTTCATCTGCAACATGAAGATAAAATTCTCTTCCACAGTCGTCCACAGATTTTGGACTGGATATAAAGTTAGACAGAATCATTAGATATTCCTTGAATATCCACTTTATATTTCACACAAATAAATCCTCTACCCATTAAAAATATATTGAAGGTTTCCGTAACTCCAATTTTAACAGAATTTCAGACACAGCTTATTGGTAAGAACAGAAAATAATAACACTATTGAAATGAATTGATTAATGAATTATATATTTTTCTATGGTGCATATAATCAAATTTGTATCTGAGTGAAAAGTCAGTAAAAGTAACTGATGTTACATGGGAGGGAGGAACCTTATGCATGGTTCCTGTAGTTTAATATGTAGTGTTATTAGAGCATGGTGGTTTTTTGTTTGTTTGTTGTTTGGTTCTGTTTTGTTTCGTTTTTCTTTTCCCAAGTAATCTTCCCTATGCCTTCCCATCTTTTACCCTCCCCTACTCTCCTCCACTCCTACACCCTCACCCTCCCATTAATTTCTATTATTCTAAACTGGTTAAATATTTGTATGCTCTCTATATTTATTTTCTCTGTGTTCAAATATCCCAGAAAACTATATTATTTGTCTGCCACACTAAAAATGTAAAATCAATTACAATCAGGTAGTTTTTGCCCATTATTATCCTATTAAAATTCAGCAGATTATCTTTCACAAAATGATTAATGAACTATAGTCTTTCAACTCAAATGCTTAAAAAAGCAAAAAAAAAAAGCCCTTCTAAAATTCAAATATATTTATTTTATCTTCAAGTATTGTACTAAGTGGTGTCTCTTGTGGTCTAGTTATTGGTAAGAGAGAAAAAGGTCAGGTTCCTACAATTTAAACAGCTGGGTGTAAAATGAAATAACTGTGTTTATACAGAAAGCATATAAATATAATCCCTACTTAAGCTATATACACATTATACCTATACATAGAGACTCCTGCATTCAAATGGAAAGATCTGTCTGGAGGAGTTTACAAATTACTACTTTATTTCTATCACAGTGTCTGTGATGTTATTTCTAATTTTCTTTTCTCCTCTGAAGCAGCACACTGAACTCTTAAGGGAAAAGAAAACATACAAATGCTATTACAGTACACATTTCTAAACAGCAGGAAGTCTACAGTAAGTGTCAGAGATTGATCAGGATTTTATTGCACATATAAACAGCCACTATTAGATATACTGTGCCAAAGGGTCATGTATGCATCATCCTTGCAGTATGTTTAACCACCTCATTCTTCAGAAAGGTAACAGTAAGCTTAAATTACTGAAAACAAACTGAAATTATTGAAATATTTTCAATACAAATTAGTCTCTATAATCAGAATAAAACCAGAAACCATGCTTCTTTCCAAAGGGAATGGAACAGCAAGTTAAGTATATGAAAATATACGTGAACTGCTAGAACTTAGTCCATTTAACAAACATTAAAAACACACATGTGTATCCCTACCTAGATGCATAAAAGAAATTCACGTATGCTGTGGATTTCAGACATGGACTACAGAGTTCAAGAGCATGTTTTTAACCATTAATATGTATGAGAAGGTTGCTAGCAAGAGTTCTATGAAAGTGTTTCACTTACAGACTGCCAAATTTGCATGAAAACTCCTGGAAACTTTCAGAATTTACACTGCAATTATTATATATATCTTAATTATTTTGCATTCAGTACAGAAATCCATTGATTTATGACCATTTTAAGTAAGCATGAAAGCACTGAACTCGTATGAAGGAGGTACACTTCTCCATCATAATAGTAAACTCCTTAGTCTAGAGTATCACCATTTCTGAGATCAGCTAGGGATCTTGACCTAAAAAAAAAAAACCCAAAAAGAACAAACAGACAAAAAAATCAAAACCCAACAGTGCACGGTGCCAGGCTTGCATGAAGTACAGAAGAGCTTTACTGCAGAAAATAACAAATTTAGAATAATTATAGAATCCTATCAAGATACTACGAATCAAAAGGATACGGATATAGCAATTCCGCTACATATTCAACAAAGTCGTTTGAATCACAGCTTTCTCTTTCAACTCATTTATAAATGTAACTGCATTTGAAAGCAGTATCACACATGCATTGGCCGTTACAAAGACATGGTTTTGAGACTATCTCACAAACCATGTGAGAATTTGCTGCCGACAATTGCCTTGAAGCCTACACAGTATTCAGAATACAACTAACAAGTCAACATACCCCACATTGTACATCTTAAGGAACAGTCATAAGATGTGAATCGTATGATTACATATATCTTTCAACCACACATAAAACCTAAAGATTTGTTGATTTTTTTCTCAATTAGACAGGAAAACAAAAATAAACAAACATGCACAGTCTATTGTTCAGCAATGGAAAATGCTACAGTGCTTAATAAAATTGTAACAAGTTTGTTTTCAAATAAATTAGGACTCCAGTCACAACGATGTTTTGGCTAAACAGTTTTTTTAAGCATAACAACTATTTTGAAAAGAATGTCTTTAAATATTAGATTTGGCATTATGAATATGATTAAGCAATGTAGAGAAAATGTATATTTTTGCCAACCTCTGTGCTTGCTTTTTACTACATATAGTCAATCTCAATTTATGACTTAAGTCTCAAATTACATCAGCCTTTTCTCAATACCTGTTTTAGAATTGCATGACCTTTGCTGGTTCTTTTTGGAGCAAAGAATCTGCCTGACAAGAAGGAAAAAAAAATACCACCAACGAAAAACCCCACAACCAACCACCACCACAACAAAACAAACAAAAAACACACCAAGCAAAAAAAAAAAAGTCAGATAGTGGAGTTCTGCTGTATAAAAATATTGTAATTATGAAAATGCCATATAGTTATATTTTCTCAAATATTTTCAAGGCTCTAAAATATTTCTCAAAATTCTCAGTAGTGAATTCAGAGATAAGGGTATTCATAAAATAGCTAAACTCAAAAGAAGCATTACCTTCCAGCAACTATTTTCCCTACTGTAGTAAGCAGACAATACAAATTTAACAAAACCAAATATTCAATAGACAGGTTTTAAAAATGATAGCCTTCACTGCTTGAAGCATGTTCATAACCCCATTAATATGAATGAAAGTTAACCATGCACAGGAGGAAAAGAATACATTTGCTGTACGTATACTTGCTCTTTGGAATCTTCGAATATCTCATTTTAATAAATATATTTTAGGAGGATGTCTCTTTATCAGAACAAAGGCTTTGGTTTCTGTTTTAAAATTACTGAGGCGCAAGATAAGACCAGAAAAGTTCACCCGGCCATGTATATTTTGCTGCAAACATGTCATTTTAGACATCTTTCAAAGATGTATCTGGATCTGAAAAGCAATCCTACTGAGGTATTGTTTTCCACTGCTCATTGACATATTCATGTAATGTAAAATCAATCAAAACCAAAAAGCACTTAAATATAAACAAAAAATTGAAATAAAAAAGATACCTACTTGATACGAAAGTATGCAGTTGCATTGTTTTGTTTTTCTATAACTTTCTTGTTTAGAAGTTTGAGTACGCAAATCTATGTTATAATTATGTAAAGAATTAAATTACTACAGTAGCATCAGTTTATAGATATAATGCATTCATTTGAGAATTCTTCTATTTGGATAGAGGAGAAAGTGAAGTTATTAATAAGAGCAGACATAGGTAACAGCAAGGATGCAGCGTGAACTCAAGAAATAAAGCTCAGCTTCCAGGAGGGTGACATGGAAGAGATTTTCTCTTTCATAAAAGGCATGACTTTCAGGTTCCTAAGTATCTTTTATAACCAAAGGATTACAAAAGCGTCTAAGTATTTTCAAAATGATACTCTTACTTGATACCTTTTGAAATTTCATATCAGTTACAAACAACTATTTTATCAAAATGAAAATGACAGAATCAGGGAATATTGGATGTTGGAGTGGAAATCTGGAAGCCATCTGGTCAAGCCTACCTACACAAAGCAGAGCAACATATTCCAGGTTCCTCAGGACACCTTGTGAGCTCGACCAGGTTCTGAATATCTCCAAGGATAGAAATTTAACAACCTGGCTGGACAGCCTGCTAAAGTACTTGACCATCTTCACTGTGAAACTGTTTTTCCTAATATTTAGTAGGAATTTGCCTTGTTGAAAGCTGGGGTCACTGCCTGTCCCATCCTTTTATGATTCAGAAGATGTTATGAGAACAGCCTGGGTCCACCTTGTCTATATGTGCTTAGTAGGTAGAAGGAGACAGCAGTAAGAATCCCTGCTTAGCATGATCATGTAATGTAAATGAAAAGTGTGAGTAAAGACAAATCTATCATTTTGTTATACATGCCAATTTGGTATGTCTAAATTAAGCATTCAAAGATATTTTTGCATCCGAATTTTTGCTATAATTGTGACTAATATTTTGAACACAAAGTCACCCATGTCAGCATTTAAAATAATACGTAGAATTTGTAAAGTACGTATCCAGTTATAATTCTGATGTTACACAGGGAGGATGATATTTAAAGCAAATATTAGAATTAGAAAAAATACATACAAGAGTGCCAATCAAAGCAGTAAATAATTCACAACATTTGCAGTGGGGGAACACCTGAAACTTTGTTCTTATCATATCAAAGTTGTATATACATTTTTATTTTCTTACTTTCTTTTAAACATTGCTAGCAGATCAAATCCAACAATATTTTGGCAGCCTAAAATTACACTCTTCTGACCTTGAAATTAGTATTCAACAGCACTGATGAAAGAATGACAGCTTCTCCATCCTACTGGGTGATCTTGCAAGCTTTTACCTTCATGACTATGGAGTTTCTGTCAAATATGCTTCCAGCTGAATGATCACATTCTTTTGAATTATGAAGTGGCTGAAAACTGTGCTAATTGGGTCCATATTGATGTCACTCCTAAAGATTAAGTAGCCTCAACACTCTTCAAAGTTATATAAATACTTGTAAATTTACTGCACATTAGCTATAGCATTTATTTGGCTTGAATGAATCATTTGCAATACCTAGAGAACACATGTAAGCCATTACTTGATAATTTTTAGTACTTGCAATGCATTAAAATTTAAAGACTGAAGTTCCTATAAGTAAGGAAAAAACCAATTAAACACAAATTTTAAAAATGCAGTGATTAGAAAAAAAACGTCCATAACCTCTCATATATAGTGCTATTTAATTTAGTAGAATCAGAAATCAGAAAAACAGACTGAAATAACGAACTGTAAAGCAGTATTCACTTATAATGAATCTGGGTTGTGGACAAGAATTACACTATTCTGGAGTAGACTGAAGGATTACTCTATGATAGTCTCATTTAAGCCATTATTCCTAACTTTAGTGAGTTGCATTACCAGATCTTAGAATTAAAACCAATAAAGTGTAATAGAAGAGCATCTGGTTTTACCATGGACACCCTTTATTCTTTCAAAGCTCAGAAATCTGCTTAAACTACTCAGAATCTGAATTATAAGTATTACCCAATCCACTGGAACAGTTACGTAATGAATTATTCTCACATATCCATTAATAAAATAACCTTTGATATAATAATAAAACAAAGTTTCAAAAGGCTAAAATGACCAAATGCATACTTTTAAAATTATACTTAGCTGTAATAATTAACAGCTCAGGCATTCTCTGGTTTTCCCCTGTACTTTACCCAATTTTGACATAAACTGTAAAAAACTTATAGATACAACTTTCCTTCTTCAGTTGCTTAGGTGATATTTATCCATTTAGGTCAGGCATTTTCAACATCTAGTTTCTTTTATACCTTAAATGGAACTCCTTACTTCTCCTTCCTCTGCTCTCTGTACAGTCCTGGGTTAGGAACTGGAATGTCCCACTATATAGGTGATGTCTGTGTCACTTCATTTTCTCTTTAAGCTTAAAGGTACATATGACTTCTATTACATAGCTTAACACGGTTCTGATTTGGGATATTTGCATTTTTTCTTTTTTTTTTTTTTGAATGACATGACATACATATCTTGGCATATAACAGAAAGTATGACACATACATGATTTATTTTTCCATACTGCATCTGAAAACAGTTTAATCTCTATGGTTGATAGGAACTGAAGATCCTACAGTGCTCGTTAAAGTGTATGAATTTGTAGACCAAATACACACAAGCAGTTTTAGTCAACTCTGCTCAAGTGGCTTAGTCGTATCAAATATCTTACCCCTAAACAGTCAAGTTTACATTTTTCCCACTTTTTAAAGAAATTTTTTTACATAGAATTTTAGATAGCTTTGCACTCTATACCCTGGAAGGTGAAGAAAATGTACATTTTCTTATACAAAAAAAAGTGCTGTATATACTATAAATACTATAAAAATAGTATTGCTTTGTCTGTTAATTCATTAGCAGCAAAACCAACCTGCAGGCCAAAAAGCAGAAAACTTTTCATATTTCCAAAAGAGGAGAGAGCAAACTAGTTATAAAGATCAAATATTAAATGTTCCTGTATCACACAGGGAGACTCTCCTGCATCTAAACGGTTATCAGCACCTCAATAGTATCACAAGAATTATCAGCATCTAGAGGATAGAGTAAGACCAGAAGTTTTGTGTTTTTTAAAAAGCAAAAAAAAAAATGTGGGAGAGAAGGCAGAAATTAGAGAGCCAGAAAGTCAGCTTTTCTCTTCCAGCTCATTTCTAGGACAATAAACACAACGATTCCATTTGTTCACTTTCTTAAAAAAA